>CAEMYA010000186.1:2753644-2800810 GCA_903131615.1 Diplodus sargus | reverse complement strand
TCCAAAGGCCCAATTAAATTTCTTTCATGGGGCCTAAAATCCCTGGCGGCCCCCCTGAGTGTATAGCTCATTTGCATTTTAAAATTCATTTTCATAGAAACTTGTAATACAAAAGATCTTACTCTTCATGGGTACTTTCATTGTACAAAGTTTCATTTTGTTAGGAGCAAAGGAAAAAAATAGTCCCATTGGGGTGTATTCTTGCCTGGCCTTATTATCACACATGACAGATTGATGAGAATTTAACATATTTCCTCAACTATGATTTCTTAGGACTTTTAGTATGTTGTTCTGGACACCTCATAGAAATGATTTAAGCTGCAAAAAATTCTATTACAATTAGTTCTATTTTTGGCTCCAAAATGAGTTACTTTGCCTGGACTAATAATCATAAATAAGTAGAAAGTAATAAGAACAAGATAAACAATATAAATAAGAAACAAAACTTAAGATATTTAGACTATTGTAATTTATCATTCAATAACAAAAGTTTTCCTGAGATAACAAGACTATTTTTTCAAAAGATCTCAAGAAAACCTTTTTTTGTTAAAACTCGGCTTCTGTAGATTTTACGACTTTCAAAGATCTTTTTCAATTCCATTTAAGAAATGAGACCAAGTTTGTTATTGAGGGGGAAAAAAAATAAATTGTTAGCATTTGGAAGGTAAAATGTATGATTCTCATCACAAAACAAGACGTGTTATCTCAACATTACGCATTAAAAAAATGATTGAGAGTGGCCGCTCTTTGCTTCCGTATTAAATTGGAGAACACAAGATTTTTTTTCTCTTACTTGTCAATGAGGTCAATTTTATTGTAGACTTCTATCATGGAGCTCAGCAGCCTGTCGGGAATCTGCAGGTTCTTGAGGACGTTCAGCACGTTCGCCTTCTGGTTCACCGTCTCTGGATGACTGATGTCTCTGACGTGGACCAGCAGATCCTGGAGGTACGAGGAGGACAAACACCGAGTCAACAATTCCACTCCAAAGGAAGCTTTTAAAACCCTCGACATCAGATACGTACCGAGTATTTAATATCTTCTAGGGTGGCAGAGAAGGAGTCGATGAGCTGGTGAGGCAGCTGCGACAGGAAGCCGATGGTGTCCACGTACAGGACCGTCATGTGACTGGGCAGCTGGCCGGCGTGGACGGTGACGTCCAGGGTGGCGAAGAGCTGGTTTCTGGGTTGAAGAGCGCTGTCACCAGTCAGGGCTTTGATCAGAGTCGTTTTTCCTGGATAAATAAAAGGAAGTGTGGTCAACATCATCACACTGAAGCCCTGAACACTCCACAACATCACAGCCGTGTGTATATCTCACCACAGTTTGTGTATCCCAGCACAGACACGATGGGGAACTCCTTGTGTTTGCGCTGAGATCGCAGCAGGTGCCTCTTCCTCCGCAGCTTCTCCAGCGCCGAGCGGATCTTCATCTCCCGCTCCTTCAGCAGCCGCTGCTGGATCTCCAGCAGGGTCTCACCTGTGAGGACACAGGATCACAAAAGCTGAAGCTCCGTTCTGACAAGCAGCTCGTAACATCCAGGCAGGCGGTGCAGATGTTACCTGAGCCTCCGATGTATCTCGATCCTCCACCCTGCTGGTCGAAGTTTGCGATTTCATTTTTCAGACGAGATCTGGCACCGTCACATGAAGACATGTTTAAGCATCAGAGCACAATTGAGCTCAAATTGATGAAGATTCTTTAAATGAGACTTTTGAGAGGGCAGAGTTACCTTAACAAGGGGATTTCTGCCAGAGAGATCTGTAACTTGGCCTCTTTGGTCTTGGCGTTGCAGCGGAAGATGTGCAGGACCACCGAGTATCTGTCAAAGACTTTGACCCCCCAGGCTTCCTCCAGCTCCCTCTGCATGGATGGAAATGAACCATAAGTGCATGAAAACTTTCTGTAAGCAGCTAGAAACGCCATGTTGTGGATAAACTCACCTCAGACAAAGGAGACAGACGCTCCACATTCGCAAACACAGCAGTGATTCCTGCTGTTTGCCTGATTTTCTCTAAAGAGGAAGAAGACAAAAAGCACAAATGAGTCACATCCTCACTGATTCTGGACTCAGCGTACACAGAGTGATTTCTACCTGTGAGAGCCTGGAAGTTTCCTTTGCCAAAGATCTTCTTCTTCTCTGGTGTCTTGGTGGACATGATGATCTTGTCCACCACTCTCCAGTTGTCCAGAGTGTTCACGAGCCCCACAGCCTCAGCCATCATCAGCTCGGCTGCAGAGGAAGCAGTAAAAAAAAAAGAAAATGAGTGACACACAAATCTCCCAGCATGCCTCACACACACTCACACCTGAACCCTGTCTGTTACCTGTGGTCAGGTGCTGCTTCCTGCTTCCCCACTTCACGTCAGGGTGGACAATGAACACCCTGTGCTGACCCTCCCCGATGCCTGCAGGAGCCTGCTGCTGGAACAGCTCCTCCACCTCCTCATCGTCAATGAAATCTTCATCCTCCTCATCTTCTTCCTCCTCCTCGTTAAATCCTGTGCTGGAGTCATCTGTGTTCTTCAGCCTCCCTGCAGAGAGAGCAAACGTCCTGAGCTGCAGGGAGGACAGACGTCTCCCTGCAGCTGCATGCTGAGCTGTGTGGAGGAGGGCGGAGCTGCAGGTGGAGCTGCAGGTGGAGGTGGTCTGTGTGCAGGCTCGCCGCAGGAGAGGTAACCATGACTGGATCCTCCTCAGGGAGGTCATCGGGACAGCATTAGATGTCAGACAGGAGACGAACTTACTACACAGCTACTGAGTCACACACGAGCTCTGTCTTCTTCTTCTTCTTCTCTGGTACTGAAGGCTCACAAGCCAGTCTGGAGAGCGCAGACTGCCACCTGCTGTATCGTTGGAGTTCTCTCTAAATTATCATTATCACAAAATATGAAAAAGGAAATCCTAAATTAGCTGTTTATACTTGTAAAAGACAGCGTGCTAGCTGCCTGATAGCATCCGTGCTATGTTTTGAAGTCGAACTAAAGCCTTGCGACGTTTTGTCCGGAGTTTTGTCTTCCAGGCAGAGTTTCCCTCCAGGTTATGGACTAAAACACCGCTTTCTTTGCCAACTAGAGGTTTTAAACAGTTAATGTGGTTAAATTCACAAGTTTAGATTTGTGTTTGTTAGGTAAATGAGACTTTTTACTCAGTTTGGGAGGAAGAAACTGCCTGTTAGACTGCGCATAGGGAGAAAAAATACCCCAAACTTCTTCTTCTACGTTAACGTCATTTCCGCCTTCATCGTTTTATTATTGTTAAATCAACTTGTGACTGTAAATTAAACGTTTTATTATAACAAATTGACACAAGGAGCGTTAAATGTCGTGTTAAACAAAAAATACAAAATAAATATTAAGTATTTTTGTTTCAGTGTCGTCTCACAGGCTCAGTCTGCCCCCTGCTGGACTGCAGCGTCACTGCACCTCTGAAGGTTCATTTTGATTTAATTAAATAATTTGATAGATACTATAATTTTCGACAGTGCTACTTTAGCTTTATTCTCTTTACGACATTTCCTGAAAAGGTTTGCCATGTTGGACTCGAATAAAATAACCTTATGATTCCACGATTTGCTCCATTTGTGAGATTATTTTTAGTTCAGTTTTACTAAATGTTTTTGTCTTATTTTATGTCGGAGTTTTAGTGAAGCAACAGCATGGATATAAAACAATTAGGTACAATCATTTGTTTGATCAAATCAGACCTATCCAATAACAGCATAGAGTGTCTGGATTAAATTGGAAACATGTTTTTTTTTGTTTGTTTGTTTATTTGTAATTTTCTGAGAGGATATTAGTGTATTATTGTCTTACAATTATTTCCTATTTTTTCTTTTGACTGATTTGTACTGAATACAAAAGTTCAACCCGGATTCTCAAAATCAGATCATATCAGAGAATCAACCTGAAGTAAGAAGTAAAAAATAAATAAATAGTAAAATAATAGAAAATAATAATAAAAAAATAATAATAATGAAACGTTATTTTAAACGAAAAAAAATAAAATGTGTATAAGTGTGACGAAGGTAAGTGATTTTGATGACTTTTTAAGTTGGATTTTAATAAGAATTGTTTTTTAAGCTTTTATTGTCTGCGTGGAAAACTACTATATTACTATACTATGACAATTTAAAACAGCTTTAATAAGAAAAATTGTATAAATAAAGTTTTTTTGGATCGAACCTCTTTGTCCTGTATAAATCTGTTATTACTTGTCAAATCTCTGTAATTCGACCACAGAAAAACCTGATGTAAATCTACAGCTTTAGAAAATGTTTTTATAAGATTAAATATTATTTTTACATTTAATTGTTCAATTTTTGGAGAGGTATTAATCGGCCTACATGAACATAATTGGTTACTTGTTTTAAACTCACTTATTTGCCTTTTTGGGGGGAACCAGGTGAAGTGAATATTTACCATCTACACACTCGTGTCTTCTTTCATTTTTAGTTTCCTTCAGGTGTGCAGCCTTCTGCCTGCGTCACAGTTTGTGGGTGTGTGTGACCTGAAAAGAAGTCCAACAGGTCGGACGGATCTCCAGAACGTGGCTCCAAACAGGATGTGTGCTGATGGCAGCTGAGACGATTTATTTTAACTTACTTCTGCTCAGAAAAGCTTCACATCCACAGTTTGTCAACCTGAACTTCTACATCAGGAGGGAGCAGTGAGTGAGACACGGAGCAGGTATGGCTCAACAAGCCGCGACATGACTCAATGATTCCATTGAGGGTGAGGAAAGGTGTGTGTATGACTCGGAGTTGTTAGAGAGACGGAGAAGAAGACAGGGGGGGCAGAGTTAGACCGGTATGTGAGTTAGTGATGGACCAGTCTTTGTGCTCCAGTTTGAAGAGGATCCGATTTTGGGACTGTTTTGGTGCGCAAAGGTTCCCTCAGCCGTGGAGGCCGGCGGCGCTGTGGCGCGCTGGACTGCTGCTCTGCTTCCTCACTTTCTGCGCCTGTCTGGGTGAGATGACTCTCTGTCTGGTCATGTATGAGATCCACACTGAGATTACTATCCGTGCTGAAACTTTACCTGTCGCTCACCTTCCTCCTGTCTCCACAGATGAGGAGTGCGTCCTCGGCGTGGTCGGCCGGCCCGTCTCACTGCCCTGCTTGTACCCGCAGCTGTTGAGCTTTGAGAACTTTTCCATCGAGTGGAAGGGAGGAGAGGAAGTGGTGCTCAGGTCAGTGTGGGAAAGGAACAAAAATGTAGAGGAGCTGGGCGTTAACAGCGCCACGCTGCCAGCTGATGCTGCACTGACCGGGAACTTCTCTCTGGAGCTGCCCACAGTTCAGCCGAACCAACACAGAACCACGTTCAGTCTGTTCGTCATTTCAAGAGAGAATCAGAGTGCTGCGCTGTGCACCGTGTGCCTCAGAGTCGCAGGTCAGTGCCAAACACACAAGATCATCCACACATGTATTCAAGGAGACATATTATGCTCATTCTCAGGTTCATAATTTTATTTTGGGTTAAGTTTTCCCACACTGTCTCCTGCTCCTGTCTCTTTAAGGACACGCCCCCCAATACCCGGTCTCCTCTGACTGGTCAGCTCACACATGCCTGAGCCAGCACCGCTAACAATAACAAAGCAGTTATGTTAAATCATTCCTACATGCCAAACTAGTCGCTGGGCAAATGTGTGAGATGGTGAATTAGTGTGACGAGGCGTTTCAGGAGCAGTGTTTAATGTGGGAGAGACGAGCTTCTGTTAATTGGATTTTGACATAAATAACACACTGAATCAAAGGGACAAAAACAAAAAAAACCTTGTCGGTCGACTTTAAAGTACTAAGAACTAATGTCTTGTCTTTGATGGCCGCCTGCAGCCAGTTTCATCTCACCGCTGCTGGAGAGAGAACAAGGAGCAGAAGGAGAAGAGACGTCCTTCCTCTGTCGGGCCAGTGGTGGTTTCCCTGAACCTGAAGTTTACTGGGTCATCAACTTCACCCAGGATCCCCCAGAAGGCTCCGTACAGACGCAGGCAACATTACACCCAGACTCCTATCTGTACAACATCACCAGCCGCCTGACGGCCAACATTTCCAAAGAGTCCTCCGTGACGTGCATCGTGGAGAACCCGACCCTGAACCAGACAACCACGTCAACAAGCTGTGAGTGTTCGATCGTTGAGCCGTGATGCAGCTGGTCGCCTCTTCCTCACTAATCTCTGGTTCTCGTTGGTGCTAAGATGGAGTGAAGGGCAGCCCGGTGGTGGTTCGAGCATCAGACGCCCTGTGGATGTTCAGCACGGGTCTCTGTGCCGTGGTCGGGGTCATGGTGGTGGTCGGAGTCGCCTACCAGATCCACCTGGACCGGGTCAGTAAGAGGAAGAAGCTCGAGTTCCAAAGCATGAAAGCTGACAGAGGTAGGCACCCGCTTACACATCGTCCCTGCTGGGTTCACTTCAACATACGTTATAGAGAGTTAAGAGTTTCTCCCATATGGCAGTTTAATAGCTCTACATTCCAACAGTAAGTAATCACTGTCAGAGTGTTTGCTCAGCAGAAGAGAAAGGAAAAGAGAAAAACACATTTTGAGGTGATACTGAAACCTGTTTACTGTCAGTGGTGGAACAGAAAGCTGCCACCCCAGCGCTCCCAGTAAGGGCTTATAAAAAGATAGAGGCAAAAACAAAACAAAAACAGTTGTTGTGCGAGTGTGGTGACATGTAGAGGGCGTGGAGTAAACGGCTGTGACAGCACATCCACCTCCTCCCCATGATGGACAGCCACAGACTCTCGTTCAGCAACTGACCCACCCAGAGCTGAAACACCCAGAGCTGAGATTTATTAAAACCCCTGGAGGAGCCTTGACCCTCAGTGCAGACGCTGCTACCTTCAGTTTGTGGCGGACTGGACCAGTGTTGTTTTTAGGAGGGAGTATTATAGATATTGTATCATGCTATCTGAAGCACAGCTTGAACAAACTATACTCAAGTATCCTAAAGTTCATTGTGATGTTATATTACAAAAACACAACTGTACTCAGTATAAAACTGTTTGCGAAAGGTTCAGCCAATCAGAGTCGTGCTCATGAATAATATTAATAACCTAAAACATGGCTATGCAGACTTATTTTTGGAGAAACTGAACATTTGGTGAAAAAAGTGTCAAAGACATGTTTCCTAAACATACAACATTCTTAATTTTTGACAAGTACTCACGTATAATGTGCGTTTTGACCCCAGCTAACCTTGAACTCTTATTGAAATTCATGTTTGCCGTCATCAGGATACAAAAGGAGAAGACAGGACAAGGAGGAGACGGAGGCGATGAAGTCAAAAGAGACTGACGTGTGAAAGTCTGAGTGGACGAGTCGACACTTTCACTGACCTCAGACAACAGAGCACTGATCTGTAAATATGTATTTGTCGGGACCACTTCAATATTCAGTAGAAGTGGTGGGTTATTAAAACGCACACTGTAAGTTAAGAAAGGCTCTGACCTCTTCATGTTCTGTCAAGTTTACTGCACTTTGTGTTGTTTCACGCTGTAATAAACATGTACAAACATTCACAGAGCTGTTTTAGTTCATTTATTTACAGATCTGTTCATTGTTTCCACTGCAGTAGTGACGACTACGATACTTTCTAGATTTGAAACATCTCGAGCCACATTCAGTTCAGTCTTTCATTAGCCAAAAAGTTTCTTTGAATGGAGCATTTTTTTTCACGAAAAGTCAAAGATTCAATTCAATACGAGAATCATTAAAGGGTGTTGATTGTCACATTAGAGAAGCTCGAACCAAAAATTGTTTATTTTTACTTCAAAAATGATGTAAAAAATTAACTGCTTACCAAAATTGTAATAAACTCTCTACTGATCAGTGATTGAGACGTTACACTGAACAAATCACAGTCGCGTCCTCAGGAGGTGAGCGATGTCGTGTTGCCCAAACGATGTTGGCATCAGTGAATTAACGACCTCTCGAGCTGCATCTCTGTTTCCCATAATTAAAACAATTAAGTCTCGTGCTTCAGGGAGACTCTGCTGCACAGTTAGTGTCGGTTTCCTTCAGACCTTCTTTCTCTCGAGGTCGCAGCGATCAGCTCGATCCTTCCTTCACAGTTGTTACCGCGTAGAGGTCGTCCCGTCGCTGAACTGTGATCGGGATCTGCTGCCGGACGTCGGATAAATACTGCAGGTCTGGATGTGGGTCACATGGACACAGAGAGGTTTAGCACAGACTCAACACACAGAGAAAGGACATCACCTCCTTATCAAACCGCTCTACTCACCGATGTCAGCGTAAATAACGGCCTCCTCTGGTCCGGCCTTTGAGATCACTTCTCCCCTGTAACCACAGATTGTAACAATCACAAGTCCAACCAGGAGAAAACATCTGCTCACAAGTACATTTAATAAACTACTACTGCTTTATACAGTTATAAGGTTGTTGTGCTCTGCTTGAGTGTGAGTCAAACATGAAAATAAAATAATTTAAACCAGAAGAACCTGGACAGAGTATGTCTTATTATTATTATGTACCATGGGCTGACGACAGTGCTGTGACCCCAGGCGACGTATGAAGCGGTTTCATCTCTGGCAGGAGACGCTGTGGCCACGTACACTTGGTTATCGAGCGCCCTGCGAAGGAAACAACCACATTATATACGTAGAATTATGTAGAAGTGAACTGTAGCAATAATTCATAATGATCACATCACTGCCATCGACAGTGTCTTCATATTACAAGTGCGGTTTGGAATATCACGTTATTGAAGGTTGACATGAATCGACCCCTTTAAAAGATGTTTGGTTCACTCTGATAACTATTTTTCAGAGGGACGATGTTTCTAGGACTCTTCAGTCTCACCTTCCCCTCTGCAGGAGCTCCCAGTGGGCTGGACCAGTCGTCATGTTGAAGGCTCCCGGGTAGACCAGCAGCTGACAGCCTGAAGACAACAACACAACCTGATCAGCCGTCCTGCACACCATTTAGAAAACATGGATGTCGTCTGCACAGGCTCACCGGACACTAACCTCTCCTGCTGTAGAGCTGTGCGAGCTCTGCAAACCTCATGTCGTAGCAGATCCCCACACCCACTTTACAAAATGCTGTGGGAGGAAAGTACAGAGGAGACACATTACAGCGATGCTCGTTCAGTCCAGCTGCAGTAAACACAACAGGACTCGGGTGATGTCGCTTACGTGTTTCGAACACTGAAAAACTGTCGCCTGGGCTCAGCGTCTCAGACTCCTGGAAGCGGATTTTCCCCGGGACGTCGATGTCAAACAGGTGAATCTTGGAAGGTGAAGAGAAACAGGTCATTAAGTAGGATAAACACATATTTGCAGTTGCTTCAGGAGGGAGTATTATGGATATTAGTTCGCCTACGTACCTTCCTGTGCTTAAGAATCATCTCTCCATCAGGCCCGAACACGGTACAGCTGTTATACAACTTCCCGCCATCCTCCTCAGGGATGGATCCTGTGAGAACAACAAGTCTCATTGCTTAATTTTAGTACAATACTATGGTTATTTTTCTGTAGTTTACAATCTTTTTAACGAATACCAGCTTAATCTAACCATCTGACAGATAAGAACCAATGGCAACAAGCTTTTTTTTCCTTTAAAGTTCAGTAAGAGAGTGTCCTTCAGTGACGACAGTGGCCAAGTTGCATTGTGGGTAATGTAGGCACCAGGTGTTTCAATAAGAAGAAGAATGCATCAAATAAAAAAGTTGATATCTCTGGTTGATATTTCCTGAGTGTCACGTTTGACCAGTGGACTCCTTATCATAACGTGGTGCCTACATTACCCACAATGCAATTCAGCCACTGAGTGAAATCACTTCAGGTAATTTATCAGATTACATGCAGCTTCCTCTGGAGCCACAAAAGGCTTTATTCTACCTTTTCACATATGCAGTAGTACTGCCCAACACCTGTAAACACACTTTAACTGAGACCATTTATAAACTCTGCTGCCTTAAATCTGTGGCACCTTTTCCAAAACTGACCCCACAAATAATCAACAGAGCCTGGAATACTGGCAAAATACCTACATTAAAGCTATATAAAATAATGAAAACAAGAAAACATATAAGATTCCCTACCTCCCACTAGATACACCTTATTCTCCTTCGCTGCCTCTGACAGCACCTGAGTCGACTCTCCTGGGATCCTTTCAGCATACGAAGCGAAGAAGCCGGTTCCATATGGAGAATTGAAGCATTCCTGTATCAATAAACACCAAAATATTTGTTCACTTATTGTTCTGTACAAGAGAGTTTAATCGCTCTGCAACAGGAAATAGACAAAAAACGCTGACACATTAATCATTATGGTGACAACACAGGTGTAAAAAGACTAGCAAATTAAGATACACATTCACCAGTTCAAAGGTTTTAATGGGACACTGTGAACCAGTCCACTAGTAATAAGTAAAACACTAACACACAGGCCTTTAGCTCAAAATAATATAACTTATAGGAAAAAGTGTTTTTGGGCCCCAGTACGTCACGTGATGATGTAATAATTAAGTTTGGCTGTTATGAAATCTCTTCCTGGGTTATGGTGGTGTATAACCTGCAGCTGTGATTATATAGGAAACACAATATTAAGTCAATCTAAAATGTTAAAGGTGCAGTATGTAAGAATTGTGGGGTTGTTTTGGTCAAAGACTGGCAAAAATTATAAACAGAGAGTGAAGAAATAAGAGTTTTTGTGTTGTGTCAGAGACGCATACATATTGTGTTAGCATGCTAAACCAGCTAGCCACCACGCTAAGCTCCCTGTCTGCAACGCTAGCTGCACAACTAACTGAGCTAGCTCGCAGTTAGCTAGCTTGGTACTCTGGTGAAATGCTGCCCCCTGGTTGTTAGGAGTATGTTTTCATGAGGTAGCCAATTCTTACATAGCGTACCTTTAAAACTAAAAACAGCATAATTAGCTTCTTTTGTATCTAACCCTGGTTTTTGACCAGTGGAAAAGGGGGATAAGGTTGTAAAATCAGCGGGACCACCGGCCCCAGCCTCCCCACAGCAGAGAGCCTCCTCACCGGTAGCAGCACCACCTGGCTGCCCCGTCCCGCAGCCTCCTTCACCAGCCTCCGGGCTCGGCTCAGGTTGTCCGCCTTGACGCTGGTCACCTGCAGCTGGACCACAGCCAGCCGGAACTCTGACAGGACAACAGAACTTTATAACCGAGCAGCGTCAACACAGCCTGTTGTTAAACGCAATGTATTCATTTGTTTGTGCAAGTTAATTAGCTAAAACTTCAGGATAAACAACAGATAACTTTGTACTTACTGGACATCGCTTTAGCTAAAGTTGACATGTATGTAGAGCGGAACTGTTTGGTTCAGCAGTCCAGAACCGTGGACCTGTAGTCCAGAGCAGGCGGACAAGACAAGGCATGTGATTCCGGTGAGTTTCTCGCTTTCAAAATAAGAGTCTATACTACTAGCACGGCTTTATGACCACCAGAAATTCCGCTTAAAATAACATAGAAGGATACAAAACAACTAAAATGGACGCCTGTATATGCTAATTGACTGTTTTTCTAACTTAGAGTCACTGTACGAGAAATGCTAGAACTTATAGAAAGTTCCGAACCTTTATTGTGAAGTTTAAAGGCGACGTGACGTCAGTAAGGGGGTGGGTGTTCAGCTGCCAATCCAGCCTCAGAAAACCTCTTCACTCATTGGTCAACTGAACCAACTATAAAGATTAATTATTGTGATTATATGATATTATGATATATGATATTATATTACACTGCATTATATTATATTGTAATAATAAATGTACATGTATGAGACTCACTGGGGTTATTCAAGTCATAACAGGTGCTAACTGTCACTATAATAAATGTTTATATTTAATACAACTGTCTCTAAATGAACATTTTGACCTGAACTGAGATTTGCTGATAAAACCAGTAAGAGCAGAGTAAATTAACAAGTGTCTATATTCAAAATGTGCATATATGACACTAGCAGGGTTTAGTCTTCGTAACATAATTATAACGTATGTTTATATTGAATGCAGTTGCCTCTGAATGAACATTTTGAATGTTGAATTTTAAGACAGAGACTCTCATTTCTACTGGTTGTTTTTGCTTGTTTACTGGTCTGTCGTTCAACACGGTCACCATGTAGGAAAAATTCAGATGTGTTGAAGCAGGGGGATAACATGATATTCCTGCTCCACTATGACTTATTTACAATTCTGAAATTAGACACCAGTGTAAAGCTTTTCTTTGTTCTTGTATTTGAACACGACAGCAGCTTTACAACTTCTACAACTACAAAGCAACACTGTAAGAATGACTTTACTTACACAGGTGCAGTCAAATAATCTCCATTTATTAAAAACAGAAATGCTTAGAAAATAATAGCAGTACATTAAGGTGCAAATTACAGCTGAGACATGTTGCATTTCAACTAGTGGTGACATCCTTTGCCAGTGATGTTACGGAGTAATGTCAAGACTCCCGATCAAGGATGATTCCAGTCAATACTGAAGAATATCACAAAATTACAACACAATGCATGGATCACACAGGAATGCTATGAAAGACCGGAGTGAAGAAAGACCAGATTTATGAGTCTTTAATTCAAGTTTTGGTTTTTGTCGCCCGTGTCTTAAATGTGCCATATTTTTTTAAGTTGTCCTCTCCCCTCATTTCAAAAGATGTAACAGAATAAAAACCCTCTCTGGACTCAGTCAGTCGGGAAGGTGCTGCATCACGTCAGAGGCTTTTTGAGGCTGCCTACACAACTAGACTTCAACACAAATGAACGAGTAAGCGAGAACAAAGCGAGGAAAAAGTCCAAAACAGAGTTTTAAGATTAGAGGAGAAGCAGCAATATACTGTGATATGTTGCCACTGCTGGTGCCAATATCACACATCACAGGCATGAGGCCGAAGGCAACAGTGGCAAGCAAAAATTAAACTGATTCGTTTCCACTAATACGATGGAGAAGACAGACTGATTTGAAAACACAGATATATTTATATATAATGACTTTTCTTATAACAATTCGTCTTTTCATTCCTTTCAAAGCTGTGCCTAAAAGTGCAAGCACAGTCCTTGTTACAGCCATCTTTTCTTCCTAAATATGCAGAAGTTAGCATTCAATTACGGTAATAGCCTTTCCAGATGCTAAAATAATCAACTGGACATTTTTGTTTGATTAACTGGGGAAGATAACTCACATACTGAATCTGAATAGGATGGGAAAATACTGAGGTGCTCAGGCTCTTAACAACTACAATCACAGGACCTTCTGTTGTAATACTAATGTAGTCCAGAGGGGCTGCGAGCGCTGTTTTCTCAGAGCTACATCACACTGCTATGAGATGAGGTTTACTTCTTTAATATATGTAAAAGCAGAAAACAATTCACCCCCAAAAACTCTGTAAAAGGCTTATTTCTTGCTCTATAAAGAAAAGGGAAGCTGGTTCCAGGAGCCAGTTGAAGTTTCACTGCATATTCTAACTATCAGGATATGCTCTCAAAATGACATTGCAAAAGGTCTGTGCTGATATAGAGCAGTTTACACAATATATACACATCACACGCTTATAAACATCCTCAAATAATTCCTATTTAAGGCTGCCTGCTGGAAAATAAAAGTTATCAAAAACAGTTGTTGCGGTAGGAAACCTGCCTCGTGTGCGTCTTAATGTTTTGAGCTGGCTGACTCGGGCTCACTTCCTCACCAGAGCGATGAACAAGGATTAAATCAACTCCCAAAGCATCTGAAAATGAAATGACTGGGCTGCAGTAATGTTCACTACAAACACAAGTGGGTCAGAATTAAGTCAAAGGGAAAAAAATCAGTCGTGTAGTGATTCGACAGGTCGGTCAGTGCGCTACGTTAAGGCCAGAGGGAGGTTACCAAAGTGGAATTGCACTGTAATGAGATCTGTTTTTATCAATAATAAAGAAAAACATACAGTGTAACCAATATTGTTTAAATTACTGTAAGAGAATGGTTGGACGACTGCGGAGCACCTAAGTATTTCATCACACAGCCTGTCCCACAGGCTTGAAGTCAGCAGTGTGTCCCCCCCCCACATGTCCCAAACACAGACAACACAGGGCTTCACAGTCAACACTGCACCGGATCTGTCCAGGAGGGAGAGCGGGAGGAGGTTTCACTCTTGGCAGACAGAGATACTTCTTACAGTTTGTGTCACGGCTTGCCGTCACGACTCTCTCTCGCCTCCCTTTACGAGCTCTCCAGAGCATCGAGGACTTTCATGATCTGCTGCTTAATGACCTTAGTGGCGTCGCCTGCGTTGGGTATTAAATATCTGAGAAGAAATCGAAGAAAACAGTGAGTGAACAAAAACAAAACATTTTCTGTCACAATATTCTTCTTCTCATGTTTTGTCACTGTATGTCTGGTTTGACGAAGCACTTCCCTAATCCAAGACAAGTTTCCCCCCCCAAGAGACAATAATGTAACTTCAACCTCAAACTTCTGTAAAGAGTTTAAAAACACAAGTATTTGGTTTTCTTGTCGTTTCAGTTCGCTATTAGTTAAACACATGACATAAAAATGCGTTAAATTAGTCAGTCTGGGATGTGCTGGGAGGAATATTTTTACATTTTGGAGAGAGCCACAACAGCCATTCCTCTTTCTTCATGCTTAGCAAAGATAATTGGAATTTAGCTTCTCATGCATCACGTGTCAATGACACAAAACAACCCCTACCCCAATAAAATCCTGTAATCTTACTGGATAACTTCACTAATGGCTCCGAGGGCCCTTAAAACAACACTAATTTTTGGCCTTTTTAAATCAGGATTTTAAATCTTAAATCTGCATCTTTAATCAATCACCTCTCAACTGCCGATATCTCCACTCCAGCTGAGTTGTTAGTGCCAAACTTGAACGTGATCAGTTCTGGGTGCTTTTTTTTGGATGTGATCTTCACCACAGAGTTCAGAGCTTGTCTGGACTGGATGTAGGCGAATCCTTTCCTCGAGGCGATCTCCCGCAGGCAGTACATGTGAGTCGCTGTGATCAACAAGTGGCTGGAAGAGACAAACAGATTAACAAAATCAGTGTCATGATTCAGGGATTGCTGAGTTATGACAACACCCCGTGTTGATTCATGTTTGAGGAAGCGGAGATTAGTCATGTTGCAATGCAATTCATTTCCCAATCCAACCCTCCGCAGGGAAGACGTGTGTCAGGATGTCAGGTGACGAGTAGTTTTACTCACCTGGGGAACATGTGACCGGTTTCTTTCACCTCATTACACGGAATGTGATGCTTTACATCTGGTTTGTTAATCCAGGTCTGAATGTTGACGATCTCCTTCCTGTCGTCGTCTGATATGGAGGAGCTGTCGATCTCATCTGAGGGGCATAAAGATACAGGTTAGTGTTTTTGTTTTCAAAATAAAAGTAAAAGTCGAACTCCTCTTAATAAAAGTTCTCACATTATCTAAATATGATAGATTTCTACCGCAGCTACATTCAGGAGGGTTTACCTGTATCATACTCCTCTTCATCACCAATACTGAACACAGGCTTCACCCCGCGGTAAGGTTTGCCTACACGGTCACTGCTGCTCACGTGCCTACAGACGGAACAGGGCAGCATCAGCATCAGCATCAGCACCAGCACCAGCGAAGGATGTGATGAAAAGTGACATTTAATTCACAAACGGCACATTTTCACACATAAAGAAATGGCATGACGAGCTCCAGGCTGCAGTAAAACAGTGTTAGCCCAATACTGCTAGGTTATGCTGTTAAAAACAAAGAAAGAGGTTAAATGAGACATTTAAAGCTACAGAAGAGCTACAGATTAGTTAGTTTATGATATTCAGGGCTATTAGCAGCAAATCATTGTGTTGTTTTTGTGCATGTTTCTGCATAGCCCTGGCTATCATCTAATAGAACTATAATGAAATGGAAAGACAGACTGTTAGGAGCATCTCCAAGCAAACAGCAGTGAAGCGGAAGTTCTCCCTCACTGATTCAGGAGTGAGTTGTGGATGTAAAAATGACTCAATGCTTCCTGAAAAAGCCGCATCAGCTTCAGTGGTGCTGAACGTTGTTAGTGAAAGCATGAGGACAGACCCTAAACATCTCAGCCTGCCCACACCGTATGGGGAACGCGTGGTGTTGTAACATGAGTGAGCGGTGTGGGCATACTAAGCATGCGTGATGTGACAGACTAACGCTCCTATAACCCAGCGGACTGCTGCGGGTCAACAGCCAGTGGGGCATGCTGGTGACAAACAGCTCGATGTCAGGGAGCTCTTACCGATCTGGAGTCACCTTCTCTGGCCAGGGCAGATTGAAAGACATTCTAGCGTGGGATAAGGCACAAGGTTTGGTGAACTTAAGATACAAAAAACTACTAAACTAAATGTCATCAAATGACCACAGTTCTCTGGTTTCACAGTCCACTGCTGTGCATGTCACTGCAGTCATTTTATCAGCCTACACTTCTGTGTAAATGTGTAGTAAACAAATGACAAAGTAACAGGAGCACCTAATAAATGTTTGCTATAATTTGTTAGCGTTCATTGCAGATTGAAAAACAAAGTAAGATTTGTTTTCTTGGCAAAGTGATTTAATTGTTTCGTGTTTGTTTGAGAGGAATCAAACAGTTGAAATTGTAGCAAGCACGAGTATTTAGTCCTGTCAGTTTCAAGGGCGATGGTTTTCTTAGTGAAGGAGTTAGAAAAGGAATTCAGCCCTCACCTTTCTACAGGGGTGGACGTATTCTCAATGAAGCTGATCATCTTCTCCTTCACATTAACCGACTTCGACTTGAGAGCGAACGTCATTTTGTTGACCAAAGACTTGACGCCTTTGCTGTCTCCTGGGCTGCTGAGTGATTCTCCCTGTATCAAAAAGACAAGAGGATAATCTGCTTGAAGAAGTAAAAATGTTTCCGACATGGAGCTGAAACAAACTGACAACACTATGCTTCTGTGATTTTCACGAGGTCAAACTGCTAATGTGTGTGTTCATAAATGTCTCGGCCACGTACATCAGCAGAGCTGAGGCTGCTGTGAGATCCTGACGTGCTGACGATCCAGTGGACGTACGAAGAATCAAGACCCTCCACATTCATGTCCACCAGATGTTTTTGGAGAGCTGGAATCACACAAATCTCAGTGATTTTTCACAAAAATCTGAACTGCAGATGTGATCGGGTGCCAGACATAGAAACAATTCATACGGCATTTACTCAAACATAAATCGGACATTTATGACAGAAGAAAATTAAGGTAAGAAATTGTACATTTAATCTCTGGCATAAATGTTTTCTAGAGTCAGATAATCATCTACTCACCCATAAAACCTCCTTTAGCGATGCTGACATATTCTTTGTTTTTCTGGAACAGAAAAGCTTTAATTAGCAAAGATGTCAGCAATTCATGTTGCAATTCATGTTCCCTGTAACGACCTTCTCGTCCCTCACCTGCAGGAAATGGGCCAGCACCATGTTCATGTACATGTCCTCCTCCTCCCGCCCGCTGCCCATGAAGCACAGGTGCTCTCCGCTGGCGATGGAGCCGGACTCTAGAGACTGTTTCTGAGCCTCCAAGAGGGACTTCACAGAGAGAGCAAATTCAGAGGGGTTCTGGAGCATCTGTGAGAAGAAAGGAAAATACACGTATTAGTCCATATACTCCATAAGCATCATGGGCTAACTTTAACACAGAAACAATATCACTCACCAGGTCGGAGTCCAGGTGGAAAGCTGTAGACAGGTGCCCGGAGTTGTACTGCTCGGCAGGCCGACAGTCCACCACAAAGAAACGGACCCCATCCTGAAAGTAAAACCCAATATTATCAGGTTGCACATTCTCTCTTCTCACAGGGTTAACTTCCAAAAGCTTAATAATTGAATCTTTAGTTGAGAATAACCTCAGTGTTGCTGACCTGCTGCAGCTGGTTTGCCTGCAGGATCTCAGGGACCGACACAGGGAGGCACAGCGCCTGACTCAGGTCAGTGTCCTCTTCTTTGAGAGCCACCAGGCTGCTACCAAACAGATTCTGGTTCATCTGACGGGGCAGAAAAAACAAACAATGAGTTCTATTGTGCAGCTGCCTTCAGCTCTTTGGTAGCACTCTTGGTTCTGCTCAGTATCAAATGGATTTTTCATGCATTCAGCTCACTTTACCTTTCTGAGTGACAAAGGGGTCTTGCTCTGGTAATATTGGGCCAGAGAAATCAAATCCTCTATGTCCTCAGCTTCCAGGAGAGAAGGAGACGTTTCCAGCATTTCTGTGACAGAGAGAGCCTTGTTTAAGTCAAGAGTTTAACATGATTCTGAACAAACCGCAAGTAAAATTAGTCAAACTTACTGATGATGTCCTCTTTGCTTTCTCCTTCTTGTGAAAGGATGCCCTCTCTAAGAACAAAACAAACCAAATTTACATTTAAAACTCTTTAGCGTGATCATGTGTGTGCACTGCGTCCACTAGCGGCTGCTTACTTGGCGTTGACGAGGATGATGAGCATGAGGAAGAAGATGAGGAAGGGGTCAGCCTGTTGCAAGTAGAAGTCCCACAAAGCCTGAGTAACATCTGGAAGGCAGTGGCTTGAGAACAGACTGCCCATCTATAGAGAAAATAAAGAACACAGACAGATATATATTAACAATAAAAACATGTCAGAATGACTCCGACAGATAGTGACCTTTTAAAAGAGGAAACTCATACCCAGTTGATGGCGTAGGAGTCAGGCGTGATCTTTTTGGTGTCCAAGAAGGAGCAGAGCTCCGGCTCGTGGTACTGCAGCAGTAGTCTGTACAGGTGGAAGGGTCGGCCTTTCGGTACACACTCCCTGAAATGAACAAATGTGGCACCTGTTACAATTCAAGTCTATTTCATGACTTTTTGTGAGCTGCAGGTGAAGGACGATGAAGTCAGCGTTCAGACCTGGGGATGTATTTGTTCATGACAGCGTAGAAGCAGTTGTAGAGGTCACTGCGAGGAAGCTGAAGCCCCAGTAGAGGTTTGAGCAGGTGGGGCCAGCTCAGCTCCGGGGTGAAAGAGATGTTGCGAGACTTGCAGTAGAAAGTGATGACCGACTCAACATCGGACACCATGTCACTCCTCTCCTCCTCAGATACTTCCAGCTGGTCTAAACACACAGGAACAAAAGAAACATCTTACAAATGTGGCATTCAACATTACTACTACATAACACTACATCTGACATTCAAAAGCAAGAAGCACAGTAGAATTACAGCAATTAGTTGATTAAAAGAAAGTTAATTAATTCATAAATCACTAATTTTTAAGCAAAATGTTCAAACATTTGCTGATTCCCTTTTCTTAAATGAAAGGATTTGCTACTTTTCTTTGTTATATATGAAGATATCAAATAATTGTGAGTTGCAGCTCTTAAGGAGAAAATGTAGACAAAGAGCTAATCAGCATGACAGACTGCACCTTTTCTGTATGCTGAGTTTTTCTGGACATCATTCTCATTCTTTCTATTTTGAGCTGTATCTGATCTTGTTGTCAACTTGTCAGAAAAGCAGACAATTCAAAGTTATTTGTTCCTCTGAAAACCTGGTGATCTTCTTCACAGACTGGCAGACCAAAATTAACATGACCTGTCTTTCTTCTCTCTTGCTGCTTCCTGGAGAGTGTGTCCCATCTCCTGCCTCAACTTGAAACACACACACACCAAAAGGTGCTAGAAACGCTACTTTTTGTAGCTGAACAGATTATGTTAATCATTTAAATTTAGCATTAAATGAATACTCCTAATATGAATACAGAGTAATAAGGTGCCAAAAGCAAAAGGTAATAATGAAGACACATATTAAGACAGAGATATGAAGCCACACTATTTTCAGTTAGAGAAATTTTCAGATTTCTCATACAGTTCAGTGCTGCAGCTCTGTATTATCCCTCTGTTCTAGCTTCTGTCTCTTTAAGGCCCATTAATTGGATAATAATCTGACAATAATGGAGGAAATATAGGTTAATATTTATGTAATATTTTAAAAGTGTCAGTGTAATACCTTGAAAATCACATGAAGATTTTTCAAATCAAAACTGTTAATTACTATATCACTATGCTGAGAAACATCCTCACCTACATATACACATAATATATGTGTACAGCGCCTTAATAAGACATCAAGGTAATACATATGAATTATGTGTTCATGCTGTGAGTTGTTCCTTGGAAGCACTTGTGGTCTTGTAATAACCCTGCAAACCACTCAACTTCCTGTTTCTGTTGGTTCTCATGCAAAGCCCACATGTTTCCATGCCCTTATTTTGTTTTATTTTTTTCATTTTCAACTCGAAAACATCAGCCATTACCGACATTGTCTCATCACTTGAGACATGGTTTGTTAAAAATAAGACCGTTACTTTTCATTCTGATGGAGATTCAGATCTTGGAGCTGCACAAACAGCTGGTGGCTAAATTCACCCCGTTAATGTTTAAGTGCTGACTCGATGCTTTTATTGCAGCACATCCAAAATGAAGGATTGTGTTGGAGAATTTACTCACCAATCAGCTGTTGACTGCGGTTGTGAATGAGAGTCTGTTCTGGTAAATCGAGGACGCCATCCCACGGAGACAGGCTGTCTCCTTTTCCAGAGACATTTAAAGCGATCTGCCAACACAAAACAAGGAATCATTGCAAAACATGCAGCAACTGAGTGACTAAGGGACACTTGATAATCACGTCATAGACTGAGAGTGATCTACAATCTCCACTTACGACCAACTCATTAGCAGAGCTGCAGCTGTATGAGAAGACCCATTAACTTGTGAGACAAACACCAACAATCTGTGCAAACCAGCAATGTCTTTTTAACAAAATCAACCAGCTTTAATTATTGATCAGATGAGAATGATTTTACACAATCAACTGTCTACTTGTGTCTACCATTAATCTGTATAGAGAACATTAATGAGATGCTTATAAACCTAACAATGTTGGTGTTTACTAGATGACAAGATGAGCACAGGTATCTACGGATTGTCTGAAATGCTTCATACATAAAATATGCTGCAGGTATGTGGTTTCAAACAAAGATGAAGGATTAGTCTGGGTGTGTCTGCATCAAAAAGAGGGGACAGCCTTTACGTCAGCTGAGACTGAGCTGCTGGTCCGTCCTGTCTGTTGACTTTTGTCTGATGTGACAAACTCCCACCCACAAAGAATGTGGACTCTAATTATAGAGTCCACATGTATGTGCTTCAAGTAACACGCATGCAGAATATTTCAGACACTGTAAAGAAATCTACTTTCATAATGCGTGTTTTAAACCACACAACAGTCACATTAAAAGGTAAACTGCTTTCATTTTCAGTATGCATAGACAGATTCCCGTCACGCCTCTTCTCACCTTCCACATCTTGGCCCGGTGTTGAGCCGACTGCTCCTGGACCTGGACGATGCCTCGCTCCATCTCCATGTCTGAGCCGCCAGAGTCCAGAGCTTCGGCTAGATCCTGGTCCCTGAGGAAGCGCAAACAGCACAGAGTTAGAAAAATGAATAATAAAGTCTATCTTGGTTTACCATGAAACAAAGAAGAACTCTTATGTGTAACATGTATCAAATAGTTCCTTCATAAAAAGGTAAATCAACGTTAAAACGTTTATAAATTAACACATTTCAATGTTAGAAACAATTTGTAATCACGTTAATTTATATTGTTAATCATGACAACATTTGCTGTATGGAAATGATTTGTGGCTTACTTGAATATTTAATTCACAACAAGATTTTCATGATCATCAATTATCTGAGCAACTTTTCAAGTAAATGACAAAACACTGTGTGGTTTCAATGTTCTGGTCAAAATTAGGACAAAATAATCATCACCAGCTTGTACTTACACGTGATAAACAAAATTACACTAAAATGCTTATAAACAGACCAATTAAATGATAACATGATCATTATTTGTGTTCCATGTAATTGTTGTTATACAAACTACATCTACAAAAACATTATTTAGTTTAAAAGGTTTTCAATGTATCTCTTTATTACTACTCAGCTTAGTGATTCATCTGGAGATTTTCCATTGCAGGCAGATATCATGACTTATAAAGATATGGCTAATCTTTTTTTATGATGACATTAATCACCATTGTTAGCTCAACTAGTTCTTTGACAAGCCCAGCACTTTACTGTCAACTTCACGATGACTTTAAACATGTTCGTTCATGTGTCTTGGATGATTCTGGTTATATTCGAGTTTAAAAATACCACTTAAGAGGATCAAAGTGGAGCTTAGTTTGAAGCTAATGTTTGTGACTGAAGGGAAGCAGAACTCGACAAACACCGGTACCTCTAAGCTAGTTATTGTTAGCATGCTGGCTAACAAGCTTAGCCTGTAAACTTGTCAACGCGAGACAGAAAGAGACACAAATACAAACTCTTTAAATGAAGCTTTTTAGTGATATATGTCCGTCTTCATTGCTGAGCTGGTCATTTATGAGAACCAACTTGGCTAGTTAACATTAGCTGGCTAGCTGCCGAGCAGTAACGGTACAAAGCTGGTTCCCCACTTAGCATTCACCGTCAGCAGAACAGACTGGGCACACAAACTGATATTTAGTGACTATGAATCGATATTCTGTCAGATGAAACCGACACAATTGTTTGACAAACGACAACGCGTCTCATTTATTGTTAGTCCGTAGAGAAATCGCCTCACCAGTCGCCCTGAAGAGCTTCCTCCACGGCGTCCGCCATTGTTGTGTTGACGGAGACACGTCAAATGCCGTCAACACGGCCGAGGTGTCGCGCAGCGCCGCCAGGTGATTAACGAGCGATTTAAGACAATCAGCTGATGAGACAAACTAATTGTTCCAGTTCAGAGATTTTAACAAAGCTGAGGGTGATATTTGTCGAAGCTTTGTAGTTTTTAAATGCAGCAGTTAAGATGAAAGACACGTATTTTCTGGTGTTACAGTAAAAAAGCCTGTTGGTGTTGACAGGATTAAGACTTCACTGACACTAAACTATCATTGTTCCTTTAATAATACTTCATCAGCACCACTGTTTTGTTATTTCAAAGCAGCCCCCATGCAGGAAAAGTGTTTTAATTGTATTTATTTCATAAAATGTGTTTTTGATATTTTATACATGTATTTGAAAATTGCAAATTGATTGAGAAAAGTTTTTGTTTTTTTACATATATATATATAAACAGATGTGATAAAGAGTAGTGCAAATGTAAACAGGCAATTCTACTCATATATTCGAAAATGAGTGTAAATGTATCTAATCCTACCGCTCTCATTAATCTTTATCTAATATTACAGCATAGGCATCCTTATTTAATCATTACTTATTAATAAATACATGAATAAATGCATAAATAAATCTAGTCTAAATATATATATAATTTATAACCAAATATGTCAAGCATCCACTTAACCCTCACCATACACATCTACATATTCACACACAGATACATATATAAATACCTACTTTGAAAATAAATAAATAAAATAGAAATAAAATAAATGAACAATGAATACAAAAACCATCACAATCCGTCATTAAAGCCATTCATGATCCCTGTTATCACTAGTAACATTAACAATGGAGTTGATGCCCTAAATGGAATTCAGCCATCATTAATTTATCAGTCACACCTGCATCTCATACTGACTCGACAAAACTGCCTTAATCAATAACAGGTAGGTTCACTTGTTGAGGGATAATGTGTTGTTATGAAGTGATGCCAGATATATCAAATATATAACAAATGAAGTTGTAACACTCTCACGCAGGTGTTACATTTGAGGCAGCTGTTACGTTCTTTGCCTGTAGGTGGGAGCATCAACATATCTTCATCTTTAAAGCAACTATTGCTGCGTCTCAAATCAGGGTCCGCATCCTTCAGAGGAGCATTTGAAGGTCAATTACCATGAAAACGGGTCAGGGGTGAAAAAGGGGAGAAGAATACGAAGCCATCCTTATCTGTTGTTGGGAACGAAGTCTGGAATATGAATTTGAAAGATGTGTGAGCATCCTTTCATACTGAACAGAGGGGGAACAGTATCTGACAGTAATATTCCAAGCTGTCAGGATGCGTTCGCCCTGTTTTAATTGGTCAAATTGATCAAATTGAATGATATCAGCCTGAAACTCACAGGACTGATCTGTTATGGGGAAACAAGTCTGGAGTATGTCTCCTCTTTCTCTTCCTGCAGGTGATGGACGAGCCGCCACAGGACCTGAAGCAGGACAAACTGACAGTTGTGTGTTGCCTCTGGTTTCACCTGCTCAGACAGTGAACACTGTTGTCTTTGCTGGTTATTTACATAATAAAACCTTATTTTCAATTACACTCTAATGTGGTTTTTATAGATTTTTAAAGCATGTGTTGAGTCTTTTGATGGAGTCCAATGTCTCCTCTCAGTGGCATTTTCAAAGCTTCAACTATATTTGATACATTTTCTTTCTGTAACCCTTGGATTTATATTTTAACAGTGGTGTTGCACTTATTAACTGTGAGGGAGTGACAAATTTCCACAAAATGCTAATTTGCTAAACAACTGAAGTAGATGGAGACTTGTTTCAAGATGTTTACAAAAAAAAGCCCAAAACCTTTTAATATAACACTAAAATGGCTCCATACGTCCAGACGTCAGGTGTGATCAAAGTGTCCAGAAGCGACGAGATGCCAAATTGATTTGAGAAGATATTATTTACATCTTTAAAACTAAAATCTTCACTGTAGCTGCTTAGCTAAAAGCCTCAGCGTGCACCCAGTCTGAACAGAGTGCAGGAGCTCGCCCTCATATCGAAGGTATAAATGTCTTTTTAAATCAGTTCTGGAGACTTGGGTTACAATAGACGAGCCGCATGGAGACAATTTGTGCTTTTTCTCTCAACTGTGAAGTCCCCATCGACTTGAACACTTTCCATCAATTTTCATTTTTGGGTGAGTGTTTCCTTTAAAATGTGATTTTAATTAGTTTCATTAGCTGTTTCACACGAGTGTATAATTATCTGTACAAGTCAGTTTTGGGTAGTACGAGCATAAATGTAAAAGACAACCAGGATGAAACCCAGACGAGAGAGAAAATTAGACAATAAAGCAACATAAAACTGTTAAATTCATTCCAGGAATTATAACTTTATTAGGATTCATATTCTCTTTTACTTTGGTCACCATACATGTCGCTGATGAAGAATGTCTGCGTAACAACTACCAAACGGCCAAAGTTATGTGGATACCCACAAATTATCCGCTGAGGGATGTACATCAATTTCTCAAAAGGTTTACTTGTTTGATTCTGTAAGTGTAAGAAAGATGGTTTTAGTTGAGAAGTCGTCGTCACCTGCTGCAGCTCAGAATGTGTGATCTGGTTCCTTTGTATTACAATATTCAATAAAATTAAGCCATCACTGCTGCTACATGAATGAATGTCACAGAACAAGACGTACTTAAATTTAGTTTTCTAAAAATGTAAAATGTTCTGAACATACGAACATTCAGCAGCAACGGCTCATTTTTATATGTATTTGGTTTTTTTACAAAGTTCAGATGCTACTGAACCAGATCATACAAAGTCAGCCAAGAGATTCTCAGCGCTGCATGTGGGTCGGAAGCAATAAGGCTCGGGTTTGTGACAATAGAATTTGAAAATGTGAGAAAAAAAAATACGACTGTCTTCAGTTGAAACCAAATATCGCATGAAAAATAAACATTTTACAAGAAAATAGAAAATAAATCATGTATTTCAAATCGAGGTGAGCTACGAAAAAACACTGAATATCCAATCCCTTGTGACATCTTCTGACACTCGAGGCAATTCAAAAAAACTAAAGACACAAAGCTGTTTAAGTTTATCTAATCAAAAGTGTTTTGCCCAAAGTCTCTTATAGTTAGAGTTTTCCTAGTGTTCAAGACAGCACGAGCATTGCATTTACATTTATTTATAAAGTGAACATGCTGCACAAAGTATATAAAAAAAAGAAAACAGGCAATCCCATAATTAAAAAAACAAAACAAAAAAAAAACACCTCAGGCTGCTAAACTATCTCCTCTGCTGCTCCGTGTCCATGGGATCAACTCCAGCATTACAAACACAGACATTACACATTTGACTATAATCTTACTCTTGCATTCAGAACTGATAATGTATGTTACAATAGGAAAGGAGCTGGACAAAACCACTTTAGATCAGCATAAATTAACAAGTGAACAGTCCATTAGAACTATATAAAGCTCTCACAGTATTTTCTGTAGATTTGAAAGTGTCACAAAAGCCTTGAAGTCAGTTATCGGTTCAACAGACTGCACACAATTCAACTCCCGCTTTCTTTTACATAGCGACTGTTAACAAGTCAGGTATACATGAGCCGTTCATGTATGTTTTCTGAACACTTTCCTTCTCTTTACTGAGCAATAAAAGGGTTTGACGACCGAAAGTGTCAGCGTTGATCAAGACCCCGCCCTCCCACACATCCCACCCAGTCAGACCCCAGATTACAGCCTCTGCTTCGATAGTGAATAGAAATCCTTCTCTCTGTGATAGCAAACACCTTGAGTGTGATGTAAACACGGTGTGTGTATATATAATTTCCAGGGCTCTTAATTATTTCTCACATAATCCAGTATTCACTTTTTACAAATCAAAGTTAAATCAGACAGTTGCACTTTTAAACACAGTTATGTTGAGCGATGAACAGATTGGCGATCGGTTGGCGGAGGAGTTACAGTGTCGGAGGTTTCAGCCCGTACTTCCTCGCCACCTCGGTCTGGGCGTATGCTGCATCACATAACGAGTACAAATGGGCCATCTCCATCTCTGACTTGGCGAGGTTAATCGCCTTGTTGAACATTTCTATCGCCTTGTCCAGATTGCCCCTGAAAGGAAAGTTCTCCGGTTATTTCAAGCACTTCAACGAGTCTTCTCATGTGTGGATTGAGACAAGCTGTTAATCTCACCTTTGAACTTCGATGGTTCCCATGGTTTCATAGGCGAAGTCACATTTGTTGTCAATTTCGATGGCCTTACTGATGAGCTCTAGACCCAAGTCAAGGTCTTGTTTCCACTGGAGCTGTAACAAACTGGACAAAGATTGAACATTTAGCAAGAGATGACTCGTTTTCTGTATGTTATTTTAATAAAAAGGGGGAAATACCTACCCCTTGTGGACATATGTGGTAGCGTTGTCTGGTTCCAGTTCAATACACTTGTCATACATTTCGTCAGCTTTTCCAAACTGCTGCTGATCCGTCAGAGCCTGAAAAGATACACAGTTGTGTTGTACATGTTGAACACACCGAGCAGATCAATAAGGCCTGTAACTTATTATTTTAACATCTTGTAAATGAGCAGAACAAATGATTGCTAAAGCATAGACTGACGTGTAAAAAGAAAATCATGTGTTTGATTCTGTACCTGAGCATAAAGAGCGTAGCCCTCAGCACACTTGGGGAACCTTCTGATAACGTCCTCAAAGCCGTCCATGGCTGTCTGTACTTGTGACGGATTGTTTCCAGTATATGCTTGTCTGTACTGCAGAGCACAAGAAAAAAAAAAAACACAAGAAACTCAGCAGCTAATCTTGAGTTGTAGCACTCATCACTGCTACAAACAATTCAGTTTATCTATTTGCTGGAAGCTAGATTGCTTTTCAAATCCTAAGCTGGGTACTTACAAGAGCAAAGCACTTCTGTGCCTGTGCGAGAGCAGAGTCAGGCCTGAGCAGGATGCACTCATCAAAGTCTCCCACCGCCTCGTCAACCTGGTCCAGCAGGATTTTCAGCTGCGCGGAAATAGAGACATTAGTGAGAGCTATTGCATAGAGCAAGATGTGATATATAGAGCAGACAGCCAATCAATCAACAAACTTGAAGTGACCAGTTGAGCCGCACTCCTACCTGTCCCCTGTGGTGATAGACATCTGGGTTGCGTGTGTCGATCTCGGCGGCCATGTTGAAATCTTGTGTAGACAGCATAGGCTGCTGCTGCTGCATGTACATGCTGCCACGCTTGATCAAAGCGTTGGCTCGTAGCTGTCAACATTTAAAATGACAACACAGTGCGTGAGTTTGTAGTTGCTTGAAGTCCAGCTAATCCACTATCCCAGTAGTTGAAATGAGATCAAGCTGTCAAATAAAACAGTCCGTACCTTCACATTAGCGTCGTGCATGTTGATTACTCGGTCCAGATCGGGCTGAGCAGCAGTCGCGTTACCAATCAGCAGGTAGAAGGTGGCACGCAGCAGGAGGGCCTCGGCAGTGTATCGACCTCCTGACTCGATCTCCTTGGTGCATTCACTGATGATTTTGTCGTAGTTCTCCTCCTCCATGTACTGCTTTGCCTTCAGGTAGCCAGAGCTGAGGAGGTGAAAAATAAATGAGGCTAAGTTTTTAATCTACCTGGAGCCTGAGAGGGAAAACACAAGACTTTTTGGCTCCAGAGCCGCTGATTAGAATTATTTCAGTCACGTAATGGCACGCACACACTAACTCAAAATCAACAGTGGAACAGTTTTCAGTATCTCATCTAAAAACTGGAACAGAGAAATGCGTCAATAAGCTAAAGTCAAATATTAGCTTCCTCAAATAGACTCTCATGTTATTTAACATAAAACCACATTAATAATTTAGCAGATTTCAACTTCCTTAATAGAAGTAAGTATTGGAATGCTACTGTGTGTTAGCCTTCATTAGCTTTAGCTGTAAAACCTGACAGTGACTAAATGCAGGTGGCAGCAACTGAAGATGTAAATATGGCTCAAACAGATAAGATATGTAAAGTCTGAGTGCGACCCAGCAATAAGTGATAGTTTTAAACGTGACCAGGTTCAAACTGACGGCACATTTTGAGATGTCTATAAAAATCTTGTTAAACAGCATTTATTGCATATATACATGTGTAATTAACCACATTATGACAACCTATATTTAAAACTCACTTTTAAACTACATTTACTCATGTTTTAGAATCTTGACTTTGGTTGACAAAACCATCGTCGTCACCTGAAATATTCACATTATCTCCAACATGACACGCTCACCATGGTAACAATGTCACAACATGTGTTGTGTGTGTTAACATGTTGCCACTATGTTAAAACCGAAAATAAAAACCTGCCAGCTTTCAGGTTGGGTTCACAGAATACGTTACCACAGTAACTGACCCAGATTTTAAGCTACCGCTGTTTCTGGAATGGATCGCAGAGGTTTTTTTTTCTTCTTCTTCAACTATTCACAGTTTGCAAAAAGCAAAGCTGAGACGCCATAGAGGAAAAAATGTCCTTGTATGTGTAGCCACACTTGGCAAATAAAGCGGTTTCTGATTGTGGTCCTTCGTCTGTCTATTGGTAAAACACTGAATTTGATGGATGTATCTGAATGACTTTGTTCATGAATCAACAGTTGGTCAATATTTCTATTTGTCCAATAAACTGCTCTGTAGAGATTCTTGACAAAAACAGGATAAAAATTCCAGATACACACCAAAAACCTGACATTCAGCAGGATGCAATGTTAGGGATTTGAATAATCAGTACTCTGTTCTCCAGCACCAACTTCAGGTCAAACATTCTCCGCATCATATCTTTAATTCTTAAACTCTAAGTTTCAGTTCAGCAGTTTCACACCCATTATCTTGCTTGTCATACATCTCTCTGTCACAAAGATCCCCGAGAAAAATTCCCAGCAATCTTACACTTCCCCACCTGCCACCGGTGACAACCTGAGTGCTACCAGCTAAAGTGTATCTTAGTAAACATCGTCTGACCTTCCAGTGACCTCGGCTGCCTCGCCCTCCTTGTCCTTGTCTTCATCTTTCTTCTCCCCCTTCTGCAGGGGCTGTGAGATGATGTCATCGGTGAACGAGCTAAAGTAGGATTTGATGAACTGAGGAGAGGGCATCATCGGTTCACGGTTCTACAAGAGGGGTTAAAGAAATAGATTAGTGTGACAATTGAGAGAAATTAAATTAAAACATATGTCTTGAAATTGGACAAATACCTTGTACTTGTCTTTGGCCTTCTCTTTCCCCAGTTGTTTCAGAACCTTGTCTGCTAGCAGCATGCTCTGTTGGTTCTGGAAGGCCTCAAGAATACACACGGCTGTGACGTCTGAAGGAATGCAGGGAACAAAACCAACAGTAAATAAGTTGCATATTTCAAGTTCCATTTGAAAATATTATTTTAGAAGAAAGGAGAGAGTCTCACCCTCTAGACACTCCTTCTTGTTGTCTAGTTTTTCCAGAGCCTTGGCCCTTCTGAACAGAGCCTTGATATAGCGTGGATTCAGATCCACGGCCTGAGAGCAGTCCTGTACCACTTCTGTCCATTTCATCTGAAATATGAGTTATAAGATGTTAATCTTCTAAAACATATCTCTATTTGAAAACACAGTGTGAATGGAGAAACCTACAGCATATATGTTATCTGAAAACCAATAGTGAAACTAATATTTAAAAAGGTCTGGTGTGCAGGATTTAGTGGCATCAGGCAGTGAGGTTGTAGAATCCCACCAACTAAACACCCCTCACCACACCCTCTATTACAGTGGCCACTATAAACACACAAGGGTCCTCTCTAGAGCCGGCGTTCAGTTTGTCCATACAACCTTGCGAAACATTGCGCACAACATGGCGGACACAGTGGAAGACGACCTGCTCCCTCTGTACATTCTAAGTACATTCTAAGGTAAAGTAAAAACGACAATTTCTCAGTTTCAGGTGATTATGCACTAATAAAAACACAAGTCTGAATATTACATCCAATTTCTGCCAATAGATTCTCCTACATCCTACAAACCGGACCTTTAAAACAGAACATCTGTAACCAAGAAATAAAACACAATAACACAGTAAAAACATGGCACATTTCAGCCTAAAAGGAAGAGAAACCATTTTAAAAGCATTTCTTCAATGATAAAACAAGTCTGAATAAGCCACCAACATTTCACTGCTGAAGAATTAAATGACATTTTCTTTACTGATTAATCAAAGTTTCAACATGACAGCATGTTGTAGAGCTTTTGTGAGCAGAAGGTAGGAGGGTAAACCTTCGGTCACACATGAGGGTGGAATCTTTTGACTTTTTGATTGTAATGATTTGCACAGAATCTGCAACACATTGACTAAACAGGAGCAACAACTTGTCTTCATAGACATGCCATGTCTTCTGGCTGGCATAAGAAGAAAAAAAGCTCCTTTGACATGAACGAAAGCCACTAAAGGCATATAAATGTGCCATATGTCAATAGATACTTGCAGTGGTAATCTACAGAGAGTCATGCATGATTGTGATAGAAATGACAAAATTACTGTTCACTGTTAACAACAATCTGTGCACAGAATAAAAGAAGGTGTTGCTAACCAGCTGCTCGTACGCTGCCGCTCTGTTCTGGTAAAACGTTGATAAATCAGTCTTCTGCTCTGTGGGGCACAGTCCGATGGCCTCTGTGTAGCACTGGATGGCGTTTTCATACTTCCCAGCCTTGAAGTACTTGTTGCCCTTGTTCTTTGCTGCTTGGGCCCGATCCAGAGGGCTCTACATGAAAGAGAGAGAAAAGGAAACAAGTATTGATTGAGTGGTCTCCCCTGCGACTCGGTGGACAGCTTTAAGGATTGAAGACTCTAAAGACGATTTTTTCTACATAATTAAGAATCCCTCAGTATGTTCACATGTGCAAGTAAACTGCTTATTTTAAACAACTACGTCTACATTCAGACTGATTTAAGGAAAACAACCCTAATACTAAACCAAAAATAGTTTTGCTGGCACCAGGAGAAAGATGTTTGCTTACTATTGCATGACTACACATTAATATAACCTAAAACCTCATATGAATCCTGCCTGGTATATCACATAGTAATGGCTGTTAAGTTACATTTCGATATTCTCACAGCCATGACCTCATACTCACAAAATCCTGCAGCTAAAATAGACACATTATTGGTCTCTACATCGTGAATGGACCATCAACGAGTCACACTAGTTGCACAAGTCAGACTGCGTCGCTGCACATTACAGATACAATACAGTGAATGAATGTGATAGTCTAATAAAACCGGCTCTGGCTAATCAGACTGATTCAAATGACAGCCTTCCCCGCCCCGCTCAGTCTCTCTGAGAAGATCATGTTAGCTAGCATGACCAAAAGCGAAACGAATAGCTTCTCTAACTTACCAAATATCAAAACGACACGTTCTCATATTGTTCTCATTAGCGCGTAATTTACCAGCAGCACTTTTATATTGAAGTCGAAGATTCTTTTTTTTTACTGTGCTGTCATGTTAACACATTTACAACCTGGCTAATTAACCCAGCTAACGCTAGCTAACCCGATAACGTTAGCTTACGCGACAGCTAGCTAACAGTTACTAACGGCTAATCCAGCAGCGGTGAACCGGTTGCTATCGGCCTCGCGCTGGTGAAGGTAGCTGTCAGTGACAGCGGCAGGAATGTGAGGTGTCCTTGACTGAGCCGTGTCGGCAATGACATGCGTACTCAGAGAGGTGTGCGCGCCATATCGTGGCAACTCGTGCTAACGTAGGTGATGTTGTAACACATTAGCAGCAGAGCAGACAGGAGTCTCGAGGCAGCGGTGTAACGTTACCATGTTCTCCTGCTCCCGGCCGGCTCGTGCTGCGCCGTCTTGGCCCTGCACGGGACTGGCGCTGCCTTCTGGTGTTTTCCGCTCCCCGGTATCTTTCCTCTCCTTCGTCCTGCTCCGGTTCCACAGGTACACCGCACCCACTCCCAGCACTATGGGAGTCCCGACTAACAGGGCCAGCTGCCAGCGGGGTAGTCCAGTCCCCGACTGCGGCTCGACTGGCTTTGAAGCAGCCATGATCTACAACCGAGCGATAGTTAGCCAGCCAGCAGCAGCAGCACGAAACAGCGTGAGCAACGGCCGCTTCTTCTTCTTCCCGTGTTCTGTGAGGTCACTGACACACCGAGGAATCATGGGATACCGGCGGACAAGTGGCGGGGGCTGTGTGTACTTGTAGTTCGTAAGTGCCATTTTGTAGTCCAAACAACATAGAGCAGTTTTTTAAATTTCTATAACTTATCACTATTATTAGTGTGAATGCTGCAAGCACTAGTGTATTATTATTATTATTATTATTATTATTATTATTATTATTATTATTATTATTATTCTGTAAAAAAATAACAGCTTTTTCTGCAAAATCGTGTCCATTCTTTCTCATAGTTTCTAGTTATTATTATTCTCATCATCATAATTATTATTGTTGTTATTATTATGAATATTATAATATTATTGTTGTTATTATTATGTCTTATTAACATATTATTATTATTAATATCATTATTATTATTCAATATAATCAGTCATACCAGTTCAATGTGTAAAGAACAGAGGGAAAAAAAAGACAAAAGTATCAAATGGCAATGTCAGAATAAGAGAACAAAAGTAAATAACTCAATAATTAAATGGGTGAAAGACTTTACTCAGGAAAATATTTTAGAGTAAATAGAAATCACTCAAACGCATTTCTTATTGGTAAACAGATTACAGGATTACAGGAGGAACAATCATTTTCACTTACAATTAAAATCAAGGATTGAGTTGACTTGATGCAACCTCAGAGCAGTCGGTTCTGTAGGACTGAGCCAGTGATGCAGCTGAGCCTGGGTGATGGTCGGGCTTTGCAGTGAACAGCTGTGTAAAATTTAGTTTGAAATGTGCATTATGTAATCGATCACTATAGCACAGAAGAAACATGTTTAGCAGATGTAATTATTACATCAGGGAGCTGCAGGGTAAAATCGACCGTGGACCCCTACAGATCCCCGGCCCTCACTGTCACAACAACCCATGTCATCGTGTATTTACAGGAACGAACTCATCGCACAGTATCTGAAGTTATAAAGAAACTAGCAGGTCTTTCACCAACCAAGTTTACCATTTAGTTTGCAGTAGGCTGATTGAATTCTATTTTATCTTAGCTTTTGACTTTTTTTGAATGTATAATTCTCTGTATGCAGGTTGGCTGCAGCCACCAGGCGGCAGTGCTGCTGACTTTATATATAAAACCTTCCTATCGCCTACACTTGTACTGTGCAGGAATATTCACCTAGGTGCCTTATGTGTACCTCTGCATGTATACATTATATCTGTAGGTAGACATTGTGGTGGATGTTTATCGCTGTCATCAAAAGACCGTACTGCCATGTAGTCAACTCATAGTTAAGGCAATAATCTCATCGATCTTTAGCACCAATTCGCTACATTTTTAAAATTCTGATCAATGTGGATTTAATAATGGTTCACATGTGTTTGTTTTTGTGTCTTTGCCAAGTTCATTCTCCACTCTGTCCCACTTCAGAGCTTTGTGCTGCCTGTCTGGACGCTGCTGGAGCCTGACTGGTCAATGTTGTGCCTACGGCCATCTGTCCTCAACAGCAACCAGCACTGCACACTTTTCAAAGTCAATTTACAAGCCTTTATGACGAAGACCTCTGTCCTTGCAGCAGCATAGACTTTTCATGGGATAACTATCAGTTTTGCTACTAAAATCAAATCAAACACGTGATGAGACTCTCTCCAGTGACCCAGCATAGTTTGCTGATGTGGAAACATAAAAGGACCACTGACAGAGGTTACAATAAGAATCACTGATCTTCTGGTTATTCCTGACTCTTGTTTGTTATTCCTGTAAAATGGGCCTGCTATAGTTAGCACAGCCTGGCTTAGTTTTATTCGCTGCCAATAGATGTTTGGATACATGCCAACACACCTATAACGCCGGGAAGTATTTAGCTGAAGGTGCTGTGAAAAATCTAAATCTTTTACAAATCCAACATGCAAACACACCGACATTTTCCAGTTAGATCGTTTAATCAGATTAGCTGCAGTTTCTCATTCAGGTACTTTTTTATTTACGGTTTGCTGTTGATCTCTTTGTTTTTTGGCTAATTGTGCTGCGTTCCAAGAAGTATTTGCAACGCTGCTCTGCAGATTTTTGACACACAAACAACATGAAAAAAATAAGTTAAACCGGTTATATTCACAAGTCTGATACCCCGTCCTTCAACTAGAATTAAAACACATTACAGGCACTGTTTTCCTCCTTTTTATTTATTTATATATTGCAATTTATTACATTTCAGGCTGCAATTTATTTCTGTTAAAACCACTGCAACAGCTTTAAAAATATCCCAAAAGATGTTAGTTTGGCTTTTTTCTCTTAACATGTAATCTGATAACAACATTATTATTCCATTAACTTAAAACTCTTTGGGTTGCATGGAAGATCATGTCGGCATATATGCAGTACTTGTTTTTCTTTTAGGTCACTGGTGCTGAGGTGTAACCTTTATTGGCCTCCATCTTTGGAAAAACAACAGATTACTGTAATCTTGTCCTCAGCCGCGCTCTGCGGTTACATGACAAAGCAGCATGAAGGTCTCATAACAGCGCTCTCCTCAGATTAGTCCTCCTCTTTGGGAGTCGTGTCTCGGAGGTGATTAGCAGCCTTTTGATCCTGCCAGTTTGGGAAGGAGTTCATGTTCAAGTTTAAATGTTTAAATGAAACAAAGTGTTATAAAACTTGACTTCACATTAAAGTAAAACTATGTAGATATGGGAAAGACATTTTAAGATCTTCATTGACTTTTTTTTTTGCCTAAACAAACTGAATAAACAAACTGACATTAAGGACACAACACAACTTCATACTGTTTAACTTTGTTTAAATGTGGCGGACCCTGCCACCTTTCTAGCTTCAAACAGTGTTCTGGGACCTTATTTTCCTCTGAGAACAGCTCGTTTATTCAGTTATGGGGAAAAATCAATATTTCTGAGTTTGTATTATTACCTCATTACATGCATAAATATTAAAAGGATTATAGGACCAGGACTATGCTGTGTAACATCCTGCATGTTTAATGTCGGTCATAATACGGTCTGTGATGTTTTACAATATATGTTTTTTTCTGCACAAGTCATATTCATGTTATAAACTGTAACTCACATAATACAAGTGATAGTATTGAATCAACAGTGGACTCAACATATGTGCTTTGTTGACGTGGAATACTTTTTGTTTTGTTTTGTTTTTTGGTTCCATCCTGTGTGAATGTTGCTTTTCCGGTTTTCCGTCATATCAGAATTGTATTTGATAAAAAAAATAAAGGCGACAACACAAGAAATATGATTGAGTACTTCTATGAAAACAAATGGTCGCTCTGTCCTGTATTAAATAAGCCGCAGGCTCTCAGCACACACAACAGCAGACAGGGTAGCCTGCACTCCATAATTATTGACAGGTTTGATGTACTCAGCGAGTGGAAAGTATGGGCAAATTGGAGTTTCACTTGTCTGCCCCCGGGCCCCGGGCTGTAATGGAAACAGCTCCTCTCTGCCTCCCGCCTCCCTGTTCATCCCCATCACCTCCATTTTTACTTTCTACCAGCAGCGGTAACTAGATTAAAGAAGATTCACTTATTTAAAGACTTGAGTAAAAAGCTCTGCCGGTTTATTTTTGGATCACCCAAGAATACCACTACAGCAGCAGTGCCATAGGCTCCACAGGGATCTAACTGAAGTAAGCTACCTTTGCCTTGTGGGACAGAGCTGTGCAGTAGAGCAGCCAGTCAGTCAGAGGCTCAGTAGGTCAGCCTCCCCTTCTGTGCCACTCGGCCGGTGATCTCACTTTCATCTGTTGCACCGGGACTTGCTCGCGTCAAGAGGCTCTCTGCACAGCTCCATCATGTCTCTGAGGCTCCTGCCTGCTTTCACTGTGGACAATGATGATGATGATGATGGTAACTTTACAAAATGGATGAGCAGTTATTGGGGCCACGGATCCGAATCCGCACACTCCAGAGAAAGAAAACGCAGTTTCAGAAGACCTGCGAAAACACTAGCTGACCGAAGAGCTTCACTCCCGACCGTGGTGAGGACCGCCAGCATTGACGGATGCATGCATGTGACTGTGTTCAGTGTATGTACTTGCACTGACATGTAGATTAGCTGCATCACACATTCGACAAAATATCTGACTGACCACAGCATGAAGAAATGTTTTTAAACTGATGTAGAAATAAGTTACTGTGTCAGAATCTAATATGTCAGTGTAGAAACTTTAGGAAAATGATGCAGAATATATTTAAGTGACAGGTTTGAAAACTGAGTTATGAGCTTATTAATATTTATTACATTTCAGCAATTTATCCTTTAATTTTAGCTGATATTTGAGCTGTTTATGTACCACTTAACGCCATCTGTTGTAACCATTTATCAGTAACTTTGAGTTTTCTATTTCAAACATTTATCCATTTGTTTGTATCCATTTTACAACATAAGCTCTTAAATATGTTTTAATAATACTTTATCTATTTCTGTAGTTTCTTTTCCATGTCTATTTTCGACCCTTTATCCGTTACTTCAAGATAACAATTTAATCATTATTTGTTAGTTTAATCAATCAGGATGAATAAATACAGTGTGTAGATAATCAGCTACCATTTATTCATCATCACTTATTACTTCAAGCTAATTTATTCAACCATTTCACATGACTAGTCTGATCTAAAGACTTCTCTGCTTACTTTCTAGCTGTATAATGTTCTGGTGTTGCAGTAAATGAATATATTCACACAAATTAGTTGAGCTTCACTTAAATCTTTCCAATCATTTGGCAACTGCAGAAGTGATCAGGACCTTTAATTTACCTCAACCAGTCTCATATAAATAGTGTGTGATGCATCCCCACAACTAATCATCTTGAGGGGAATTTTATGAAAAATATTTAATGTTTTTAAGTCACGTAGGAGCTCTCACACAAACAGAGAACACGCGATCTACAGAACAGTGTTTTGCTTGGTTCGTTGCCGTGAGTAAGCCGACCTGTCGCTTGCCTCCTGTCACAGAGAGGTCAGAGGTCAATGGCAGCTGCACAGCAGCTCACGTGTGGCTCATACAGCAGATACTCAGTTTAGTGAGGCGGATGTTTTATCAAACTGTAGACGTACACTTTGTATGAACAAGAGGGCAAAAATAGTAAGTGTGTAACTTAAAATGTTAACATTAATCATTGAAGTGGTGCTTCATCATCTGATAAGATTTGCACTGATACTGTGTTTCCATTCGGAGATCTTCTATTGTCAAAGAAAAATCCTCTGAGTTTGTTCGCAGGTGAATAAGAGACACGGCGACACACACACTCATAAAGATCGGCCTCTCAGCGGTGTCAAACGAAGCACTGACGGCTGTAGCTCAGCTGAACAATAGATTTATTTTTTTTTTAAATGTGAAAGTCTGTCACTGCTTGCCAACAAAGATTGAGTTGAACATTAGAACCAGACGGGAAATGAGCCAAATAACTCACTTATCAATCCATTAGTAGATGGATTGCTAGATGCTTCAAAACCACTAAGCTTCGTCTTGTTCTTGGTCACTTCACTGATTTTACACATCTCAGCTTTAGTTTGGAAACTTACTTTATAGAATAAAACCTGTGTTACAAATAAGGTAAAGAGGTGACCAAACTAGGAAGAGTGGTTTGAGTCTGAGCGTTTTGGAGTGTGGGCAAAATTCAGTATTTAAAGTCGGGATTATTTCTGGCTCTGCTGTGAGCACCCAAACTTTAGTGTTTGACACAGTCCACTCTGGCCTCTTGGTGTAAAGTGTGACTACTCTGAAGTGTTGATTATGTCTTCAGTAGCGCTGAAGTTTAGGAGAGATTAAAACCCCCCGAGAACATCATAACCATCTACCCAGCATCAGTGATATATGTCTGTTCATCCTGCTTCCGTCTGACAAAAGATACAGAATCAATCAATCTCTGGAATCTATCATGAGAAATAGTTTTATTTTTGAGTTAGTGGACCTCATCAACATTTGAATACTCACTTCAAACCAACAAAAACCTCAAATTCACTTTGTATCTTATCTGTATCCTCAACAGACCTGTTGTATAAATCATCAGTGCAATAATCTGATTATTGCCATTGTGTTAATAATCCATGAACCTGGTGCTCTGAGTTTAGACACAAACTATAATCAGGTGCTTGGATGTTATTTAAGAATATTAGTGGTTAACAGCACGATCGTCTGTCTGGTTTAATGTTCCTTTAATTATGGGAGACACATAAAAATCACATTATTGTTTTCCTTCAAGCTGAAACTGACTCATGTGCAAATCCGTTTTTACACCCTTTAACCTCTCTGTGTGGTCCACAGTCACAATTAGACGCCATGAAGTTAAACAAGCTCCATGTGGCAACAATGGCACCGACCCCGAGCCACGTCAAAACCCGAGAGGAGAAGGGGGAGGTCAGGCCCCACCAGAGAGCTCGGCGCTCCTCCTCAGATGACAACAGCCGCCCAAAGTCAGCCATGGAGAACCGCATCGCCCCCATCCCGGAGCTCACCGAGTCCTTCGAGAGGAGAATGTGTTTCAGCGAAAAGAAGATCATGTCTCTGGTGAGCAGAAGTGTTGCAAAGTTTATGAAAATTTAAGCAGTTTATTTCAGTTGCTCAGCATGTTGTAGATTAGCAGATTAACTGCAGGGTCACTGAGGTTTGGTGCACTCTGCTGTTCACTGCGTTAATCATATGGATCCTTAAGGATTAAAAGAGTTCTTAGATAACGTTAAGAGGTGAATTATCTAATGTGCTGACGGGATCACAGACGGGTTTGAACCGCCCGGCATGTGACATAAACGGCATCTCAAGATTGTAAAATGGGCTGAAACACTTCTATATGTTGTATATGTCACATTCGTAACCTTTGTCAAAGTGACATTTCACCTCAGAATCAAATACATATTTTTACTCTTGTCTGTAGTGCTGATCAGTCATCTAGATGGAGAGTTACAGAACATCAGCAGAAGAGATGTCTGCCAAAAATAAACCTATCTTTCCAGAAATCATGACCCAGTTACTTAAGATAATCCACAGACCTTGTGAGCAGTTTCATGTAGTTACTACAAAACTTTCTTTCATTTTACGGACCTATACCTTCTACCCTGATCGCTGTGCAGAGAGGGAAGCATCCATCCGCTCATAGATGAGCTCCTACCTACCAAAGACAACTAAGCTATCTAAAGTTACGAAATTGTGAAATAAATAAACAAGGTATGTTTTCTGTGATTCAATATGACAGCAAAACATGATTAAATAAAAAGAGCTGCAGTCTTGAAAGCTCAACAAAGCACCAGAGGGCTCCGTCGAAACATTTATATAATAAATATTGTATATATTTACTTTTTTATAACACAGTTTGTTTATCATCTGGGGCTAAATGTGTATCGTGTCCAACAAAGCTTTTAAAACAGAAGTCAGACTGTAGTTTGTCTGTTTGTTGTCACAATTTCAACTTCAAACTTCAGAACTATCCATTTTTGGAAAATGTATCTTTATATAAATTTTATTTATTTTAAACAGGCTTTTTTGTAAAGAAATAAAATGTTGATAAATGTTCATCTTTAAGGCCTCACAAGTTAATTGATTATATTTTCTGTGTACTTTTAGCAATTTTTCAAACATTTGAAATTGTTCCATGTTGACGTCCTCTTCCTTGTCTTTGCAAGCAAAATGCTATGTTTCTGTGTGTGTGTGTGTGTTACTATCATCAAATGTTCATCAGAAGAAAAACCTGACAGTGAGGGTCGGAGTGTTTTGTACTGTTTGCATCGTGCCTGATACCATCATTGAATGATGAATCATTTAGGTCATTCTTTGCTGTTTTACAGAATGAAGACGACAAGTTGTGCCTGATCTGTCATGAGGACATGCGGCAGAGCGGAGGAGGCGTTCAAGAGCTGCACTGTACGCACCGCTTCCATAAAGAGGTGAGACAAGTAATACAACTCAGATGCATTGCATGTCTCCTCTGTGTTTACACGTCCCTGATCCTCCTCCTGCAAAGGAGTTTCCACTTGTTTACTCAAATCCCAGCATGCCAGATATCATCACGCCGTGCATGAAGGCAGCTCATTCCTGGATATGCATGATGTGCACTGGGATGAAAACAATCTGCCTACACCTGAAACTAATCTCTGTGGAAGCATGGAGCCCTCTGAAAGCTTTCCCGCCTGCTCTGAGGGCCTTGACGCTTACTGATCATGATGTCTCTTGTTTGGTGGGTGCTGAAGGCGGCCAGGAGGTTAGAGCAGTGTCGGCCCCGCAGCGGCAGCGAGGCGGTGGCTTGTCAGGTGAGGAGGCCCTCGGATGAGAGGAGGAGGTCTGCGGACGAGCCCATCTACATGGAGAAGAGAGAAGAGCAGCACACACCCCACCGTAAACTTTCCCTGCGGAAACATCGCTGATAAAGTTCTTTGAAAGGAGGAGACTCATCGGTGGAAAAGATGGAAGATGTGCAGTCACGGGCATCAGGAGTCCTGAACTTTTATTATTACATGGCGTGACGTTCAAGTGATTAAATCTCAGGAGCTTGACTGTACCTGAAAACCTGTCCTGTGGGCTCATTTGGAGGTTTTACAACACTTTCTCCTCAAATAATTCCCAAATCCTTCCAAAAGGGAATCTTTGATTTTGAATCTATGAATATTCTCATTAGGAAAAACCTGAGTATAACTATTTGTTAAAGAAATTAGCAGAATTTGCAGTTTCCTACTTGAATTACAGCTGCCATACTGAAAAATTATGCCACTTTAACACTGGCAAAAGACATGTGCCTCTATATAATACTACTTTTATAAATGAGATGTAGAAGATATTGTCTTCATCGTCGTATATGAAGCTTGTGAACATGTTAGGATGTCATGTGACGGTACTTTGTGTTCAGTAAAGTAACTTCACGTCTCACAGTGCTCGTTACTGGGTGAAGTAAAAATGCTACATAAATATTTAAAGGAGACACATTATGCTTGTTTTCAGTTTCGTAATTTCATTTATGGCCATTACTAGAACAGGTTTACGTGCTTTAATGCTCCAAAAACACATCAGTTTTCTCGTACTGTCCAGTGCTGCAGCTCTTTCTTCACCGTCTGTTTGAAACGCTCTATTTTAGCTCCTGTCTCTTTAAGAAATACACGCCTGACCCAACACCGCTAACAACAACAGAGCAGCTGTGCTAAACCAAATATCACGTGCCAGACCAGCTGCTAGGGGATAAATGTATCTGTGATGTCACAAAGTCATGGATTTAAAGGCGGGACTACTGACGAGGCGTTTGAGGAGCAGTGTTTTCTGTGCGAGAGAGCGGTGCGGACTTTGACCTTTTTAACTTTGAAGACCTTTTACATGCACAAGAACATGCGTATATAAAAACAATGAAAAAGCACAATAGGTCTCCTTTAATATGGCACATACAACCAATGTAATTAATTTGTCTCGGGTGGTTTAGCTGCGTCTTTCCATTTACTGTTTCCAGTTACCTTATATACTGTAGAGATTGAGGACTTGTAGGAATACTTGCATGAAAGTTGCTGTTATAAAATGTTTTTTTTCAGTGTTTACGTTTCCTGTCAATAAATAACCAATGGAATAAATTCTCATGCAACAGTATCTACCTGCTTTGAAGCTTTTTAAACAGAGAAAACTGTTCAAACTCAGTGAATGTACAGTGCAGTAAACAGCGTGAATAATGTGTCCTCACAGCTGTGGGTCATATGTGTCGTGTGCATGCTTACTGTAGGTCAGCATGTTGGAAATTACCTCCTGGCATCAATGAGCTAAATCAATACCTGCACAGATCATAAACATCCAGCCTAACGGACAACAACAGATGTAATAATGTGTTTCAAACTGTGTTTCAGTGCATGGAGCAGTGGCTGTGGAGTAAACAGATGTGCCCCACATGCCGCGACCACGTGTCCATGCTGAAGCCCCTCTACTGTCCTTCGTCCCGCACCAAAGTCCCATAACGCTCCTGTACCTGCACCTGCCATGTCTGCATGACACACCTCAGTCCTTCTGCATGAACACCTTTCGTTCCTTGATCAACACGTGAGGGTTTACTAAAAAAATACAGAAGATCATCTCCAGATGTGGGAGAATCACGAACACTGTTTGAGACTCCCTCAATCAGAGAAGGGTGGAGGTCTCATACTGTTTATTTATAAAAGATTAGGATGTTCTGTAATTACTTCCCTAATGTGAGATATTTAGTCTTTTTGTCATTTTTGTTAAAAAAAGACTTTACTGAACCTGCAATGTTATGACAAATATTATTATTATTATATCATGATATTTTTTTAATGATCGATTTCTCCTTAAACGATTTTTGCTACTCTTTCTTTTGCATTTTTGCACGTCTCATTTACCTTCGGCGATAATTATATATTTTGGGAAGTATGTTGATTAGCCTTTTTTTTGCCGAGCTTGACAAGGAGGTCGATACTCCTCTCATGCCAGTCTGTTAAAGCCACACTATGCAGGATTTACTGTTCGTCAACACACTATTCAAATATGCTTCGGGCTGCTGATGACCTGGGAAAGAGACTCGACAATCGACAATCGTTCTCCAGAATCGTTGATGGCCAGAACAGTCCTGATCATTGTGTTTTACAGAAGTCTGGCAAATCCTTCAAATATGAAGCTAAAGCTAGCAGCGAGGTTAGCTTAGTTAAAAGGTTTCTCCGTTTGTTCGCCTGACAACTAGCTCCTTAAATCAGCTACCTTTTACACAGCTTTGAGTTTTTATTTTGCATTTTTACATTTCTGCGTTCATTTGACAACGTTGAGAAAATCAGATCTGTACAAATGATTGTAAAAACTGTAGTATGCATGCCGGGCCAGTAGGTGGCGCTGTAACTTTGTGATTAAACACCACACACAAGCACACAAAATCTTTATTCTACAGAGTGGTGACAGCACAGGAGTGTTAATAAACACAGTCGAGTCAGCAGCACAGAGAAAGCTTCATCGTCCATGTCTCACTATTCGTGCATGGCTGAAAACATAATCAGGAAGCGGATTTTGATTTTGCTTGGACGGAGCACTGCTAGTTGTTTTCCTGTGTTTTCTAGTGCTAAGCTGAGCTAACCATCCACTGGCTTTACCTTCATATACAGACGTATGAGCAGCGTCCATCTTCTCGTCTAATTCTTAGCTAGAAGGCAAATAAATGTGATTCCCAAAATATCAAAGCTATTCCTTTAAATCAAATGTTGATCAGTTAGTTCAGTTAGTGAGGATTCCCTTAACTAATAATCTCGAAACAAATTCTATTAACTGATATAATGAATTATTTTTATATAATAATATAAAGATATTATAAAATATCTCTGTTGTCTGAGCAGGACAAAGTCACACACACACACACACACACACACACACACACACAGACACAAAGTTTTTGCGTATTCAAACTCGTTGTGATCAGTATTGTTTTAATGTATTGTTGACTCAGTCAGTCTGATTACGGCGTGGACAGAAATAATCCTGATGTCATGACAGCTTCCTGACGACCGGCTTTAATAATCATGAGAGTGAGCGAGCGCGCCCGGCTGTTACACACCTGTGCTAATATTTACTCTGAAGATATAAAAGTGAACTCCTCCTACAAGTCAGCGAGCTTCTCTGTCGCACTGCGCCTCGTTTCCCAACATGTCAGACTTCCTGCCTTACTTTGCATACTGTCACATACTTTGCATGTGAGGTCAAATCTGCTGTCATCTCTACACCGCATGCTTAATGTCCAACCAGATCGGTCTGTCTGTATATAAATGTATCCATGTTAATGTGATTTAACTTCTAGTTACTGACATATAGTTCCGTTTTAAAGGTGCAGTCTGTAGTTTTGGGGGAAGACATTTTAATCAGAAGAGAAAGATCTTCAGTGACTGATTTTCTTTTTTGCCTGAACAAAGTAACTAAACAAACTATCTTTGTTTTCATGATGAATAAAGAAACTGACCTTAAAGGAAATCACAACTTGTTTTACTTTGTTTATATGTGGCGGACCCTGCCACCCTTTCTAACATCAAACAGTGCTCTGGGACCTTATTTTCATCTGAGAACAAGCTGTTCTCAGAGGAGTTTGAACTTCTTCTCCACAACAACATTGTGCCCCTTTGATTTTTATTACTTCTACTCCTATTTTATCTGTGTAAACTCTGGTAATCTGCTGGGAAATGTGCTGCTTTCTTGGATCATGTCCAACCAAACTGAACGTATTTGGCCTCTGCAGCACAGATCATGTTTGTTCGCATCAGTATAATTATAACTGGAAGGCAATAAAGTCATTTCCTGATCTCTTTAAAGGGGGAATTAAATTGTAAGCTGTCTTTACTGTCCTCCCTGAGAGTTGTTTTTTGGATTGTTTTTTCATACAGGATACGAAAAATATTTTGTTGCTGCATTGTTTTCACTGAGAACCGAAAATACAGAACAGCTGCGTGAAGCTAAGTGTGGCCTAACAAGACTCCCGATCGACACACAACAATCCTTCAGCTGCTACGTTCAGCGTTCACACCGCTCTGTTTCCCATTGTTGTGGTCTCGCGCTCTGAAATAAAAACCTGCTGACTCGACACTCCCTCGCTTCATGTGGTTTTCAGTCAACAAACATACACTTTTCCGCGTCTTAATATATAATTTACAGTAGTTACTTCATCACGGTTTCATTGTTCAGATTATAACAGACCAGCCTGCAACAAAGCCAGTAATAACAAGCATTCAAAGGTGTTCAAATCCCATAATCACAATGGAAACACAGATTGTTTTCAGGGCAGATGTTTTGATTTAACAGCTGCACCACAGCTGGAACTTAATAATATTACTGATGGCTCAATTCCATCTGGGTGTGTCGGTGAGTCAGCAGGCACAACGTGAAAGCATTTTCACTGACACACGTAACTGGAATCATGTCATCAAATACACCTGTGTTTAAAAAGTATAAAAGTAGCTATTGGGTATATCTGATGTGCATCAGGAGCAATTTAGGGTTAAGTGTCTTGCTCAAGGACACTTCGACATGCAGCTCAGGGGAGCTGGGATTCAAACCAGTGATCTTCTGATTACTAGACGACCTCCTGCCAAGTCACACCGGCAGAAGTAATGGAAAACAAATATTAGTGCTCTGGTGCTCCACCACATACACCTGGTGCCTCTTTTATTTCCGCCCCCTCCCCTCAGACACCCTGAGTCCGCCCCTGACTTGTACTTTTGATGAGTACATTAAATCACATTGCAGTAAGTTTCCCAGTAAATCACAGGCTGCAGGATTCTTCATAAAGTAACTGAGCTGCTTAAGTTAGAGACCAAACCTCCCGTCTGGAGATAAGGAGGTTTCCCAGCTGCAGTCTACGTGCCGGGGCTCTCGTCCCGGACCCGGATTTGTCCTCCCGGGATGGAAAGTAGCGGTTTCCTCCGAAGCAGCAGGGAGGGACCGAGGCGGGCACGAGCGGGCGGAGTGAAAGTGCACACGTGGACACCTGAGAGCGACGTGAGCTCCAGCCAATGGCGGCACGTTCTGATGACGACAGCTCCCTCAGTCGTCCAATGGGAGAGTTTACAGCATAAACAGTTTAAGAGTCGGAAAATTTAGGGGAGAGAGAGAAAAAAAAAGAGGTTGTGAAACGAGTCTGGACTGGAGGAGACAGCCGATGTTTACTTCGTGTCTCGTCGAGAGACAGAGAGGGACATCTCTCTGATTCAGCACGAGGGGAATCATCTGTGGGATGAGACAATGAGGATGTTGTGATTTTATTTGGTTGAATATAACTTGGCAACTTTTCATCTCCAGGAACAAACATACTTGGGTAAGAGACCCCCCTTCCTTTTTTTTCTTTCTCCTGTTAAGGCTCTTCTGGATCTTGTGTCCTGGACACTCACACATCTTTATGTCTTTGCTCTCACTGATCTCACTGTTTGCTCAGTCATCTCACTGTAACACAGATGGCCTCCTCTATGTTTTTATCTATTATGTGGGCTTTATAGTCCTTATTCAAAAGGTTTTACAGCTGCTGTGCCAAAGTACAAATAACCAAGTGAGGGTTCAGGAAAGTCACGTTAAAATGTTTTTAAATACATATTCTCCTGGTTATAAAGCTCTTTAGGTCTTTTATTTCTATAGTCTCGACATCTTGAATCCCAGAAAAGCTCCCAGATTCTTCATCCCTCCATGAAGGATCTCCACAGTGCCACCAATAAATACAAATATACGCTTGCATTAACAGTTATTCCACTAAATTCATCTTATCTCAACATGAAAATCAAATGCAGGACTGTAAAAACAATATGATGGACTGTCTTTCTAATGCATGAGATGTCTCATAGCTAAATACTAAATCAAACTTAAGTAA
>CAEMYA010000186.1:2690968-2752099 GCA_903131615.1 Diplodus sargus | reverse complement strand
TTTTACAAACAAGGTTTAAGAAAAGCTTCTTCATGCCCTTTAAAGTTTTGAATGTCTACAGTGGAGCCGTGACGAGGCACACAATGGATGAAAAGAGAGCACGGCTGCACACGACTGTTTGTTTTTGATCAGTTCTTCTTTTATCGGGCGCGTGTTTTGTTCCCCCTGAGAGAATAAACACGTCTCAGTGAATAGCAGGTGGTGACAGCCTGGTCTGCACCCACACACACACACACACACACACACACACACACACCAGCACACACACACCAGCACACATCAATCCGGTGCAGATTTAATTGAGAAGGAAATGATGGCTTGTCATCACCAAGGACAACATGGAATCGCTGTCCATTAATGGGGACGAGCGTTTGTTTAACCCCATCAGAGAAAAGCTGAGGAGTGCGTGTCGAAAGGTGACAACAGGTTCCTTTCCCTTCCGAGAGACTCTTCTACCGAGGTCAGCTGAAGGGCTGCTGCCAGCACACACACTAATTATGTCTGATTATGCTGTTGGGCGAAATTGCAGGCACTCCTACACTTATCCCCTCTCATGTCTTATTCCCTCACTTATGGCAGCCAAGCTAAAAATATTTCTCTGTGCTACTGGAGGAACACTTTGTCTGAAATGAATGCCAGATCATAGTGTGACACATTTTTCTGCCTGCATTTAAAGGAAACCAAGATATTCCACTTGCTGATGTAATCGAGTATTTTAGTAGGATGTTAATAAAAGCCTGATTCATGCGAGGAGGAGTTATCCGCCAGCCGCTAATGGATTTGTTTCCTTCTGCGATTCAGGTGTCGTGAGTCATGGGAAGCTTCAAGGGCCACGCGCTCCCCGGGAGCTTCTTCCTGGTCGCCGGGATCTGGTGGACAGCGAAGCACTCCCTCTGGTACGCCACCCGCAGGAACAAGAATATAGGTTCCACCCGGCTGGCCAGCAGAGCCTCGCAGCGCCGCCTGGAGATCATCGAGAGCTCCGTCGTCGTCTTCTTCTCTTTCATGGGTGCGTTATGTCATTCTGTTCTCAACTTACAAAACATTTCTAGGAAAAGACAGAAACTGGAGGAGCAATTTGAAATGGTTAATCTTTAATTCATGTACACGCTTGTATGTAAAGGCCACAAATAGGCGTTCACTCTTCGGTTAAGTAGATCTGAGGTTTTGCTCTGCTCTGCCCTCCAGGGATGCTGTTAGAGCAGTTTGCGGCAAATGGGCCGAGATTGCAGCTGTACAACTTAGCAGAGAAGCACTGGGAAGATCTGATGAACTGGCAGCACGCCACCATGTATCTGTTCTTCGGCCTGGCTGGGACCGTGTGCCTGATCATCCACACCACAGAGGCTGCTCCGCTGGCACTGGATAGGCTGATGCTGGCGATCGCGTTCTTTAACGAAGGTAGGAGAAAAATGTACCGTCCAGCTTTTACTTTGACGTGAAGATGCACATCAACACAGCCCCCTCAGATGTACTGTGTCCATTTGAAAACATCAGAAACTGGATCATATTTATTTCAACTCTACTTTTCAACCCATTATTTTTAGCTAACTAGCCTATTTCAACTATTATCCATTACTTTTAGCTAATTATAACATTGTACATCATGTAACTAAGAAGTGATAACTGGTTAAAAAACTTTACCTTGCTCCACTTTTCTTGTCACTTTTTCCATTTATGGCTGTTAATCTGTTTCGGCAGGGTTTCTGTTCCTCTACCACCTCCACGGCAGGAGCATGCTGGACGTCCATGTCCATCAGCTCCTTCTCTACGCCATCTTTGGTGACGCTCTTGTCGCCTTCCTGGAGGTCTTCCACCGAGGCAACATCCTCCTGGAGCTGCTGCGCTGCACCCTCACCATCCTGCAGGGCAGCTGGTTCTGGCAGGTAAATCTGGAATGTGTGAAGAAGGAGACAAAGTTTGTGTCGGTGCTTATTAATTCCTGAGATTGCTTTCTGTTTTCGCCGCAGATCGGCTTTGTGCTGTACCCTCCTCACGGCCCTGAGTGGGACATGATGGATCACAGCAACATGATGTTCATCACCATGTGTTACTCCTGGCACCTCGCCTTCGCCATGCTCGTCGTGAGCGTGCTCTATTGCACCGTCAGCTGGTAGGAACCCGCTCCACACCAGACAACTCCATAACCTGCTGCTTGTTTACACGTGCTGGACGTCTCGCAGAGTCCTCCACACTGAGAGTAACTCTCTCAAAAACAGTTTATGTTATGTGTGACCCTGTTTATTTTTGCTTTCTCCGCAGCGTGGTTCGCTCCAGATTGAAGAGGACTCCTCCGATGGAAATGGGACTTCTGAAGCCCCGAGAGAGAGACGCGGAGTCAGAGGATGAGATTTTATGAGAAAGGACTGACGAATGCCGACGTTGTGACTCACGTATATCACAAGTAAATCAGGGATATGATGTTCCAGCAGCAGGACGACTAGAGGCAAGGCATGCGGACAGAAAAGGGAGACGGACACGGTTTCTGGATGCTTTACTTTAGAAAATATGTCTCTACCTCTGCCTTATTTAATCAACTGTAAACCCTTTAAGCCTTACTCTTACTGTTAATTGCTATTTATTTTACGGTGGCCTAACATTTTACATGACGCTCTCTCATATCATGTTTTCATTTTGCACACACAGCTTGAGTGAAACACAAAGTCGTAAGGGAACGCTTTTTTTATGGATTGCATGCTTTTTCATTTGACTCGCCAAAATTCTCTTGTGAGACTTTTTGGTGTTCGGTAGCTCCATCCAGTGGTGAAAACTCATCATCGTCATCATCATCATCATCATCATCATCATCAGCACAGCATATAGGAAAGCATGTCTTAAGTACTTTATGTATTTTTTGTTTTATGATGTTATGAAGTTTGGTCAGACATTTGAATCAAACATAAACAAAGACCTTTATTAAATGGTTTAATGTTTAGATGTGGCTTTTTATGCACGTCTTCTTTTTTCCAGGATTTATTCAGGGTGGCTTATTTTGTCACACGGAGGTTATAAGAAATTCCTCTAATTTAAAACTTCTAATAGAACATTCTCAGAATTTATGCTTTTGTGAGGCATTAATGTTATTTCCCATTTCTCATTATATCACTTAAATCACTGTGTTTCACATTAACAACAAATGATAAGGAAGGCATCATTTATTGATCCCAGCAGATACTGTTTATTAACATGCCTCAACAAAGATTGTCTGCGTTGAAGAAGACCAATCACTCAGTTCTTATAAACATGACTCATGTCTGACAGGGACACGTTCCTGCAAATTTCCTTTGCAGAAACTCTGGTGTGCTACAAACCTGAAACAGCTGTAAGGTCATAGTTATTAGACTTGGAACTAACTATTGTTTTCATTATTAGTCAGTCTGACTGGTATTATCTCAATTACTTGACAAACAATTGAGATATAAAATGTCAGAAAATAGCAGAACAAATGAAAATCACATGTGTTTTATCTGATCAACAGTCCAGAAATGTTCAATACATTCAGATAATTATCACACAAAAGGAAATAAAAAGGGAAATCCTCACAAATATACAGTTTAGGAAGGTTTGTATTATTGCATAAACAATTACTTGAACAAATGCTTCATCAATAATCAAAATGAATGATGTTTTATTTCCTGATAATTATTTTTGGCAATTACTAATCGATCAATCAGTCCAGCTGTATTGCTTCAATATGCCATATCAAACTATCATCATTAATCTGGCAAACGTTGGTCAACTTCTCCCTGTTGTTCTCTGAACTTGATTCGCGTGGTTGGCAGAATAAAGCTCAGAGGGAGACCTCTCCGCTGCTTCTCCTCAGAGACGTGACTCACCTGTAGTCATCCAGCTGGCCAGGTGAGTTACCTGACAGCTCCTCAAACTGGCAGCAGCCACGTGACGGAAATTGTTCATCCTCCCAGATTTGAGGAAACCGGCGAATATTCTCTATCGATCCAGGAAGCAACCGATTTTCTTGAGCAGCAGCAGCAGCAGCTGACCCTGAAGGATCTTCGGCCATGGATAAACTAAAGTCGGTGCTGAGCGGTGAGGAGGCGCGCAGAGACGACAGGACCGTGTTAGAGGTAAAAACCAAACAGCAGCTTTACACCTGCACTGTGTGAACCAACATCAGCTGAGGTGTTAATGAATGAAACTCTCGTTAACACAGACCGTCAATGAAGCCTCCACGTTGGGCTGGGGGACACGTGTGAAGGGCTTCGTCGCGTGCTTCGTGGTGGGGGGCGCGTGCACAGTTCTGGTAAGAATCTGTCATGATTTCTATTAGAAAAAAATCTGGTTGTGTTGTTTGGAGTGAGACACAACAAGGAAGAGCGCAGGGAGAGCAGATGTGGTCTTACTGGTTCTTCTGGCCCTGAGGAATGTTGTAGATGTGATGCTCGTTTGAACCAGCTGCAGCTCAGACATGAATCCTGAAGTTTTAATGAGTGAAAGAATAAAAATAAACAGCCACACGTCACCTGTCCTCCTGTCTGTGTTGCAGGGGGTGTGCATGCTGTTCCTCCCCAGGATTGGGCTCACGCTCTTCATTGTGTTTTACACTTTTGGAAACATATGTGCTCTGGGCAGGTCAGTGTCCACAACAATGACAACCAAGCAGATTCAATCAGCTGAGGATGGAAAGGGATTGTGTAATATAAGACATTTATGTTTTATTGTCTAACAGCACCATGTTTCTGATGGGGCCGCTGAAGCAGCTGAAGAGGATGTGTGACAAAACAAGAGCGCTGGCGACGACAATAATGATTGTGAGTGCACGAGATTAATTTTACTCAGTTTAATGTCTGTACTGCGGTGGCCCCCAAGGGTCAAAACACAAGGCAGGATGAATATGAGCACTTCCTGTTTCCCTGGAGACAGTTAAATGTAATTTCCTGTTTGCTTTGTGAACTATTCTCAGCAGCGTCCAAGCACAAATGTTAAACTTAGTCTTAAAGGAGGAGATTGAAATCCTAAAGGAATATTTACCAAAGGACAAACCTTATTCTCTCTATGTTTCCACATATCATAAAATCTAAATATTCTGTGCAACTCTGAAAACTTGAAAGAATCAGAGTTGTGTACAATATAGAACAAGAAAATGACACTGGACTGGTTTTAGAGACTTGGGTGTTGGGTATTCTGAAACATTTACCCTCAGTCTCAGACATTTAAAAGGGAATTATCTGGGAAAATACGATGACAGTAGCTTGGATAGAAACTGAGGACTTTGTGTTCCTTGTTCCTTATTTAAATTTGTACCCAAGCACAATCACAGGTGTGGAAAGGGAAAAATTCTGAGAAGATTAATTCAGCTTCATCTTTAAATGCAATTAAGTGAACTTTGTCTGAAAACACAACCTGAAATTCAGAATTTTACATTTCCTGTCATCATTGATAAAGAATGAGAGCCAAACATAAACAAAAGTAGGATGTCAGAAGAAAATCCATGTTGTTATTTACATTTTTCCCATTGGTTGTTCCAGACGTGCCTTGTGTTGACTCTCTGCGCAGCCTTCTGGGTGAGTGAGTTTAACAGATGAAAGAGATTCATGATAACTTCTAACTGAGAACATAATGCAGCTTGTGATTAAATCTCTCAGACGGCAGATGTGTTTTTCTCTCACAGTGGAAGAACTTCGGCCTTGCTTTGCTATTTGTTATCCTGCAAGTCTTGTCGTTTACCTGGTGAGTCACAACTTCTCTTTGTGGATTTTTAGACTTAAGTTAATGTTGAATTGTGACACAAAATGTTGTGCTTTGTTTGCAGGTACAGTCTGTCATACATCCCGTTTGTGAGGTTTGTCACTTATAAACCATTTATTCACATAAACTGCAGAAATGATCAGATTCAAAATGTAATTTCTAACCTGTCGGGATGTTTGATCTGTGTGAATTTCTTTTCAGGGATGCCATACTGAAGCTGGTGTCGGTCTGCATAAAGTGAGACCCGTCTGTGTGGAGCGTCTGAAGCTGGACGAAGGGTTTTCAGAAAGAAGCGGATCTCTTACTGAAGTTACTGAAACAGCCTCCTCGTGTTTTTACGTCAGAGTCTGTGACTCTTCCTGCTGCACACACTCACATGTCTTATCTGCTTTTATCTCCCTTTTCTCCTTAATGCTTCATTCATTGAGCTGATTGATTTTTATGTATGGATTACTTCTTATACCAATTTAAATCAGCGGGGACTTTGTTAATATGTGTAAATATTTGTAATAAATAAATGTGTTACTTATGTAAATTAACACAAGATGGCGTCATTTGTTTCCCATTACTGAGAGGAGTAAATGCAACTGGCACAATCTGAACTTGATCTGATATGAAAACTTCAGATTACTTATTTAGCGTCCTGCTAACTTGTTTATATTGGTTTATTTCATGTATTTCACTTCATTTATTGCTGCTGTTAATGTTTGTATGGTTTATGCAGCGAATGATGTCAAAATGTCCTATGTTTGGAAGGCCTTTGAACGCCTCAGGTTTCTCTTATTCGGGTTCTCATTTGTTTGGGCAGGTGTCAATCATTTTCTGTGTCGGATTGTTAGAGGGGCGGGACTTACAGGGAAAGCCCGGGAAATGAGGAGAACTAGCGCTATGGAGAGAAGCGAAAAGACGTTAATCAGAGCAAACTTTCAAATAACTTTATGAAAAAAGTATTATTTAACCGGGAGTTTATGTGGGTGTGGGGCTCCTTACTGTAGCAAACTGAAGACATGGGACAGCTGCTAGCGGTTAGCATCCTGAGTGAGTCTCCTGACCAACGGTTTCTATATGAGCTCCATCACTGCTAACGACTGAAAGGCTACAAAACCCCACTGAGGTAAAGTAAAGTGAGCCACTGTCTGATTTTCTGATAGATGTTGTCGGTAACTCCTAATATCATCTCCTCTTACATGAAATCCGGAAGTATTGTACTTGAATCTCTTGAATTTTGACTTTATGGTCAAAACCAAGTCAAAAGACCTGTATGTTATTCTGACTTTGACCTTTCACCAAACTAATTCCTTCATATTTTTGTTCTTCATTATCATTCCATCTTCTTCCTGATGTCTTACTATATCTCAGGTACACATTCAGTTACATTTCACTGCAGCAATGTGGAGAAATTTAACCTCAAAATCACCTCCAAAATGAATAAACCCTATTTTTACAGTATCCTGACCTTTGACCTCAAATGTATTCCTTCATAGGTTAGCTCATCATAGTCCATCATAGTGGACTGTATAACGTTAGAGAGGTCAACGCTGGTTGTGGACTGTCCATAATAAGTATTTATAAGGTTTACAGTTAGTATTGAGTCAAAACACAAGCATTTTAATGTGCATCTGATTATATACAAAATATATATATACATGTTTACATATATATACACACTATTATCGTGGCATATCTTTTGTCTCTGTCATCTTTTTCTTGTACCGTGCGATTAAAGAGCTATAGTTTGCATTTACAAAGAGCTCCCCAAAATGCCACCAAGCTTAAATTTATCTGTATTCTTACTTACCAGCATCCAGATGATTTTGATCAGAAGAAGATTAAGAATTGAGCAAACAAGAAGAAGAGTGAGATTTGCGGCTCTTGCTTATCTAGCAAGACGTCATCAGATTGTAAGTATAAAGATGAAGGATTTTAGACATCTAAATCATTAATGTATTGTCAGTGTTGTTCATTCACTGGTATTGTCAGACTGCGCCCCCTCCTGTGGAAACAGACATAGCACAACTTTGTTCTTAAAGCAGATTAGATGGATGGATAAATAGATAGATACTTTATTCATCACTTAGAGGAAATTCAGGTGTTCTGTAGCTCATAAAAACATACTTGACTAAATAAATTAAAAATAATTATTATTGCACATTTCATTTTGTGACACTATATTATCAGCTGTATTTATTTTTTTACAGCGTGAACAACCAACTCACCACTGTAGACTGAACCCCCTGCTCCCTGTTTTTGGAGACCTCCGCCTGGACTTCCGCCTCTCCAGACCCACAGTGGCCCATCTTGTCCACGTCCTCCGCTGTTGGTGCGACCACGGCTGGGGTCATGACCTCGAGGTTCTCGTCTTCTTGTCTTGGCTGGCGAGTGCGACGTTCTACCATGTTGTGTCCAAAGCGTTTGGCATCCCACGGTCCTCAGTGTGTGATGTCATTCACAGGGTTGCTGACAAATTAATAAAAATAAAGAACAGAGTCATCTGCTTTCCGCCCCCTGATGACCTGCAACAAATTGGTGCTGGCTTTGCACACTTGGCTGGATCACCAGCATTCACCAGGGTTGTGGGCAGCATTGATGGCTGCCATGATGGCATAAAGCCACTCAGTGTTACTATAATCGCAAATTGTTCTATTCCATCAAATTACAAGCTGTGTGTGACCACCAGTGCCAATTTCTGGACATATTTGTCGGCTATCCAGGCTCAGTGCCTGAAAAATAACCCTCTTTATGTCCGGAGCCTGTACCCACCTGAGTGCTACTGCATTCTAGGGGATGGTGAATACCCCTGCATGTCCAACCAGTTGCCCTTGTAACCCCCTACAGAGAGCCTGTGAGGGGTGTGGTCACTGGACGGTTTTACCGGCGCCATGCAAAGGCCCGTTCAGTCATAGAATGGGCCTTTGGCATCATGAAGACCAGATGGCGATCGGTCCTCTTCAAGGCTCTCGAGGTGCACCCTGCATTTGCCATCAAGGTGATTCCCTGTTGTGCCATTTTGTACAACCTCTGTATTAGGGATGGGGACATACTGGAGCCTGTGGAAGAGGCTCCAGATGATGGAGGTGAAGAGCCTCAGCAGGACCTGCATTGTGGGGAACAGCTGTGTGGGCGTGTTGCTGCTGCTCTGTCTGCACCGGATTACACTCCTCCCGTTCTTCGAGAGCATGACTATTGTTAAAGATACAAATTAAAAAATGTTTGTTAGGTTATACTTTTTGTAAATAGTTTCAAATGATATTGTAATGATTGTTATTTGTTAATTGATTATTATCGATAAATGTTTATATATTGAATTTGCCTTGTAAATAAGGTATTGTTGGTATGTTAATGGCAGAGATACAATGGCATCAAAATCGCTATTTTTAAAACACTAAGAAGACTCGACACAACATGAAACTTTGCTCATAGCATCACCAGGGTCTCTACACATGAACACGAGCATTAAGAACATTGTTTGTGTACACAAAGTTTATGAAAAAGAGGGTTTTTGAACTACTCACGTTAGCTGCTGCATCTCTGATGCGTCGCCGCCATTGCAAACAAAAAATGTCGAGCCTTCTTAGTGGTTTAAAAACAACAATTTTGATGGCATATCTCTGCCCCTAGCACTCCCATTCAATCTTAACGTGCCCGAAAACCCAACTACGGTAAATCTTAAAAGTGCATTTATCATCGTAATTATGCTTTTACACAAAGGTTTGACTCATTCAATCGCAAATAAAGCCTCGGTTGCTTTTTGGCAAGAGTTTCACTTCAAAGTATGGCACATGTGGGTTTGCAAAATAAGACTTGTGCAAGGCTCTGCGGTGTTGAAGGGCACAGACTGATTTATAAGGTATATAAAGTCAAAATCACGTGCAGTGAGAATCAAGGTTTCAGTTGGGGGTCACTTTTAGACTGCTGTTTGCTTCAGAGTGGCTTTATTCACATTTTATTTGAAACAGTGTTGCTCTGAGAATCAGCTTGGCTGTGACACTGACATGAGTCTTTTACAGCAAGCATTTTTTGTTACTTCCGCCCAAAGTGTCAATCATAGACCACACCCTCCGAGTAACTGATTGTGTTTTTAATTTGTGAGCTTACATCTCGACAGCAAATCAAAATCTCAATCAGTTATTTAGCGGGCGTGCCATCAGCCACGTGACAGTGGCTATGTATGTATGAATGTATGTATGAATGAGGAAACTTGCAGATTTTCTCCCTCACTGCAGAAACAGAAACAGATTCCTTCATCAACCCAGTCGTCTCTTACGGGATCTTCAGCCATGGACAAATTAAAAGCGTCTACACAGGTAAAAACTGAACACAAACTTTAGCCTACACTGTTTAAACTAACCTTAACTGAAGTATTGATAATGATCAAACTTCTTGCAGGTTGCCAGTGATGCCTTTACTTTAGGATCAGGTAAACGTATGCTGGGATTCATCACCTGCTCCATGGTGGGGGTTGTGTGCTTAATTTTGGTAAGGATCTTCAAATAATTCAGTATTAATCTTTGTTTGTGCTTCAAACTACAAGGAATAATACAGGGAGAGCTGATGTGTCCTCACTGGTTGTTGTCGCTCTGAGGAATGTTGTAACTGTGATGTTCGTTCATTTGGCAGCAATAAATCTGGAGTTTGTGTCAGACAGCCACACGTCAGAATCAGAAATACTTAATTGATCCCTGAGGGAAAATTGCTTGCGTTACAGCTGCTCCCAATCAAAAGTCACGAGAATGAAAACTATATATAAGCAAGAATGCTAAAAACTGAAGCAGCTGACAATGATGTGTGACAAAACAAGAGTTGGCAACGACAATAATGATTTTGAGTTCACGAAACTAATCGCTTACTTTTCCTGTTCTGTTTCAAGCCTATATGTCTAGAACGCCAAAGGGAAATTAGTAAAGAAAATATGAGGAGGTATAACGGAGGACTTTATCTTCCTTGTTCCTTGTTCCTTCAAATGTACTCAAGCCCAATTACGAGTTTGGAGAGAACACGTTGTTAATGAAAATGAAAATCCATCTTGAAATGGGACTAAGTGACCCGTGTCTGAATTCACAAACTGAAATTTGAATCCTACTGATTCTGTTGTCATTGATAAATGATGAGGGTCAAACCAAAAAACATCCATGATGTTATTTACATTTGTTCCATTCATTGCTCTAGACGTGCCTTGTGTTGACTTGCTGCGAAGTTTTCTTGGTGAGTGAGTTTAACAGAAGAAGAGATTTATGATCATTGACAAGTGACTAATACATTTGTGATGAAGTCCCATCTCACTTTGACAGCTGTTGTATTTTTATCTTACAGTGGTCGAAACTTGGACTTGTCTTCTCCTTCAGCATCGGTGGACACTTGTTGTTTTCCTGGTGAGTCATAATTTATCTTTATGAATTTTGATCTGAAATAAATACTGAATTATGAGATAAAATGTGTTTTTCCCTGCAGGTGCAGTCCAGCATACGTTCCATTTGTGAGGTTTGTCATTTATACACCATTTATTCAGCTGAAATGTTCATAATCGAGATGTCGTTTGTATCCTGTCTGGATGTCTGATCTATGTGAATTACTTTCCAGGGAAGCCATTATGAAGATGGTGGAGACCTGCTCAAAGTAAGACCATGTCTTTGTGCTGAAGGTTCTGGATGGATGAAGGGCTTTTTTTTGATAGATGTTGTCCATTTATAATACACTCATGCTTCTCAAAGCCGCAAAACTGTAAACCAAATTTGGTGTCGAGACAGAGTCCAAAAAGAAGACAACATATTACTGTTTTTCACATTATTTCTTGTGGCGCCTTTGTACATCATTTGTAGTGATGGCACCAATTTTCATGGCTCACCGCAACTGGATTAAAGGTAGATATCGATTAGAGGTCAAGCGATAGTGGATTTTAAAGGCTGTTATAATAATGACAGTTTGTAGCTGGAAGAAGCTGATAACTGATTAATCGGCCGATATCAGCCCACAAACACTTTTGGAACCACGTGCTCTGTGAGAGTCCAGCAGCTGATGATGGAACTGTCATGATCTTCTCTTAAGGAGTACTTTGTACTATGTGGCCATTAGTCAGCATCGATGTGGGCAGCGTAAAAACATTGAATACAGACTCTTAAAAGTCTTTATTTTTTCTTCTAGGATCCTCTCTAACTGCATCAATGTTCTGACGGGACAACTGAAGCAGCTGACACGGACAAGACTGCTGGCCATCATTGTGAGTGCACAGAAAGCAACTGTTGATTTTTCCTTTCACTGATTCATGTCAGTACAGCCTGATGAACCCGCAGGCTTAAAAATAATCCATGTTGTTCTTTACTTTTGTCCTCTTATCACTCTAGATATGTCTTCTGTTGACTCTCTGCGCAGCCTTCTGGGTGAGTGAGCTCAGCTGATCATACATTTATAATCATTTACATTTATGATCACTACTGATCATACGTTTAATAATCAGTTCTTACTAACTAAGAACATGATGCAGTGGTGATGAAGTTCCATCTCTCTCGGACAGCAATTGTTTGTTTTTTGTTACAGTGGATGGACGTTGGTGTTCGAACCATTTTAATGAAGACCAGGTTGGCGCTGTCTGGAATCATGGTAGTCTTCCTAAGAGTAGGATTAAGTCTGGGTGCCTTTTAGCTCAGTTTGTGGAGCGGGTGTCACATGTACCGAGGCTGGTTCGAGTCCCAGCCTGGGGCCCTTTGCTGCGTGTCACTCCCCGTCTCTCTCATCCTGTTTCCTGTCATATCTCAATCTGTCCTGTCAATAAAGGTCGTAGGACTAAGTGTAACAGTCGTGGGGCACAGTGAGGGTCAGTGGTTTTGGTTGTGAAGTTGGCGTTTATTTTGAGAAATATTCTTTGTTTTTTAAGTATAATGTGAAATAAATGGATTGACATATCCGACCATAGTTTTTTGGCAACTTGATCATTTTTGAATCACAGCAGCCGATACAAAGAGCCAGGAAACACGCCATCTACTCCAGAGCCACACGTTCATTACTGACCAAACAAATGGTGCGTCAACAGTTGGACCTACTCTGTTATTTCGCACCCTGGATGTCTTGTTGTTTATCCGGTGAGTCACAATTTGTCTCCATGGATTTTATTCTGAAATGAATAGGAAGTTGTGACACGAAATGTGTTTTTTTCTGCAGGCAGGCCAACAGTCACTCTGTTTATGGGGGTTTGTCTTTTAAACACAATGTATACAAATCAGCTGCAAAAATGATCAGATTCAAATGTAAATTCTAACCTGCCAGGATGTCTGATTTGTGAGAATTTCTTTTCATGGAGGATGTAAAATTCATAATGTAAAACTGCAGTTTTCATACATCATAAAATAATTTTAAAAAAAGATTTGATGCCTATAAGTTGTTTTTTATCCAGAGGAAGTTTAATTCTACGTCACTTGCGCCCCTGTTAGTCCACTGGAGAAACACAAGGAGTGAAGGGAGGCTGGTTCCCCACCACCAGTAGTCGTTCCTGCCTGTCCGCTTGGCCCTGCAGTCAGGCAGCTAAAGTAGACACACTGCCATCTTCCTCCTGCTGGAGGACCAAAGAGAGAGAATATGAAACCAAAACCTGTTCAGATCAACCTGACGACCTCTTCAGTCAGCAGCAGAGGACGTCCTCAGGCTGTCCGAGCAATGACATCACTCAACTCATGGTTCTTCTTCAAAGCTTATATATATATATATATATATATATATATATATATATATATTTGGTGTACAGATTGTCCATTTCAAATTCACTTGCACTCAGAAGTAAAAGTAACTGCTGCCTGCTCCTGAGCAGCTGGAGGACTCAATTTTTAAAGATGGAGCCGTTGTTTGACTCAGAATAAAAGGCAACACCAACCTTAAACCACTTCTTCTCTGGTAGTTCCTGCTTTAAGTGATGACTCCAGGACTGTCGCAGCTGGTATGAAAGAATGAATTCCAAATAGAAGTGATTAAACGTGTGCATTGAAAAATAAACTGAGAATATAACTGACATTTTATTTGAAACAATGTTGCTCTGACAATTGGCTGTGAAACTCCACAATTAATCATCAACAATACCTCACTGACCTCGTGTGTGTTTTTGTAGCAAAATGTTTTTGTTTCTTCTACCCAAAGTGTCAGTCACAGACCAGGCCAGTGAGTTTTTGGCTGTTAATTTGGGGGTTTTATATCTTGACACACCAGCAGCAAATACGCTCCTACAGTTATTTAGTGGGTGTGCCAGCAGCCGTGTGACGTAGTTATCAATCTTCTCAGATCTGAGGAAACTTACACATGTTCTCACTCAGCTAGAAACAGAAACAGATTATTTCACCAACCCAGCCGACTCATACAGGATCTTCAGCTATGGACAAATTAAAATCGGTAAAAACTGAACACAAACTTTGAAAAATATCTTCAGTGTTAATAATAATTAGCGATCAATCTGCGTTTTTTTTTTTTTTTTGCAGATTGCGAGTGAAGCCTCCACTTTAGGATGGGGTAAACGTATGACGGGATTCATCTCCTGCTCCGTGGTGGCGGCTGTGTGCTTAGTCTTGGTAAGGATCGATACAAAATGTCAGCGGTAATCTAAATGTAAATCCATAAGTTTGTGCTCCAGGCTGTAACAGGATGGCTGTGAACTGCGTCACTGAGGTGCTGAGGCTCATCCACGAGTTGGTGTTCACACAGGCTGTTGTTGCATCACTTTACATGAAGTTTGACTTTGATGATAACAGATAAACATGTTTATTTTTATTATACGTGACTTTACCTTTTCACCCCGCTGAAAGGTCGAGAAAAAGAGGGTGGTGGGTCTGAGGGGGAGCAAGAGAGAAAGTGAAACAACATCAGAGCATGAAAGAAACTGGTCCTCATGGAGGTGACATTAAAAAAACACGTGTGAAGTGTGAACAGGTTTTCTGTCTCTTCAAATGGTTCCTGTGCCTTTGAGCCGACACTATATACAGTATAAATACACTATAAACAGTATTAATACATAATGCACTGTATAAATACACAGTACACAGTATAAATACAGGCTGCAGTCTGTTCTTCATATGCATCTGTTTGTTAAACAGGTAGCAGACAGAAAATCACATCCACTGTTTGAACTTTAAGGGTTGTGAAGAAATTCAATGTGTATAACAGAAGCTTCATTTGCATAAAAACATAACGTTCAGGATATCAGCAGGTGCATCATCGCATCCCGACATGTCCAGTGACAGATACGACTGGCAGAATAAAACAGGAACTGAACTCACAAAAACCGCAAAACCAGACAGCAAAGCAGATGCAGATCCAGCTGTTAAGAGTTTCTCCAGAGATCAGACTCTGAGGAAAATAAAGTGATCATCCAGCAAAACTGTTTAAAGTTTTTAAACAGCTAAAAAGGGCAAGATTGATTATAAAGTAGTGCACAAACAGCAGGAGAAATAATGCAGAGTACTGAGAATAACTGCAAATAAACAATTATTTTTTCTAGCCATCCGGTTCATCACAATCTAATTTCCAAGCGCTTTATGCGCGGATCACACTTGTTTCCATGGACACCGCGGAAAATCTGTGGATCGAGCCGTCCGGATCATAAAACTAAACATTGTGATTAATATCAGATGAGCTGCTGGTGGGGTGAAATAATACGTGTCATTACTGAGGAACACATCTAATCACCTGCACTATAAGAAACGATCCAAGTGCGCCTCCCCGCTAACAGGGCTGTGCGCAATTACGCACATGGCACATCAGTTTTGCTCTACTGATTATTGACGTGACGCAGCGCGTCTCAGGCGTGAACGTCTAACTTGTTAAGACCGGACACAGGCTGGATGTTTGGCCTTACCTCTGGCGTTTGGTTTCCATGTGAAGAGGTCAGACTCGTTCACACTGGACGCATGAGACGCGTCATAGAGATTCAGAATCTGGCCTGTTTCTCCTGCGACACGCGCTAAAGTCGACCCTAAAACGACCTTTAGACATTCACATCCGCATCACACCAGCACTTCACGACAGTTTTAATGTCTGTATACCTAGATTATGTCGCACAACATGTGAGGGGCAGCTTCCATCACTTTCATTTTCTCTGCTTTTCCCTCTCCTGCCAAGGAAAATAAGGAAAACCACGTAGTCTCCTGTGTTTTTTATTATCAAAGGCAAACTCCAGAGAGAGAAACGCAGCTGAAACACACATGCATCCAATGTGCGCAGCCTGAAGAACACAGGGAGAGCTGATGTGTACTTAGCATGATGAGCAGCCAGCTCTGTTTTACACCTGCAGTTTGTGTCAGTACGCCACACGTCACCTGTCTCCATGTCTGTGTTGCAGGGAGTGTACATGCTGTGTGTCCCTCTGGTTGGTCTCGGTCTCTTCACTCTGTTTTACACTATTGGAAACACGTGTGCCGTCTTCAGGTCAGTGTCCACAGCAGTGACAACCAAGCAGCTGATGAGGAAATTGGGATGGTTTTAAAACAATATGACCATTACTTTGAATCATTGTGAGCAATGTTTACGTATTAGGAATACAGACTTTATATTTGTACACATTTGTTATGATCCTCTCACACAGCACCGTGTTTCTGATGGAGCCAGAGAAGCAGCTGACACTGATGTTTGACGAAACAAGAGTTTACGCCACGGCAGCAGTGATGGTGAGTTCAGGAAACTAATTGCTTATTTTTCTTGTTGCTCTGTTTCATGTCTATGTGACCTCTGACCGCTGAAGGGAAATTAATAAGGAAAATATGAGGAGGTATGATGGAGGACTTCATCGTTATTGTTCCTTCACAAAAGAAAACAATGAATATCCATCTTTAAATGGGATTAACTGACCTGTGTCTGAATTCACAACCTGAAATCTGAATCCTACTGATTCTGTTATCATTGATAAAGGATGTTATTTACATTTGTTCCATTCATTCCTCCAGACGTGCCTTGTGTTGACTCTCTGCGCAGCTTTCTGGGTGAGTGAGTTTAGCGGAAGAAGAGATTTATGATCATTGACAAGTAACTAATACATTTGTGATGAAGTTCCATCTCACTTTGACTGAAGTTGTATTTTCTTTTTTTTACAGATGAAGAGCGCTGGACTTGCTTTGTTATTTTGCATCTTGCAAGTCTTGTCATTCATCTGGTGAGTCATAATGTGTCTTAATGGAATTTAATCTGAAATAAATATCGCATTGTGACATAAGATGTGTTTTGTCCGTAGGTACCTATTGTCATACATCCCGAATCGGAGGTTTGTCATTTAAACACCATTTATTCAGCTGAAATGTTCAGAATCAAGATCTCGTTTGTCTGGATGTCTGATCGATGTGGATTACTTTCCAGGGAAGCCATGATGGAGATGGTGCAGACCTGCTCAGAGTAAGTAACCTTGTCTTTGTGCTGAAGGTTGCTGCACATGTTTAATATCCAAAAATGCTTCTTTGTCTTCTTTATGGTTGCAAAAGAGTGAATCAGGATAGAATCCGTTTTGTTCCTCCTGAATTAAAAGTTGGAGCCTCCTTTCCAGCCCTCTGGAATAAACTTTCCTAAAGAGGCGAAGTAGCATGATTGGAGCACGCTTAAAGAAAATTCTGTCCCAAAAAGAAAAGACGTGTTTACCAAGACGGCCCAACAGTGTCCGCAGCCTTCAGCATCTCAGGACGAATCTCTGGCACCCTGTCGACTTCTGATGACAGCGACCCTGAAATACTGAATACAGACTCTTGAAAGAATTTACATTTTAACATATTTTTTCTTCTAGTATCCTGTCCAACAGCATTCAGCCTCTGATGAAGCTAGTGAACAAGGTGAAAGCGATGTATGAGGAATCGCCAGCGCTGGCCGTCAGTGTGAGTGCACAAAATGAACTGCTGATTTTTGCTTTTACTGTTTCATCTCTATACGGTCTGATTAACCTTCAGTCTGCAGACTTCTAAAGGGTAAATTAAGAATCTTACCTTTCTGTCATCGTCGATAAAACATGAGGACCAAACATTAACCAGCATGTTCAAATAAATTGATGTGAATAATGTTGTTATTTCCATTTGTCTGACTTAATTTCTCTAGACCGGCCTTGTATCGACTCTCCTTGCAGCCTTCTTGGTGAGTGAGCTTAGCAGACAGAGATTTATGATCAATTATAACTGACTAATACATTTGTGATCAAGTCTCATCTCTCTTTGACAGCTGTTGTATTTTTTTTTTATAGTGGTCGACGCTTGGACTTGGACTTTTGTTATCTGGCATCCTTGGAGGCTTGTTGTGTAACGGGTGAGTCACAATTTGTTTGAATGGATTTTAATTTAAAAAATGAAAAAATAATGACTTCAAATGTGTTTTGTCTGCAGGATCAGTCAGTCGTCCATTCCATCTGTGAGGTTTGTCACCTAAACACCATTTTATTCAAACTGAGCTGGAATGTTCAGAGTCAAGATGTCTTTTGTTTCCTGTCTGGAAGTCTGATCCATGTGAACTTTACAGAGAGGCCATGAAGGAGATGGTGGAGACCTGCAAAACGTGAGGCCTTGTCTCTGCTTCACACTCTTCCTGCTGCACACACACACACACACACACACACACACACATACACACACACACACACACACATGCTACACACTTCATCTCCAAAAATGTTTATTTTTCTTCTTCTTTTCTTCATTCACTGAGCTGATTGAGTTGTGTACGTATTGATTAGGCCAGCTCAGTACAGGTTTGGTTTGCAATACAACGTAAAGATTAATTAATGCATCAATGTTTTTGTAAATGAAGGCAGGACAGTGGCATTGGATTCATAAAACATAATAAAACTTCACAAACAGGTTTCAGGCTTCTCAAAGCCACCTCAGCTAGTTTAATACAGTTTAAAGAAGGAGTGAAACGAATCACACACTTATTTCGTCATCATAATGCAGAGCCATTTACATTTAAACATGTTTTTTAGGATCGTGTCTAACCGCACCAAGTTTCTGATGGGACCACTGCAGCTGGTGAATAGCGTTTGTGGTGGATCGACAGTGCTGGCCGTCATTGTGAGTTCGCAAAATGAGTTTTCCTTTCACTGTTTTATGTCTATACGACCTGATTAACCTTCAGTCTGCAGACTTCTAAAGAGTAAATACAGAATCTTACCTTTCTGTCATCATCGATAAAACATGAGGACCAAACATTAACCAACATGTTCAAAGAAATTGATGTAAATAATATTTACATTTGTCTCTTTCATTGCTCTAGTCGGGCCTCTTGTTGACTGTCTGTGCAGCTCTCTTGGTGAGTGAGTTTAGCAGACAGATTTATGACTAAACTAAAAAGTCTCATCTCTCTTTAACAGCAGTTTTTTTCTTACAGGGGTCAGGCGTTGGACTTGCGTTGTTATTTGGCATCATTGGAGGCTTTTTGTTTTACTGGTTAGTAATCAAAAAAATAGGAAAAAAACACTTTATGACATAAGATGTGTTTTGTCTGCTGGTGCCGTCCGTCATTCATCCCATTTGTGAGGTTTTGTAAAGTAAAAGTAGAAAACGATTAGAGATAGTGGATTTTAAAGGCTGTTATAATAACGACAGTTTGCTGTAGAAAAAAAGCTGATAACTGATTAATCGGCTCACAAACACTTTTGGAAACGTGCTCTGCAGGTCAGTGCCCACAAAAGTAAAGACTGATCAGATTCAAGCAGCTGATGATGGAACTGTTGCGATTTTCTTTCTTTGTATTAAAAAGCCAGTAGTTAGCATCGCTGTATGGCAGCGTATTCAAACTGAGTACAGTCTCTTAAACTCATTTACTTTTTAACATTTTTTTTATTCTAGGTTCCTGTCTGATTTTCTGATGGAAACACTGAAGCAGCTGACATGGATATGGAACAAAGCAAGATCGCTGGCCATCATTGTAGGTGCACAAAACAAACTGCTGAGTTTTCCTTTTACTGTTTCACGGCTATAAAATAATCTTTTTTTAAAAAAGGAATCCATGTCTTATTGACATTTGTCCCTTCATCACTCTAGATATGTCTTCTGTTGACTCTCGTCGCAGCCTTCTGGGTGAGTGAGCTTAAAGAGATTTATCATCACTTCTGACATAGTGCTGTAGTAATGAGTCCTGAAACCCAGAAATCATTTAGCATGTTTGCACTTCAGGTTCCCTCGTCTCAAAGTTTTTTGAATGGGTTTTGACTTAAATGCCTGAAATAAGGTCTGTGGTTTTCACAGGCTTAAAGTATTTACACGTCTTGTTCTGGGATATAAAATACTTCACTAAATGTCCCACAACTGAATTAAAAGTGCTTGCATCTTTAAAAAAAAAGTCTCTTTATGAGATTACGGATGTAACTTGAGTTACAAACTATTCTAACTCTGACTTTACAACTTGTAAGTTGGTCAGTTTACAGAAAACATGTCTAGTAATTGTGTAGTATGACTTGCAGTGAAGTCTGTTTATATGCTAACATTAGCTTTTTACTTCTAGCAATTTCATTTATGCTTTGAAAATCACAAAAGTGGTGTGAAGATTATCTTGCTGAGCAAAACATTTAAGTATCATAAACTTGTTGTAAGTGCTGTATCTTAGCAACTGGACTTGTTTCAGTTTCTTGAAGACGTTTCATCGCTCATCCAAGAGACTTCTTCAGTTCTAACAAACTGCAGAGAAGTTACAGGCTTTTAAACCCTGAGTGTCCTTACAGAGTCGTTAAGGACACGTGTGGGTCATTCACTTGCTGGGTTAACGACTCTGAATAACCCTGAACACAGAGTTTAAAAGCCTGCAACTCCTCCTCCAGTTAGTTAGAACTGAAGACGCCTCTTGGGTGAGAGGTGAAAAATCTTCAACACACTGAAACACATCCTGGATGATTGAGAACCTTCATCAACATCATACACGTGTGTTTGCCACAGAGCTTTCTTTCAGCGATGGTCCAAAACCCAATTAAATTTTTTTAATGTTTTTAATTGAGGGGACCAGAGTGATGCCAACTTCTGGTTAGCGTACAAATTATAAATTAATTAAAGAATATGACACAGTATTGATTAAGATCCATCTCTTTTCTTGCAGTGGAAGAGGGCTGGACTTGCTTTTTTATTTTACATCCTGACAATCGTGTTGATTCTCTGGTGAGTCACAATTTGTCCTCATGGATTTTAGTCTGAAATACAGTAAAAATATTAAATCGTGACACAAAATGTGTTTTGTTCGCAGGTAGACCAACAGTCTCTTACATCCCGTTACCGAGGTTTGTCCTTTGAGCACAGTTCATGCTAAAGTGTTCAGAATGAAAATGTCATTCATACCATCTGGATGTCTGATCTATGTGAATTCATTTCCAGGGAGACCGTCTACATGGGCTCCATTTGGCTTTGACATTTTGCGAGATCCTGAGCTGTTATCATTGTGTTTTATTCTCAAGCCTGAGGGTTGATTGCTGCATGTGCCTGAGGATAGAAGAAGGATTACATCACACTGAAATGGACTTTAGTCAAAAAAAACAAAAAACAAATGAAAATGTTTTATTTATAATCAATACTTTTTATTTTGTACATTTTCGCAAACACAGGGAGGACTTAAGTAGACTGTATTATAAAGTTATGTACTGCTACTCTATTTATAAGTACCTTATAAGCACTATGAACATATTAATTAATGCTCATTTAGTATATTAATAATTTTGATAGGCTTATTTAGGCTGTTTTACCTTCATTATAAATCACAACCTTGTAAAAAAATAAATATAATCATCATAAAGGTTGCTGACCGCTGATCTAGGTGATGTGTCAGTATTTTTAAGAAATAAAAATGCTTTACAACAAGTGTATGTGACGTAATCCTGCGTGTTTTCATTCATGTTTACATTAATCATAAGCGCGCGGTTCCGTGACGCGCCTTTTTCTTCCCAGCCCCACGTGACCCCAATCCCGGAAGTGCAGCTGCACTGGATGACAACACCGAGCGGTCACTCGTCTGAACATGTCTGTGCTGGGGCGAGTTTAGTGTCAACCCTGCTGCTGCGGAAACATGTCGGACATTTTACTAAAAATAAAAAACAGCGTAGCGGTGAAGAAGAAGACGTCTGTGGGTCAGAGCGACGTACAGAAATGGGGTTTGAGAGGTAACGGAAGGTTTTAACTGAACCAACGGAAAGTTTTCAGTTAGCTTAAAGTTCCATTCACAGTCAAGCTAACATGAACTAGCTACCTGCTACTTTAGACAATGTTTAACTTTTAAATTACTTGTGATGGGAGTTTATTGACTTGCTGTTATCAAATGATGTGTGAATGGGTGATGAACTGTGGCGCTGGCTCTGCTCGCAGGGATCCAGCTGAGACCTTATCAGCTGGATGGTGTGCAGTGGTTAACTCAGTGCCTGAAGAACCAGCAGGGATGCATCCTGGGAGATGAGATGGGTTTGGGAAAAACCTGCCAGGTATGAGATCCATCAGTCTCCTTTTATAACCAGCAAGTTACTTTAAAAACAAATGCAATGTATTACATATTATCAGTTACCTTCATTTTAAAGTAATATGTTGCATTACAATGTTACTGTGTAGAGTAATTTATTTGATGCTTTTATTCTCTTATGTAAATGCAATATCTATAGGTTTGGGATTGTTTTGTAGTATAATTTCAACATGTATTTATTTATTTTGTTAGTACAAGTTAGTTGATTAGTTTGATTACAATATTAGTAGCATTTTTTTGTGATTTTTAATATTTGATTAGGCTTTTGTTTTTAAGGTACTGGCACAGGTGAATCTATATATATGACTAGGCAGGTGGTGGGAAGGGTTTATGTTATTTTTACCAGGGCGACAGGGCAAGAGAGACGCAGTCGCCATTGTTTGCCACTCAAAAGGAAAATAAACCGCAAAACTGTATCAAAATGACTGGAAAATTGTTTTGTCACAACCCTGTGTAAGATTTACTCTTCAAGTGGCCATTTGATTTTGATTTTGTTGATAATGTTTTTTATTTGGACAAAGGGAATTATTATTTAGAACAAATCTGCCACTACAAGCCATATGACGAATTGATCACCTTTGGCTTAATGATTAATCATCAATCGGTTAATCGCCATGAAGAATTGAAATGATTAAACATGTATTAACTGACAATCAGAGATGGGCAGAAATGCACCAAATTGATTTAATACTGATTATTTGACTAGTTGGGTTTTGTTGGGCCAGTTGTTGGATAGTGACAGATGGAAGCTACGCAGTTGAATTATTATTATTATTTGTATAATTAAATGACTCTGTGTTTACTTTATCTGTTGTAAATGTTGTAATGTATCCTACCCCTATTTTGCATTGAACATAAATCACATCAGTCTGTATATATATTATCTAACTATATGTAAAGAATTCATGATGGTAATTTGTCCCTTCAGACGATCTCTCTGCTCGTGTACATGTCAGGAGCTCTCGGGAAGAAAGGCCCGTTCTTGGTGCTGAGCCCGCTCTCTGTCATGGAGAACTGGAGAAAGGAGCTGGAAGGGTATGATCACATATAAACTCACATACTGTATATGTAAATTGATTGTCTACCCATAAAACAGTCCATGTATAAAATCCTACACTTGTGTTTTACGTGGTTACAGCTTTGCCCCCTCTCTGACTGTGCTGTGTTACAAGGGAGACAAAGAGAGACGGGCTGAGCTTCAGAGGGAAACGGACACGCAGGACTTTCATGTTCTGCTGACCACATATGAGGTCTGTGGATAATCTGTGAGAACAACATGATCTAAAGTTGTATCTTGGTTGAAACTGACATGTTTTTTATTATTCTGTTATTTACAGCTGTGTCTCAAAGATGTTTCATTCTTGAGACGGTGAGTGTGTTCTCAGATTGACATTATGGAGCTCATCAATAGTGTTTCCATGTAATCAGAGAGTCACTCTGCTCCTCAGGTGGAAGTGGAAGGTGCTTGTGGTGGATGAAGCTCACCGACTAAAGAATCAGAATTCACTATTGCACAAAGCCTTGACACAGGTACAGAGTTTCACCTGGTTTGAGTTGTGACACATGTGTTTCTTCATTTTTCTCTTAGGATTGTTTTTATCTTTCCCCCCATACTTTATTTGTGTAGTTCTCAGTTGGCTTCAGAGTCCTGCTGACAGGAACTCCCATCCAGAACAACCTGCAGGAGCTGTACTCCCTGTTGAGCTTCATTCAGCCCAGCATCTTCACACCTGATGACTTGGACAACTTCCTCGACACTTACTCCAATGTGCAGAGTCAACCAGCTCTTGGTATGACGAGTCTCTGTTTTACTACAATGATGTAACACGATCATCACAGGACAAAGTATGGATGACGTTTAGTGGTTATATAGGTTTCCAGTGACGTGTATTCAAACATGCATCCTATTCAAGGCAATTTTGAAAGAGCAGGTAGTCAAAGTAACTGCTCATTAAATGAACACCAGCACACTGAGTCCCTCGTGTTGTTTCTCTGTTTCCAGCTGCTGAGCTGCAGAGTGTCCTGGAGCCCTTCCTGCTCCGCAGAGTCAAGTCGGAAGTGGCTGTTGATCTGCCGAAGAAGACAGAGCTGGTGATGTACCACGGCATGTCGGCTCTGCAGAAGAAATTCTACAAAGCTGTTCTGATGAAGGATCTGGGTGAGGCGTGTGCACCGTGGTCTAAAGTCCAACCTATGCTGGTTTTTCTGTTTTGTTTTTTTCAGGCCGATGAAAGTACTGACTCATTTGTCTTGTAAATAGAAACTCTTAACATAATAGACAATCTTTAGTTTGTGACCAAAATACTCAAAGAATGTTACATTTTCATGTTGAAAGCTTTAACGTCTGCACCATTCGTACAGCGGTAATCAGCGTTTTTGGACTGAGTAAAATCTTCTCGAAACACTGTCCATCCACTCTTCCCTGAACTTTTTCATCCAGTCCTCATCATTGGCCTGAACTGATACAGATCTGAAACTGTCCTCTCAGGACTGAGGCCCAGCAGAAGCTTCTGATATCCACATTTACTGCATTAGTCCAACTTCGGGGGTCAGGACAAGTGAACTACATGTAATTTAAAACCAGTTATTAAACTACATGTTACAGTAGCTTACTGTTAGTTCAGTTACATTCATATTTACATCGTGATTCAAATAGTTAAATTACTTTTATTTTGTTGTGTACTTAACTACTGAGGCTACCAACAATTTGGGCCAGAGAGGAAAGGATGTTTTATAATAATTTACCTTGCCATTGCTTCTCTACTGCTTTCAAAGTAGCTTCCCATATACTGTCAGTTTAGCTCTACTAAACCTTTGCAGAATTCACTTTTCTGATGCCTAAATCATCATAAACTCACTTCTCACAACTCTCTGCTTTCAGAGGCTTTTGGAAATGAGCAGAAGACGCGGCTGCTGAACATCTTGATGAACCTCAGAAAGTGTGTTGACCACCCGTACCTGTTCGATGGTGAGATGTGCTCACTGATAAATGAAGGCTGAACAAGACTGATGTCAATAATAATAGATGAGATGTACCTACAGTGGAAGCATACGTGTGTCATACTCAGAAGTTGTTTCCTGTTTGTTGTGTAGGGGTGGAACCGGAGCCTTTTGAGATGGGGGAGCATCTCATTGAAGCCAGTGGGAAACTTTGCCTTTTGGACAGCATGCTGACTTACCTTCACAAAGGGTCAGTCAGTGTACTTGTCTTTGGGCTCCACCTGGTGGCACCTTATGCACATTGCATAAATGTTTTTGAAGTCAGTTACTCTCACATAAACAGTGTTTAACTTTATGTTTTGTGCTAAAGGGGTCATCGTGTGCTGCTGTTCTCTCAGATGACAAGGATGCTGGACATACTTCAGGATTACATGGAGTATAGAGGTAAACAGGGGGAGAACCTTTCTCTGACTGACTTAACTGTCTGTTTCAACTCATTTAACTGTATATGTTTTTGTTTTTCTCCACAAATATAAGTGCTAAATTGAGCTTTTCTAATCAGGTTATAGCTATGAACGTCTGGATGGGTCCGTCAGAGGAGAGGAACGGAATCTAGCGGTGAAGAACTTCAGCAGCAAAGACGTCTTTGTGTTTCTTCTCAGCACTAAAGCAGGTGACTGAAACCTTTAACCTAAACCATGAACAGGAAGGACAATTGTGTCATGTGTAGGATCAAACTGAACACGATCAAGTTTCAGTAATGTTCATATTGTCCTTTTTAACGTATCAGAGATTGCAGAATTTGTGTTGTTATGAAGCCTCTTTTTTCACATAAATGGCTCATAAATGTGTGTGTGTGGTAAGAGTAATCATTTAAAATGCATTAAGTGATTACTTGCAACCCTCTAAATAACATTGTGGCTAGTTTGCAGATAACAGAGTAATTTGGTAAGTCAACGGTGACTGAGCTGCAATTGCAAGCGCTCCCACATATCAAAATCTATAGGTGGCTTCCTAGAAGTAGCTGAGAGAGGAAAGGGGGGTGATGGCACAGAGATAAGAGCTGCGGCAGGATGACACTGTCGTAAATAAGGCCAGCAGCTCGTCTTAGCATATCTCATACGCACTGTGAAAGTAAGATGAGAGAAACCTAATTTCCTGTCACAGATTGTCGCTTTTTGTGTCTAAAGCTTGAAGCTGTGTAAGTAAATAAGCACGAAGATAATAAGATTGCAAGTTCAGAGTGCAAAGTTTTCAGACATTGTGTTTCGGCGTCCTGACAATCTGTCTTTGCAGGTGGAGTGGGCTTGAACCTTACAGCTGCTGACACAGTGATTTTCATGGACAGTGACTTCAACCCTCAAAATGACCTGCAAGCTGCTGCACGCTGCCACCGCATTGGTCAGAACAGGTGTGTGAATAACTATTCCCAGCCTGTTATTGCACCTTAGTTAAAAGGGTGTGCATCAGCTTTACTCAGCATGGAGAATATCCTGACGGTACCATCAAGAGTACCCCACTAACTGAGCATTTTACTCCTGTAACTGTCAAAACTGTCAGTCAAAACTTGGTGCCAACATCAGCCAATGCAGTTCAACTGCAGGCAGTCAGTGTGTTCAACTGAGCTAATGTAGCTCTGAGCTGTTATACTCAGGGTTCTCATGGAACTTGAAATCCTTGGAGGAAAAAGAGAAGGAAAATCAATACATTGAATTTTACTGCATTAACTTCATCGTTATTTGTAAATATATGCTTATTTTGAATTTGATGCCAACATGTTTCACACCGTAGAATTCTCAAAAAACATCTGTTTGGGAACTTGAGAACTTAATTTTCAAATGATTACATTTAGTTATTTGTATTGTCGTCTAACACGGCATTCCAACTTTTTGGGAATCCGGGTGTAAACTGAGCGAAAGCTGTTTGAAAGAGAAGGCATTTAAAAGGCTGACACAGCATAATGAAAGACGCTATTTAGCTGCATTAAAGGCTTTATAATTGACTCAGACGCTGTATCAGAGACTGAATCTCACCCCCTGCTGAACTGATATTGACCCTGCTTATTAAAATCCCTCTCAGCTTAATGGAAGTATGATATTAAAAAGGCGATGAAGACCTTTGATCTCTGACTGACTGTGACTCATTACAGGCCTGTGAAAGTAGTCCGCCTTCTGGCTAGAGACACTGTGGAGGAGATAATGTACTCCCGTGCTGTATCCAAGCTGCACCTCACCAACACTGTTATTGAGGAGGGACGCTTCTCTTTGCTGGACCAGGCTCAGTCAGCTGCTGCAGGACTGCAGGTTTGTCAACTCACTCTGAAACACCATCTATCTTCTCTGAATCCTACAGTCCCCAGTGTCCCGCTCCACTTTTAATACAAAACCCTTCCAACTGTCTTTGCGCTCACTGTCACCAGTCACCTCTCACCTCTATTTCTTGACAGCTGAGTGAGATCTTAAAGTTTGGCGTGGATAAGCTTTTATCATCAGAGGAGAGCTCAGTACAGGACGTGAAACTGGAGCAGATCCTCGGTCCATCACGTGACGGTCAGTGGGTGGCTGATGAAGACTTCACCTCACTCAAAGAGGAAGTGGAGGAGGAAGAAATCATCTCTGATTCGGACGGACAAAGTAGGTTTATACCTCAAACGGGTCATTCTAGCATGAACTGGAAAGATCTCACTTTTACTTTTGGTTCTCACCCTGAGAAACTTAACCACACATGAAAATACACCACAGATTTCATCTTTATCTTTCCAAACATCATGAGCACTCACTCTGCTTACTCACCCTAATGTTGTCCCATCCTCAGACCACATGTACTACTTTGAGGGGAAAGATTACAGCAAGGATCCCAGCACTGAAGACCAGAAGAGTTTCGACCAATTGCTGGAGGAACAGCTGGATGCGTTCCAGAAAACTGCAGGAGAAGGACGAGCTCTACGACACAAAGCTGGAGTAAGACTGTCTCCTTCACCCCAGACTGACAGGAACATGTTTTTAAATTGGGCTCAAACATTGAATTTATTTGTAAAAGCTTTGGGCTGCAGGGGAAGTTCTGGATGTGGGCACATTATATTTTTAATATAGACCACTAATTTGTTTAATCACCTTTTTAAAGGACTTGCAGGACTCCTGTTGTTCGGGTCCATTGACATATACATTTAATTTCGTTTTGGTTTGTGTATATAGTTTGCTGACAAAGAACCATATTGTTGTTGTTTATTCAGGGTTTGTACAAATCTCGAATGTTTGGAAAATGCCTAGTTTTTAACCGATACGTTTTCAAGGTTATGGGATACGCTTAAATTTAAATACACTCATTAGAAAGTGCTTGATTTTCAACACAACTGAGTGTTGTATCAACTCAGTCACTAATCTAAACCAACAATCTTTTGATATGTGAAAAGAAACTGTTTTCACATTTGTTTGTTGTGTCCTTGCATTGAAATTAGCATTAATGAATCATAAAGTGTCAATACACATTTATTGCTGTTTGTGTATAAAGGAATTCTGTAAACTTTTTTGCAGATGTATTTTATAGTTACAATTGTAAACGTTGCGTTCAACACTCCTCGAATCTTTTAAGATCCTCAACAAAACAGTTGAATCAGCCACAGACCTTTTTTGTGTCTTCTGGCACGTCGCCTAATGTTGCCGCCACATGAGACAAACGTGCTGGAGAGAGATGATCAGATTAGACAATAAAATGGTTATTAGGGCGATAATGTCTTACTATTGAACAGATAATCAAAGGTTGACACCACCCCTCTTTACGTAGTGATTGTTAGTGGAATATTCTGAAACTCCACATATTTAACTATGCGACTAACTGTGTGATTTCCTCCGTGTGCTTCCAGGTTTCAGTGTCAGCAGCCCTTCAGATTCCAACCAGGAAGAGGAAACATCTTACTGAGGCTGAGCTGGAACTGAGGCGCCAGAAGAGGGAGGAGGCTGCAGCCAAGAGAGCCAAGATGCAGGAGGACCTGAAGAAGAAGCAACAAGAGCAGAAATACAAGAAAAAGTAAAGATCTCTAAATCAGTTCTTCCTTGTTTGAACTCACAGTTTTCCTTTAAATTTTTTTTTTTTTTCAACAATATCTTTATTGGATTTTTTACATAACAACCTCAGAGCTGAATAAAGGGACAATGTACAACAATATATCAAAAAAGTACCATGTCAGCCCATCCCGCCCTCCCTCAACCGACCTCTACAGGTCCGACTATACATTCCTACCGAGTGTGTACCAACTCAAATTAGTAAGAATAAATACAAGCCTGCAGTATATCATAAAACAGACAAACAAAAACAAAAATCACCCAGAACAAACTGTTGCAGAGAGGGAATAAATAATAGGGAGAGGTTGAAAAGGAAATTAAAAGTAAAGCTGGAAACAGCACCAAAGGTTGAATAAGCAAGTTTAGCAATCACATCACATCGTTTAAATATAAAGAATTACTATATTGTGGATTCCACGTCCACATTTGTTAGAAAACCACCCCAGATCTTATGAAACTCTCCAGGTTTACCCTTCAAATTATACATAATCTTTTCACTTGGTATGCATGATGCTAGTTCATTCATCCATCTAGCAAATGTAGGTGGTGATACATCTTTGCTGTAATAAGGGCAATTCTTATAAATTTGAGTTGGTTTTTATTAACTTTCATCATGGATGTGTCACCCAGGAGAATTACTCTTGGCTCTGTGGGAATGGTTAGTCCCAATTAGTCCGTCAATATGAATTAAGACAGGGGCAAGTCCAAAACATATGTACCAATGTTCCTATTCCTGATTGGCATTTTGGGCAAAACTGGGAGTTCTGAGACTTTATTTTATGTAATCTGTCAGGGGTATAGTATGTTCTTTGAATGAGATTGTATTGTGTAATTTTGTGTCTAGAGTTAAAAGAAAAGGACTGACTGACACAATGATTCCCGATCCCCTTCTTCAAAATTACACTCTAATTACCTCCTCCCATTTACATTTCACTCTGAGCTTTTCCCAACCTGTGATCTGAGAAATCCCTGAGTACAAATAGGATATAAACCCCCTCGCTCCCTGTTTACTACGCACAAGTTTATCTAGAGGCTGCTCTTTTAATGGTTGAAGACGGCCACCTTGTTCGGATCTAACAAAGTGCCTAACCTGGAGGTATTTAAAAAAATGGGTGTGGGGTAGTCCAGTCCAGTTCCATCTTTGAACAAATTCCCAAAAGTTGTAATACCTTTTGTAACCCATGGGTTTGTAATGCCATCTCTAAGGGCTTTAGGTAAGGAGGGATTGTGGCACGGAGATTAGTTTTCCTTTAATTTGATCTGTTTCCTTCATGCAGAATGGCGTGGTGGGAGTCATGCGGGTACAGATCTCGGAGCCTGCCTTCTCTTGACAGTGAAGAAGAAGAAGAAGAAGAGGAGGATGATGACCGCAGTGTGTGTTCCACAGACTCTGACAGTACGGCCATCCACTATGTTCTGGGTGATGTTACTCATCCTCACACCGCTCGGGGAGATGCTATCATTGTCCACTGTGTTGGTAAGAAACATGTAGCGCCTTGTCATTACCATAGCCATGTCTGATGGACTAGATAAAGGGAGGGGTTCTGACTCTCAAGCACTTCTTCTACAACTGTTTGTTTGTAGATGACTCAGGCCGGTGGGGCCGGGGAGGCTTGTTTACAGCTCTGGAGGTGAGATCTGATGAACCACGGAAGCAGTATGAGCTGGCCGGCAAGATGAAAGGTATGATTAACCATGATTGCAGAGAAAATCATTGCTCATGCCTTTAAACACCATAATCTGTAAAGTTTGGTTGAGAATGAAGCAACGTTAAGTGTAAACCTATAAATTCTTTCAGATTTGGACCTTGGAAATGTGCTGCTCTTCCCCATCGATGACAAACAGTCAAGATTAGACGGCCAGGATCAAGTAAGTTCTGTTGAAATGAAACTGCTGCCTGGAAATGCAAGCTTCTTCCGTGATATGTGTCGTTTCTTTGCAGGAGTAATGATCAGCAGTGTGATATGTGGTTTATGTGCGGCGACAGAATTGTGAAGGTGTGACTGAGTGACAGCTGATAAGACTGTGACAACTAATACGATAAAGTTTTAACCTGCTTCCATCTCTTTCCTGTGAACTCAGTTGGCCCTGATAGTGGCACAGCAACGAGACCGAGCCAACAACCTGTCAGGGATCCATCTGACGGCTCTGGATGACGGTCTGAAGAAGATTTTCACTGCAGCCAAGAGAAACAAGGGTACGGCAAAGCACTGAATATCAAAGTCCTTAAGATTGATTGATTATTTTATGCCTAAACAAAATAAATAAACGACCTCTCTTAGTTTTCATGGGAAACTTTAAAGGACAACAATTTCGTACTGTTGTACTTTCATTATATTGGATGGACCCGGCCACCTTTCTAGCTTTTAAGTATGAAGCCAGTAATATTTTAGATAAATCTCTACGACAAGTCTCTCTTTCCAGAAATCATGACCCAGTTACTTCACAGACCCTGTCATGAGCAGTTTTAGGTAAAAACTAGTTTCTTTCTGCGTCCGTGCATAAGACAGCTAACAAATGTAGCTAAAACTCAGCCATGGAGGATGCCATCAGTGTTTACATTCTGTGATTTCATGAGCGTGAGCCTCCCATCCCCGGGTAGATGCACGCGTTCATCTGCGCGGTGATACGGAAAGAAAATAATTCCAACATAAAACAGCTTACAACAAGGTCTGTGGATTGTCTGGGAGTAACCAGGTCATGGTTTCTGAAAAAAAAAACCATTGCGGTTAAGTTTTTCAAATGCATTTTGATGCTTTGATTGCAAAAAAAGGCAAATTCTGACTTGCTCCATTTTGTGACGGCAGACATCTCTACAGCTGCGATCTCTAAAACTATGCATTTTTGTTTTAGGTGTGAACGTTCAACAAAAACTAAATGCCCCATTGTTTTTATGTAGTATGTTTGTAGGGAATCAGGACATTTTTAGACCCACGTTATTCAAGCCAATAACACACGCTGATAATTGAACATCTGTGAGGACAAACAAAGGAGGGGCGTGATGTTTGTGCTTATTGTTAGACCTGCTTGACAGGATATTCTTGACGTGCTGTGTGTTATCTGGCTGCCGTCACAGACAAATTCTTGTTGACAAGTTACTGAACGACTAAAGTTATTCTCCACAATAGATTGATTGATTCAAGCTTAAATAGCTTGCTTCTTTCTTTGTTCACCTTGCAGAATGTCTTGTTCATGATCCAAACCTCAAACTACAACAGTAGTGACAGCTGCTCCCCCTGAAGTTCAGCTCGAGAAGATCTTAAACATCACGTCATGCAAACCCTCACTGACAGTTTCTCTGAATTATCTTTGTGTTTTTCCCCACAAAGCAAGTGTACACCTTCCACGCATCGGACACTCCACCAAAGGCTTCAACTGGTACGGCACAGAGAGGCTTATCAGGAAACATCTGGCTTCCAGAGGCATCCCCACGTTCATGTATCTTTGAAAGTTGTCAGCAGATAAAATCTCAAAAGGGTATCTTTTTCAAAGAAAGGTCGGAGTCATTTTCCCTTAACTTGCCTGACACAGATACTATCACAGCAGAACAGCGAAGAAAGCTACACTAGCTCAGACATCCACCTCTGCGACATCAACATCCTCCCCTCAACCACAGATACAGAACTCAGACAGGTCGAGTGACGACACAGATACAGAAACCCCCGGCCCCTCGGCTCCTTCTCAGAGCACCGGCCCTGCAGAGCTCCCAAGTTTCATGAGAGGAGTCCGTGTGTTTTTCTACAACCTGCCTGCATCAGAGAGGAAGAGGCTGGCACGCTACCTTATCACATATCCTTTCATACAGCATTGCAAACTATAGTTGTGACATAATCAATGGCACTGAGTTATGTCAACACATGTATTTCTACTAATGTTCATGTTTAAGTGTGTGAAGAGCAGCAGTTGGCATGTAATTAGCACCAGATTATAGCTTTTTAACACCCGCAGCAGTTTGTGTGGATGTGTGAAAGGATAAAGAAAAGAAAAAACACAGGAAACACAGATGTGTTATGATTCCGCTATGATGTCAAAATGTCACTGCTCCTTAGCGGCAGTGCACTTATGATGGAGAAGAGGAGGAGATCATGAGTCCGGAGGTCACCCACATAGTTGCAGAGGTGGAGAACAGAATCCACACACAGGTTAGTGACTCTCTGATCTTCACTGATAGTAATCTGACCTCAAACTTACATCTATGTTTCCATTAATGTACATATTTCAAAGCGAGGACCTTTTTTTGTGTTGGTAGAGGAAACTTTAAACCATGATGAATTTAGAGAGGGGCCAAAGACTTTCAAGACCTTCATCAAAGAGCAGAGGCTGAGGAGAAAGCAAAGCCCGGGAAACAACCCAACAACTGTATTTGATGTTTAATCGTATTGTTGTGGTCTGTGTGAACAGGAGCTCCAGGACCTGGTGGATCGGTTCACTCAGGCTGTCGCTGTCCGGACAGACTGGCTCGAGTCCTGCTTCTCCAAACAGCAAAAAGTCAACACTGCAATGTTCTCACATGATCTCAGATAACACCATTTTTAATTATAATAATTATTTTTTTATGAAGCTTGAATGAACTTGGGTTGCTACGGGCAAATGCACTAAATGTCAAGTCATTTGAAAAAAACTTTGCTTAAATTGATTTATAAGTGACATAAGGAGTTAATAATAAAAATAAACACTTGTATCTACTTCTGTGTTGAAAGTTCGCTTCTGTAGAAAAAACAGGGTTTGTGTGATCAATCAACCAAGTGTGTCTGTACTTGTATTTGCTACGGAGTGAGGTCCTTAGGTTTATAACTTCATAGTGAGGACAGTCAGGATGGTGAGGACACTTTTGGATTACGCCAAAGAGCTGTTTGAAGGTGAAAGGTGCAATATGTAAGAATTATTGTTGAAAACATTCAAACCTTGACTGAAATTATCAATAAATGTGAAGGAATGATGTTTATGTATTGTATGCCAAAGAATATTAGGTATGCTAGCCAGCTAGCCACATTACCGTCCACAACTCGTGTGCCAGCAGCAACACCAACACTCTTAATCTGGACTGCTAGCTGCTCAGCTAACTGAGCTAAGTAGTAGACGGCAGCTTTAGTTGGCAGCAGTTAGACGTTACTGTCAAACCATATATTACCAAACCAGCAAAGATTTTCAGCCTTGTGCCTCTTTTGTTTATGAATTGAGTTGTTCACATTTATTCTTCTTTTTGCCATTTTTATCTTTTTACTATTATAGTTACAGAATCTCTTCAACTCCACTTGTAATTTGATAGTAAATGTTTTACCTAAAAAAGAGACAAAATACACATTAAACAAATTTAAAGATGGGTTTGATTGCTAGCATTTTCTTTTAAATGTATTGTAAATTCATTTGAGTTATTCAGTAATTAAGTAGTACATAAAAGTATTTTAGAGACCAAATATTATGGTAACACCCCTGTGAAACTCGTCCGTCATGTGGGTTACATTGTTCAGGCCAAACCCCAAAGGAAGAGCTGCAAGCTTTGAAACCAGTTTTTTTTTTTTTTTTTTACCAGAGGCCAACCCCACAATTACAGCGTCACGTGATGCACTGGGGCAAAAAAAATACTTTTTTCCCACAGGCTAACATTGTGAAAGAAGTGTTTGTAAATTGATGTATAGGTTTGACTTGTAGTGACTTGTTTCACTATCATAATTTGAGCTATTCAGTCCCGATAAAACTTGGATAGTCTAGAAGAGCTGCACAATCAAATAATTTTATCCTCATTCAAGTTAGTCAGGGACTAAACTGGAAGTTACCCAGCTTGGTTGTCAGAAGTCTCTAGTGTCTACGCTCTGTGGAAGATATGCGGAAGAGCCTCAGCTGGAGGTCGAGTGATTTGGGCTTCATTCACTGCTGGGCAGCTTTCATTGGAATGCTAGTGGAAAGGCTCTGCTGTGGGCTGTGTCCAGTAGTAGTAGGTCATTAGTCCAGATGGCATGAAACCAACTGTACATGCAATTTTTTAAAGATTTTTTTTGAGGCAGTGTATAGGTCAGAAAGGGGAGAGATGGGGGTAAAGGTCCTCTGGCCGGATTCAAATCAGAGTCCACTGCGTTCCTGGTATGCGCTCTAACCACTTGACTACCAGCGCGCTCCTGCACATGTAAATCTGAAAGTGCTGACTCCACAGCCTTCTTTCCTGTCGAAAATCAGTAACTCCGCAGCCTTAATAATAGGAACAACAGCGCAATATAACATCTACAGATGGGGAGGAGCGTACAACATGTAGTACAGCTGTTAACCAGTGTTGCCAGATATCGCGAGAGAAACAAGCAAGCGGGCCTATGAAAACAAGCCCAGAACTTCTCCGTCTTCTCTTTCCTCTTCACTTCTCTTTTTTTTCCTCTTCGTGGTAAAAAAAAAAGAAAAAAAAAAGATAGAGATTACTACACTTTGCACTCACACAAACATCACCCTGAATCCAGAAATATCATTGTATTTATTATGGTTTTTATATGTTGTGATCCTTTTTTGTTTTAGTTCCATGACTTCAAAACAATATGACATGCAATACAATAGGAAGAGGAACACTTTAACAACAAGCCCAAAAACCTGCGACTACCAATATCTATAAGCGACTTTACAGAAAAACAAGCCCAAAGTCGCTTATAATAAGCAGACTTGGCAACTGTGCTGTTAACATGAAAACAAAACAATAGGGACTCTGTTGGCACCAGTAACTTATTACTCTTTGATTACTTGAACTGCAGAAGTAACACGTTACGTTACTCGTTACAACAAAAAAGTAAAGATGGAAGACTTTGTAAGAAGTCACCGCCAATATGAGATAGGATGATCATTACGTCATTGAGGGTCCTCACAACTACAGATGGACAAGTATGAGTGTATGTGTGTGTTTGCGTCACAGCGTGCGTGCGTGCGTGCTGCACTCCCTCCACACACACACACACACACACACACACACACGGCGGGTGGAGTCAGTCCGCGGGGCGGTGCGGCTCAGCGGCAAAGTTCAGACCGAATCCATCGAGAGCGTCAATATTTGTCATCTGTCTCGGGTGGACGATGTGTTTCACTGTCAGCTCTCATGAGTTTTTTAAACTTTTAACGGCTAATCAGTGAAACGCGGAGGAGTTACCTGACGGGCGCTCGTGAACCTGAAGCACCAACGGTAAGTTAACGTCACGTCACGTAATTACACTTGACTTGCACAACATGATTATTTTCCTGTACTTTGACAAAAAAAACCACCAAAAACCTTCTGTTTAAACTTGTGTGTACGGTTTATAACGCTTTTAATAAAAGTAGTTTACATTAAGCTTTATTATTTTATAGGCTTTTTTCATGGTAATAACGTCAAACTTCGGGATAACTGACGTGGAAAGATGCTACTAGCTTAATATTGCTAAACTCAAGCTAATTAAATCACCGATGCTAGTCTCAACAGTTCGTACAGATAATGACTGGGAGGTTGTTTTTTTTATTTTAACCTGTCAGCTCGAAATAAAAAGGTAGCCGAAGACGTATCTGGGTCAGGTTCAGTGGAAAGCGCACACAACAATGTGTGTGTGTGACCACAGAGGCTTTAAATGAGTGTGTATTTACATTTACAGGAACATTCAGGTGCGCGTCGGAAGGTAAACCCACCTAAACAGATGTGAAGTAGTTGTTGAGCTGAGCAGAGAGTCTGTAATGAAAAGAAACATTTCATAGAACATGTTCAATCTAAACTGCCATCTGTCGGCTAATTTACCTTTTTTCCCCCATTACTTTACTATAAAAACAACGAAAAAACAGTATGAATGGCCACAAGATTTTGAGAATGTGGGTGAGAAATGTGTATTTTTTCAGTGACACTGTAAAAGTACAGTGGTCACACAGCTGTGAATCAAACCTGTCATTACTCAGAAATCCAGAGACAAATGTTTATCATGTGGAAGTTTTGTGGTTTTGATTTTTCCACCATGAGTCTGTTTTTTTTCTGTCGGTGAGAGGCATCATTTCCTTATTCCCACATGTGAGTTCATCGGTCTCCTTAGTAGGAACCACTAAACATTTAGAGAAAAGTCCCCTGTGTGGGAGACACTGTGTCACACACACTGAAGTGTGTTCTCATTTGAATAAAAAAAAACACTAGCAGAAGTGTGGGCTGGTATACAAAATTTGCATCTGAATCTATTAAATGTTAACTTAGGTCTGTGTTAATATGCAAAAGAATGAGAATGAAGCTGCTATACTTTCAATCAGATATTTCGCCAGGCTAGTTTTGTTTTGACTCATGTCCTCTACAGAATTTCATGTGCGGCTAAACCAGTCACACATGGATGTCAGGAGGAGGCCTAATGATGATGCCATCTTCCATCGTCTCAGCTCTGAATAGGTAACCATGACAACAAATACACTGTTACTACAGATGTCTGGAAGACAGACAAATATTCATCTTATTTCATCTTGATAAATGTTGTTCCTCTCGCCGACAGTCACGTCAGACAGCTGAGCAGATACCACAACAGCCAGCAGAACACGCCTGAAGAGGACGATGAGACCATGAGTACGGAGGAGCGAGAAGCCAGCGTCGTCCAAAAGCCGGACTCCACAACTAACCCCGATGGCCACCGCGCTCCTCCAGAGCATGCCACCTTCCCCGATGACCCGCTGTTCAGTGGACAGAGGTCGGACAGAGAGCAGGAATATAAATACAACCACACCTTCCCTCACCCTGGCCTGAGCTACTTCTCCTATCATCCCCCCCGCAGCTTGCCTGCCGGGTACAGCCAGCCCACGCCGTTCCCAAGCCAGGCAAACGGAGCCTGGCTTCACCCGAGCTTTGCCAGCAGCTGGTCGGGGTATCCCAACAGCCTGCCGTCCTCTCTGAGCCACAAAGATTTCTCCAGCTGTACTGGAGATAGCTGCCTTTCAGGGTGCAAGTCCCTGTCCCTGCCTGCTGGACACAGCACCAGTATGAGCAGTTTAGAGCAGCCGTTTTCTCTGTGCTCCAACCCGCCCTCAGCCAACTTGTATCACCATACGTTGCCTCCGTACTCGTGCTCGCCGAAGGGCGCTGCCTGCTGCGCTCAGTGTCCTGCGGACGCCTTCAACAGGGGGCCTGTGCCCAACAACCCCCCCTGGCCTCAGCACCACCCGGCTTATGGCCCATACTGTAAGTCTAAAACTGTTTATCACCCCGACACAGGCACACACTGGTTGACAGGAGCAGTTAATTACAGCTCTTACAGTAGAAGGCAGTCAGTCTGTGATGGATTTTTTTCTTTCTTCTGTCTTTACTGCTTTAGTTCCAGTTGACTGCAGACTTCCTGGAGCTGGTTACACACAAGTGTGAGTTGCTGGACACATTTCAGCCTCTGAACTCATGTTGCATGTTTTTGAACTGTGATTAAAAATTAACTTTTTACTTCATGCAGCGACCTCAACACTCCAGCCAAAGACAAGAACGCTCCTTGTAGCACGCCGCTCTCTCTGGAGCAGAGTAAGTGTTGAACGGCAGATTATCAGAGTATTTGATCACCTGCTGCTGTGCGCTGCTTTCTTTATTGATTTACTGCTTTTGAATACAGGAAGAGTGTTTGTCACGTATGAAGCGGACAACGACAAGCACGTCAATGAGATCATCAACTTCGTTGCTCTGCTGCGACACAACGGCTTTGATACGCATGTATGTACTGGTTATTGTTATGTTTTGGCACAAGTTGAGATAAAATGGTAAAACTGTAACAGATAAATAGAGTTTGGAGGATTTCTTAAAATCTTAGGAAATTTTTCATATGAGCCTTTGGCATCAGTATCAGTTAAAAAATACTTCTCTCTGCTTGTATACAATGATAAGATATTAACTTATATAATAAACCTGTTCTCACCAATTAATGTAACACATTCATTTCACACCACATTGCAAATTCCAGTCAAAAACAGATTTCTCAGCTAATCTGCTAAGATCTGTTTTTTATTCCCATGACTGAGTTTAGTTTCTGCTTCATTGCCGCACAACCAACCCAATTCCCAAGATGTTAGTTTGATGAATGAATTGTCATAAAAGTCTCAAGTTAAGGCTTGCCGTGGTTACCACTGGCGAGCTTTAAAGGTACAATATGTAGGAATTGGCCACTTGTCAAATTCAAACTCAAAACAAACATGTATCAGCGTATCACCAGAGTAACGGCCAGCTGGAGCTGCTGTTAGCTTGTTGGCTCAGTCGTGTGTTGGTGTTAGCTGGTCAGCATGCTCAACGTTCAAAACTGTTAGTTTTAGTTCCATTGTTATTTTGTTATTGTTTTCAACTAGAATTCTTAAATAATGCACCTTTTAGGATTTTTTTTTTTTAGCAGACCCGCCCACATTTGTTTTGGTTTTTAGCTGTAACTGCATGTTTAATTTCCATGGCACACATTTTTTATGCATCAAAATAAATCAGATTTTGGTCTTAAACACATGTGTGGTAAATATGTATTACTGTGTTTTTGCTTTGTAGGGCAGTTGGGGTGTAATTTGTTTGGGTAAACTTTCTAAATGATGACTTCTTTGTTTCAGATTGATATCTTTGAGCAGCAGTTCAGGAGTATAAGCAAGATAGACTTCATGGAACGGTACCTCAGCGAGGTGAACATCTGATCTTTCTAAGTTTATAAAAATGGATAAAAAGAGGAAGAACCCTCAAAATACTTTTGATATAAAGATCTGCCCCATTCTGAGCTTTTTTCTATATGCAAGACTGAATGTATTGTATAGAGATGTTTAATAATAAAGCATAAACAGGATTGATAAGCGGTCATGTTTATGTTGTCCCCTCATCCAGAAAGAGTACCTGATCATCATCATCATCAGTCCCAAGTACTACGAGACGGTGACAGCCTCCCCTGTCGGCCTGGAGAACGACGAGAGGACCTTCAACACCGTCTACATACACAAACAGGTTCACAGCTTCTCCAAATGACGACTCCAATATCCACCTAATGATGAACTTTTTTATTATTTCAATGTGTTGTTTTTTTTTTCCCTGTGTGTCATGTAGCTCCAGAATGAGTTCATCCAGAATGGAAGCAAGAATTTCAGGTTCATTCCCATCGTGTTCCCCGGGGCCAGAAAGGTGAGTTTTACGAGCGCGCACGTTGGCTCGCTTCTTCTGCTGTTTCTCTCCATCTGTATATAGTTACGAAGCCACATCAACACGTGCTCTACCTCTAACCTCTAATGAACCTTAACAGTCTGATCACTCTTTCTCTTCATGTGTTCACAGTGTCACGTCCCCAACTGGCTTCAAAACACACACGTCTATAGCTGGCCGCGCGACCGGGACGACATCCTGCGGCGACTGATGAGGGTCGAGAAGTACAATCCTCCTCCAATCGGCCCGCTACCGACCATCGTTTCTATTCCCATATAGAGCCCCTGAAGACACACACTGGACTGAAATGTTTGGAAAAAAAAAAATAACTGGAGAACTGCTGATCATATGGACACACAGTATGTGAGCTGGATGTTTTACTTTACATCGATTTACATTTTAAGGGTGCTGCATGAACGTTACTCCCGGGATAAACAGTGTAAAAAGAGCGTGATGAGTTCCTCTAACTGCACAGACAGAGTGCCAGTGTTGATGTGAAAAGATGGACGAGCAGCTTCTAAACGTGCATCACACCTGCACGCTTTAACCTCTCTGTATTCCACCTGATGTTTGCTGCTGCTACTGCTACACAGTAATTACCTTTACAGCCTGACGAGTTCTTTGATAACACAATTTAACATCCACGGTTCCCCGAATTTAACACCTCAGGTTGTAAAAAGACAGATTACTCATATTTGTCCATGTGTGGACGCGTAATTAAATATACCACAGACATAATTTATAGTCTGATGACTGTATAGTTGCAGAATGACCCACAAGAGATTTAATTTATGACAAGCAAACACAGACACGTCTTACCTGGCAGCCATGTTCTCTTTGTCATTCTGATGCGAACAGCCGGCCAGCTGGAGCGAGTCACTGTTGTATTTTGACGAGAAAACTACAACAGAATTTCCTCTGCTTTCTTATGACACATGGCAGATATTATCAGCATTATTTGAAATGTATTTTTCTCATTAAAATAAGGTGTTTTTAAAGTGTTTGACTTTCTGAATACTTATGAGGGGCCACATTGTTTTTGGACATTTGAGCTCTTTTACTTCAATGCCAATGGATTATCTAAAGAGCAGCTGATGTGAACCTAAAGATGACCTGATTTAGGTTTACGGTGTCTCCAAGTTCGTTTACACTGCAAACTGAAACAAATAAAACCACTGAAACCAACAACTCAGTTATGTGAATAATACGTTACTAGGCATTTTAGTTAATCAGTTGCTATTTTCCATGATAGAAAAGTCAAAAACAGAGATGCAAGTTTCTGTGCTGAAATCATTCTTGGTGGATTAAAAAAATAGTAAAATAACAAAAAAACAAAGACAAGATATTTATGTTTTGCCTCCCTGTTGAGCAGAAACAACCAAAAGACGTCAATTCAACGACTGGAGAGCCAGAATCAAAGTTCTTTCGTCGTCATTTTAATATTTACTAATGATGTCCACCTGAAATCCATACAGGGTGCAACATTTTTTTGTAGTGTTGCCTGTTTGGTGATCCGTCCTTCATGGGGTCGGCTGTTGCTCCAAGGTTTGATAAACAATACATGGAAGTTAATACATGAGATGAGTAGCTGACGGGGTAAAATGCACTTAGAGGTTGAGGTCCAGGGTTCACCGTCATCCAGTAGAATTTGCTGCATGGATTAAAATGTGTCTGTCATAAAAGTACAATATAAAAACGTACATTTTGAACCCTGTAAGGATTTCATGTGGCCATCACTAGTAAACGTTAAAAAACATCTAAAAACTCTGGCTCTTCAAGGCTTTTTGATGTTGAATTTAATTTCTTGTGGAGATGTTTTTGCTCTGTGGGTCACCGACTTCACTGATATTTGCAAGTATACACTCATTTCATTCTGATGCCAGCAACACTTAAGTTGGGACGGGAGCTTCATCGGTAACAGGGTCACGGCATCATGACTGGGTATGAAAGGAACGACCTCCAGCATCGTTCACGAGCAAAGACGGGAGTGAGTTTCACCACTTTATGAAACACATGATGGAATAAAAGATAATACTACAAATCCTGTTGTCAGTAAACACAGTCCGTATGCAAATAGCTGCATTCTGTTTTTATTTGCATTTCACACACTGGCCTATTTTTCTATAATCTGGGTTGTAATAATAGAAGTGTAGAAGTGCGCGGTGTGTTTGCAGGTTAGATAAGACGTGTCCCTACTCTGACATGACAGTTAATGAAGGCAAGCAGAGACCTGGGACTTGTTTGCCTGCAGGGCTGCGGGCATGCTTTCAAACAGCGAGCTGCATTTTTCTGTTTGGGAATGAGGCATGAGAATGTGGAGGTCTTAGCACTTTTTCTCTGAAGTACAGTTCTGCCCTCGCTGCTGTGTTTGAGTGACTTTCTTTTCTCGTGTGGAAAAGCTCGAACAGGATGTCATATCAAGATGAGTAGCTGACACAGCTGCCTGCCTGCCTGCTGTGTGGTACGGCTTCTTAAGAATCGGCGACTTCAGACTCAAATGGGTCATTGCTGCCTGTTCGCGGTTTGAGAGAAATCACATGCAACACCGTGACACACTTAAAGAAAACGTTTGTGTGTGCAGAATACGGTGCGTTCAGTTCAGTAAGTCCTGCTAATTAGCTGCATCTGGAAGGTCACCGATTAAAAAAGCCGAGCGCCGCGATGTGGTTTAATGGTTTTATCTTCACAAGAGGTAACACTGCAGATGTTCATACAGACATCATAAAAAAAATCTGAATAATGTGTCATATATTCATCCATATATTGAAAAGTACATGAAATAATATTAATTTTAATAACATAACAACAAAAGGACAATGACATCTGTAATAAAAGTGGATTACAAAGTGACATTTTATGTAAATAACTCTTAAGAATTAGGTAACAGGAAACAAAATCAGACAGTTCCATTTAACCGAATGTAAAAACATTGAAGTGCTATTTGTTCAAAGCTACAAAATACACTTAAAAAGCAGGAAGCGTTTTTTTTAATTTCCTTCAAGGAAAAGTACTATAAAATAAGTTACAGTACAGTGAATTTGTCCAAACCGACTATTGTTCCCGTCTTCCAGCCTTTTGTAAGCACAAACAACAGGATCTGTAACTCATACAGGAATAGAGAGATACTGTTTCCTCATGAGAGACATCTTCCCCCGAGAGGAGATCAACGGCCGTGCTGTTGTCGATAACTGTGTGTGTGTCTGTGTGTGTGTGTCTAGTGTGTTCATGTTTATAATAGCCGCACAAACGCTTCTCAAAATGTGAAACCTTCTAATCTTCAACATGATCTGCGTGTCATCCTGCCCACATCCTTGGTTGAAAGAACTTTGTACTTCATGAGCTCAGAAAATTTGACAAATACTTCATGTTTAGTCACATAATAATAATAATAATAATAATAATAATAATAATAATAATAATACAGAGGCAAGTTCTCATACATCGTCAGCTGGCAAAGGAGGTATGTTGAACCTTGGTCTAGTAAAAAAAGCCATCTTCTCTCTGCAGGAAGAGAAAAGAAAACATGTTTACACACACATTCTGATTTACTTTGCAAAATAAAAGCATGTTCATCAACACTGGTAAACAGAAAATGTCTTGGATGGAAACATACTGTGGATCTCCACCTGCTGTCGACTGTAACGACGTCTTGAACACAATTCTCTGTGGAATTTTCTGATGTATAGTTTTAGATTTAAAGATTTTTAAAAACGACATTTTATGATTAAAATCCTCTGAATTATTTTGTTATCTCGAGGTATATGCCAAATGTTTTATTGTATTTATTGTATTATCATTATTTAGAGTATCGGCCTCATGTAAGACAAAGAAATAATCTGGAAATAAGGTTTAAAAAAGGCCTCTGATATTTAAGGAAAGTAGAACAATGACCACGATGCAGCTGTTTGCCTCTGGCATCCTGAACCATGACGTTAAATAACGGCCAAACCAGGTTTTGCAGACTATTCTGATGTCACGCTAAAGTGTTTGACCTTCTGGATATCTAATCAGTTCATCAGAGTCCAAGTGTACATTTGTACCAAATCTGAAGACGTTCCCTCGAGGCATTGTTGAGATAAAGCGTTCACAAGAATGTGACCGACGAACACACCAGTACGTACATGTGGAAGATTCTGCATCGATGCAGAGACGGAGCGTAACGCCGAGTCTGTTGTTTATGTTGCTTTTTGATTATCAGCCCTCTGCTGGACAATAACTTTACATCACAACATTGTTCCCGTGCTTTGAACTGTAAGCAGACATAAGGATAATGTTACTTATGTAGGAGATGCGTCGCAGCGAGGCAGCGATCACCTGAGAGTGATTAAAAAAAAACCTCGAGACACGTGTCTGATTTTATGAACTTGCTGGAACGGACAAGAATTCTGCCTCACAATATTTACTAATCATGTCAGCCATTCTCACCTGAAGCCAACATCTGCAGCCATAAATAATAACTGTTACAGCAAGCCCAGCTAATCAGCCAAGATCAGACGAGGTGCTGACAACTTCACCGTCCAAATCTGAGAGAGGTGTGTCGCCGCAGAATCAATGAATGCCTTATCTTAAAGCCGCCATGTGAAAACAACGTTACTGTGGCGTGTTGATGAAGGTTCTCGGTCGTCCAGATCATCGTATGTTGCCTACGATACAGCACCTACAAATATTATTATGGATTACAACAAACGTGTTCGGCAGTGAGGCTGGATAAATGTTTTGTTTTTGAATAGATGCAGCTTTTTCTTTTTGACAGCTGCTGTGTTCTGATTATTAGAAGGACTTTCTGGAAAAAAAAGGGGAACTTAAATGATGAAAAAGTAATACAGACACACTGAGAAGCATCGAGAATCGTTTTCGAATTCGAATCGTTGACAGCTGAATCTTACTAGAATCGAATTGTGAGGCCAGAGGTGAAGTCTGCAGCGCAGCTTAACGTACGGGAGTTTCTGGCGGCTTTCATAACGTGTTTTTACTGCAACTGAAGTAACTTCCTGACCAGTGAAAATGAGTCGAGGTTTCTCCTGATGTCCTTACGACAGAAAAACATTTAGAACTGTGAGAATTACCAGAGAGGAGCTCATAAGGAGCAAAACATGGTAAAACCACAGCTTCACCAAAACATCTCACATTACATTTCTGAAGCTAAAGACGCTCAGACTGTTTCAGTGTGAGGTGTAACAGTGTGACAGCTGAGTCGGCATAATCCCCACCTGAACGTCTGCACCGGCAGGGGCTCCTTCTGGCTCTGCCCCCTCATCTGCAGAACCTCTTTGGAAGCCTTCCTCAGCCTCCTCTCTGCCGCCTCCTCCTGACGTTGCTCCTGCTTGCTTTGGCCGGCCTGTAGCACAACAGAACGAGGAAGAGTCAGCGGCTGCTGCTGGCCGCGGCCCGCTGCCACGTGGTTTGTAAAGTAAGTTAAGTGCTGTGCTTCCAGTCCAACCTGTCTCTGGGCCTCTCTGAGCAGGCAGCGGAAGCGCTCGTCCCTCAGGGCCCAGTGGGGGAGCTCCGGGTCCTCCCTGGACTGCGGCTCCTCCAGTCGCAGCTTCAGCTCCCTCAGTGCGTTCAGCTCCTCCATCAGCTGCCTCTGACGCGTCCTGCAGGCCTGGAGATCCAGCTCCAGGTCCAGGGAGGTACGTGTCGGCTGCTCGGCCAGGGAGGAGCGGTACGACTGCTGCTTACACACACACACACACACACCCTCAGAAACTACATACTTACACACTGTTACATGTGGACACCAGAGACATTATAATGTGACTGTACCTGTTTATACCGCAGTGTCCTTCTTTCCAACGTGTTCCTGACGAAGGGCGATTTCTTTGGTAGAGTTGAGCTGTCGCTGTCGCTGCGATATAACTGAGCGATTAAATGGAGATAGGAGTTAGAACTCAGTCGTAAATGTAAGTCAACAGCCGACTGTGCAAATGTTTGATAAGTAGTAATTCTGTGTGGACAGACTCACCCTGCAGACATACTGACTCCGAGCGCCAGGAGAGAAGGTCTGAGAGCGAACGATGGTGCTGCCGCGCATGAATGGCGAGGCGTGACCCCAGCGACCTCCCCTCTCTTTGGGCCGGACTCGCACCAGCTCCGGGAACACGCCCTCCGTCATGGTGGCCTTCTCCACCTGCAAAAACAAGTCACTTTTAATTAACTTTCTGAATCCTTTGATTTTCTGATTATTTCCTTTATGTGACAATATGACCCTAATGTGTATGTGCTGTGTAAATTGACTCTTTTGTAACATTTCGAGGGTTTTGTCTGTGTGTTGTAGTAAAATATTGTGATATAAATAGGTTCCAATAAACGTTTGACTTTACCCAGACTGTAAACTTGTCGTGTAAAACACAAAAAGTTTTAGAAATATGGCCCGTCCTCCTTTTACTATCAGTTCTCCATGGCGTGACATTTTTCCTCCTCAACACATTATGAGGTCACCTGAGGCGTTTTTCATGCTCTGACAGGTGATTGAAGTATTTGGCGAATTTCACTTTGAACAAGCGATAAGGTTAAGGTATGTCATTTAGAAAAACCTGTGTTTTCCCGCTGAACAAAGTGAGTCAAATTCAAAACTTTTACAGAAGAACAACAGAACGCATCCTGACTGGAAACAAACTGGCGTGTTTAGTGCGCAGCCATGGACACGACGGCCCGTCAGCAGGTGATTAAAAACATCACTGGTACAGATCCACAGAGCATCAGTGACATCGGTGAAGTGAGATGTCTGCGCGGAGCCAAAAGGTTACTAACAGACACCCAACCCAGCCACAGTCTTCTTCACCCTGCAGCCGTCTGACAAGAGATACAAAAATATCCTCAGGCAGTGAAACTATTTCTCTCCACTCAAGTGTATAGAATAGTTTTTTTCCCCTTACATAACAAACAGGGAATTTAAAGTAGTTTTGTTTAAGAACCCTGGTGTTGTAACATGACAAACAAATGAACCATTGGCCTTTAAATGAGGATGATTGTTTGTTAAGAGCGTGGCAGCTTAGTTCTTCGTCTCTGAGCTGCTGCTGCTCACTCGTGTGGTGTGTGTCCACACGCTGCTGCAGCGTAGCGTCTGTCCAATCTGTTCACAAGGAGTTTTGCCTGTGATCAATAAATACGATGATGTTATTTTCCTTAACCTCCGTTGAAAGAGTGAGGAAGATGCAGAGGACAGAGCTGCTCCTGTGTGTATTCTCTTCATGTCGTTGACATATTCTACAGATAGTTTGACAGTTTGACATCAATATGAATTTCTGCAGGTCATTGTCATGTGTGTTTTTTCAGAGAACAGCACATGTCTCGATTAAAAAAGGACAAGACTCCGAATCTCGACATGAAGCACCGCTGAGAATCGTGCTCGTCAGAGTTTGGCAGTCTGGAGGGTTTTTTTTGGGATACATGAGCTTCAGGTTCATAGAATACTATGCATAGCTCCAGGTTTTGAGGGAAAAAGCATAAGAAGAAAAATTATGTGATTTGGATTGCAGCCAATGAGCTGTCATCCTTCAGGCGATGTGACGTATCCGAAGCTACGCAGAGGATTGTGGGTCAGCATGGCGAGAAAAGCATGCGGACTACGATGAGACCAGATGCAGTTATATGTTCTTGTGTTTTTTGCATACTGTATTTGATAAACTAAACATGCTTTTGGTGTATCAAACAGTACAGAAGTATGGGTATGGAATGCAGCTCCACACCGTCACCGCTGCAGACTTCACCTTCATGGTGGACAGTTTGCTGCTCGTCTGTTCGCAGCGCCCCCCGGTGGTGATGCAGATGCCCTCTGCACACAGCCCCTCTGAGCAGGCGGCTGTGAACGCTGTGCTGTTGCTGCAGCCGCTGTCCACAGACTCTGCCTGCCAACTCCTGCAAAAGTACACCCATGTCACATTAACATTAGTGATTTTGTACACGACATGACAGAACTTGGTTCAAGCTGAAACAAAAGTACACCACACCTCTCAGACGCCACCTCGCCCGGCTCATCCTTCTTCTCCAGCCTCTGCAGCTCCAGCTCTCCTTCACGCTCCTCCAGATGGGAGGTGTTGGTGGTGTTGGTGGTGTTGGTGGTGCGTGACAGCAGAGTGCACACAGTGTCCTGTAATGTCACGGAGAAAAACTATCAGTCACATTGTCAACATTCCTCCTCCCTGCTCTGGCAATGTGAAGGCTCATTTGGCTCGCGAGACACATTCTTGTCAATCATATACTTTTTATGAGCTGCACACCTGAACACTGTAGGCTGCAAACTACTCAACAACAGAATCACCAAGACTTCTCCCAAAGGCAAGGCGGGCAGGATTTACACATCAATGCATTTAATGGGACAATCTACTTATTTCTTCCTAGTAATGCCTCAGGATCGCTCATTAGTATCGTGCCAGCTAGAAGGCACAAGATGAGTTTTTCCCAAGCCCTGACTCAGGTGCACAATATCTCCCACCTCTCTGCAAGCAGGCACACAGCCAAACCCTCCGCATGTCATTCTGCTCGGAGCAATCACAAGATGATAAAAGCAACAGTTAAGAAAAATCCTTCAAATGAAACTGTCACTGAACAGCTGGACGTCTGCTGCTTGTGATCACTTTGCACCTACATTTCAGCAAATATCTCCCCAGTTCTTTAATGTCACGACCAGCAGGAAGAACTGAGAGCTTGAAGACAGCGAGAGATATTCTACAGTCTGACAAACATTGACTGCTATTTACACAAAGACACTGGTAAGATCAGTTCTCCTCCACAGTGTTGGGATCAGCTGGTCAGCTTACTGTTATGATCCACAGTGACTCGTCTATGTGTTGGTGCTCGTGTTAATCATGAGTTAAATAATTACTGTGTTAATTATTCCATATAATTTATCCATAAGATATAAATCATACTGTAGTACGGGTGAAAATATAAGGTTGCATTGTGTTTTAATTCACATCTATACATCATTAAGTTGACGGCATCATGGCACTGATAACTACATCAAGCTAGTTTACGCCAAAGGTGACTTTGCAGCAAAGACAGTTAATCTGATATCTGTGCTGGAATTTCTGTTGCCAGCTTCAAGAAATTTACAGATCAGGAACAAGACTTTTGAACTTTTGGGCAGTGAGCTGTATGAGACGGCGTCAGAAAGAAGCATGCCTTCATTTCAAGGGGTTCACAAGCAAAAGCAGTTGGAAACCACAGTTTTCTAAACAAACACGCTTTATTTTAGCTCCTACTTTTTTTGTTCCCACTTGGGTCTGTTCCTAGAAAATACAATATTCTTTATCTTGCTGCTGATTCACACCGATGACATGCAGACATGACTCAGGGTTAGGGTCACTATAACATCGTCAGTTTATATATAGTTTACACATTTACCTTTCCCATTTCTCTTTAATTATCTTAATGTATTTCTAAATGTATCTGTAATGCACATAGTGAACACTTCTACACCTCCTGTCATGCTTCTCTTCATATCCCTGAGACAGATGTCATCATCATTTTCTGTTAACTGGACACTGGTTTTATTTACAGAACATAAATATGTGTGTGTGTGTTCACCATGGCTCTGGGCCTGTGCTCGTCCTCCTGGCTGTCGTGGTGTCTGCGGTGGCTGAGGCTCTTGTGTTCAGGCCTGGGCAACTCAGTCCCGCTCAACATCTGCACTCGCAGCCAGTGGTAAACCATCTCTGCACTTCCCTCACAGTCTGCAAGGCTCACCTGGGCGGTACCCTGCGCGAACACACAGAACATGTCAGTATTTAAATTTAGATAATGGCAGATCAGTGATCTCCAACAGGGAGAACAAAGCCTGAGTATCATTTCAAAATCAAAACAAAATCAATGCTGCTGTATGACTAATTGTCATCATCAGTGGGATTATTAGAATCTCTATGGAGCTTCTCAGCCTGTCAGACCCACCAGTAGCTCCTCCTGGGCCTGAGGTCCCAGCGAGCAGACCGACAGCTGCAGAGCACACACCACCAGGGCGTTTGCAGGGACAGGAATGCAGAAGCCTTCGTTGAAGCTCATTTGGGACTGTGGCTCCAACGCTGTACAACAGTAAAACACACAAGCCCTGCCAGCGTCCAGTGGAATCAAGTGCACCTTCACGTACCTGCACATGAACACAACAGCATGAGATTTCTATTTAGCTTCATGTCAAGCATCAGATACTGCTGCTATAAACATACTGTCCATGTACGCTAAACGTAATAAAAATAAGCCACACAGTTGTCCTCATTCCTTCATACAAGTACAGAGTTCATTAGAAGAGACAGCTTTATCTTTTATGTAGTTATTTGATTAAACAATGTCGTGTTAAAATGTTGTCTACCCTTAATGTAGGTATTTTCCAACAGTCAAGTATTTCTTCCATCATGTGATTTAAAAATTGCAGCATTGTAAAACAGGGATGTTGTTGCTGCTCTTTGTGACATTTTGCTGAAAATACATTTTTTCACCTCAGATGAGAAGACTCGAGCTAGTTGAACCAGCTAGCCTGGCTCTGTTTGGAAGTAACACCTCACAGCACTTCTACTGCTCACTAATTAAGATGTTATAACTTGTTCCTTAAATCTGGACAAGGTTGGAAGTATTAAAATGACATCTTGTAGAGGCAGTGAGGTCAGATTCCACTGCACCAAATCGTAAAATCACACGCTCAAACTCACCCTCTTTGTCATAAAAATGTAGTGACGCTTAAATGTCAAAATCTTTACTTAACATGTGCAATTTCTTCATCATTAACACAAACATGTGTCCAAATAATATTTTTGATCAGAGTCTAAAAGTTTCAGCCTAATATAATGACCAAACCGATCATTTGGTCAGTGTTTTACAGGAACAGGAGAACTGCTTCCCTTTGTTTCCAGGCGTTGTGCTCAGCTAAGCTAATCATCGCCTCACTTCATCCTGACCATACAGACATGAAAGTGGTACCAATGTCCTCATCTAACTCTCAACAAGAAGCCAGATAAACACATTGCAAAAACGTCAAACTGTTGCTTTAATCGTACTCACACTTTATAGCCGTCTCTCACAGTGGACCTGTTCAAACTCTTGAGCTGTAGCAGATGTAGCCGGAGAGACTGAGAACTGGACTCCCACCTGTATAGCAGAAAGTAGAATATGAAGTTGGACAGAGAATAACCAGACCACCCTCAGACAGTGTACACTAACAGTTTACTCACAGAAGTCCCAGCTGGATCTGGGTGGGCTCGCTCACAGAGGTCAGCTCTTTCATGTAGGACATCTCGTCAGACTCCTCCGCCCTGTTGGAGGAACGACAATACAGGGAATAACAAACGTGGTTCCTCTTTCATTGGAAACAAAATGAAGACTGTCCGGCGATGTCGCATGACAGATTTGTGGACTTGCTGATTGCTTTTGGCTATATTAAGTTATTTATGTGCGAATGTGATATTTGCACATGACACGATGACATTTCTTAAATTCTAAGATTTAAAAGACTGATTTCTTTGCTTGCATGACACCTAATCCAATTTGAACAAGATGATATAATTCCCACAACACATGGCATATATTTTGGGTGTTGCAGTTGCCTCCTCTGTCACTAGGAGGCACAGTTGCTCCAGACAGCTGGATGTTCATGTGACGGTGGACCTCCTCTCACCTTCTGCCCCAGGCCTCGAACACACCGCTGTCAGTAGCCAGAGCATCCTCCGACACGCCTGCAGACACTCTCCGAGCCCTTCGGCCACTCCTGTTGCCACTGTTTCCCCTCAGAGTCACTCCTGTGGAGGTAAACACACCATGTTAAATATCAGGTACTCTTCATTGTTTGGGAGAAGGGTCAGATGTTTTACACTTGCCTGTGGAGGTGAAAGCCCCCTGAGCCCCGCTCTCTCTGTGACTCTTGCCGTCCAGTTGATGCACAGCGGCTGGGCCCACCGCGTCCTCGCCACTCAACATGGCGCTGTGTGACAGGGTCTGAGACTGCGCCCGCAGCCCCTCTAACAGGCCACGACCCGCCTGCTCCATGTACTCCTCGGTCATCTGGGTGAGAGGGCAGTCCTGAGGGGCGGAGTGGTAGGGTGTGTCCATGGGAGAGCTGGGTGGCGACAGGGAGGAGAGCGAGGATCGGGAGGAGAGGGAGGCCAGGGACTGCGGGGTGTCGTGGGAGCGTTTGGTTTTGCTCTGGGTCAGGGGATCAGGAGTATACATGGAGCAGTCTCTGGACAGTGTCTCAGGTTGCAGCAGGTAGCGTAGGTGGGGGTCGAGCGGCTCCCCGGCCCCGTCGTGGCGCTCATACTGGGGGACGCCGTAAATGTCACTGAAACTGATGGAGCTGAGGGAGCCTCGGCTGGACGCCAGCGAGCCACGACTAGAGGCGAGAGAGCCACGGCTGCTGCTGGACGACACCGTCAGAGAACTGGCCGACAGGCTGGAGACACAGAAGACAGATACGAGTGAGAGAAGACACTGAGGTGCACCGAGGAACAACTACAACAGGGTCAGACCAGTTATCAGCCTGAACAATCATTGGGGCCAAATTCAGCAATACTGCATAATCTAATAATCTAGAAAGTAACTACTAATCAAAGTTGTCAAATAAATGTAGTAGAGTTGAAGTATAAAGAAGCAAAAATGTAAATACTCAAGCTAAGTGCTTCAAAACCGTACTAAATTTTGACATCAAAATGTATTTTTTTCCTGCAAATGTGAATCAGTCTCCTTGATTACTAATAATCTGTATGCACATCAGTCCTGCGGAAACCATATTGGTCAATCCCTAAATGGAAAGATTGTAAAGTGAGTGTGTGCTGCACCTCTTCAGCTGGGAGTGAAGGTAGGTGGTGATTCGTGTCGCCTCCTCCAGCTGCCTCAGCAGAGCGTTCCTCTTCTCCTGCTGCAGGATCCTGACATGAAATGCAGAAGACGTGCAGTTAAGTTTATTCTGTTAAATGAGGTCTGAGTCATTTTAGGGATCGGTTACACTGCAGAGAAATATGTCTAGTCTACCCTAAAAATAATCATGTCCGTCTTGTGTCTTTATTCCACTGTGAAATCCAGCAGACAGCAGGTCCACATCAGAAAGCACACCATTATTTTAAAGGATTAACTGGGCTACGATGGCAGCTTTATTACCCCTCCAATCACAGGAGCATGACACTAACAGATAACCTCACACTGAGCACACAATGACACGTTACATAAAATGAAGAGTCATTTGCACTTGATAAGAATTTCCAAGAACTGTTTGCTAAACTTAGAATTGCACTGTTTTAACTGTACAACAAATAAATCACAGTAAACATGATAAACTATGATTTAACCAAATGTCATAACATGAACAGCAGTCAGAAATCATGCATCTATATATAAATTATAGCATCTGAGTTGTTTCCAGTATTACTAAATCGGATACTCAAAACCTGAAGAAGTAGAAAAATAAGGAAAAAAGAAAAAATAAGAAAAATTTGATAAAAGATGAAAAAAGAAAGAAAAGAAAGAAGAAAAGAGAAAAAAAGGAAAAAGAAGGAAAGTCAGAAAAATAAAGAGAAGAAGAAAGGGAAAAAGAAAAATGGAAGAAAAGGATGGAACAAAAGAAGAAAAGTAGAAGAGAAAAAAGAAAAAGAGAAGAAGAAGAAATCTGTATAGAGTCACATCAGGGTGGACTGTGGTTACATCGTATCAATATAGCGCGGTGACTGAATACATACAACATGTGCATGCGATGATTAATCCATGTGATATAAAAAGAGAAACCAACTGGTTTCTATATTCAAGCTGCACACATGTCAGAAACATTATGAAGCTGTGTGTGTGGTGATCTCCGTCTGACTGACAGGGACCACCAGGACGACCACGTCAGTAACAAACAAGCCCTTGTCATGTGTCATGGAGGCATCATGTTAGTGTACTAACATGTAGTAAAATACCGTTATGATACCTGATGGGATGCTGATGTTTTTAGCCTGCAATCTTGTTCACAAGCTTGTTCTGTATAGCTCAAAAATCAAAGGCTAAAATTCGTTTAAAGGGCATTTGATTGTGACTCATGACTCTTACTGTGTTATCGCCAATTTTAAACTTGCACAAACAGAAACATGAAAGCAGTGTGTGTGTGTGAGTCACATGGCTAATTATTACTTTATGTATTTTGTCATGCATCTTATTTCTAGAAACAGATTTACATGACCGTCATAACATTTACACTCTTGTTAAAACCCCCCAAAAATAAAATAAAATAACAGTACAAGATGTGTTGTCTAGAAGTCCAGTGTGCAGGTGCTAAAATCCTAAACCCTGACATCTCTCTCACCTCTGATTGGCTCCCTGGCTCTGGGAGCTGTGGGCCCTTTGCACCTCCTCCTCCAGCCTGGATCGCTCCTCCTCCAGCTGCAGTAGCGTCTCTGCAGAGTGCTGCTGCTTGCTGACCAGGATGATCTCCTGCAGGAGGGCCTCCTTCTCGCGCAGGAGCTGCATGAAGTCCCGGTCGCGGTCCGCCTCGGCCCGCCCCGACCAGCTCTCACTGTCCAGCTGTGCTAGCTGGTGCTGTATACTCTGCACCCTGAGAGGACAAAAACAGAAAAATCATCACCCTCTTTCTCCTCACAGCCCTCTCTCTCAGAACACACACTTCACAATATCATCCATCATTTTCAACACATGCACAATGTCTTGTTTTTTCATTGTCACTAAGGCGTAATAAACCGTTAAGTATTCAGAATAATATGACAGGATATTATCACAATATGTTGGCCAGTATTTAGTCTGTCAGACATTCAGCTAACAAAAATAAGTGTAACTGTTAGAAACAAACACCTCTGACCAGGGAAAATTAATACTAAAAGTAGGAACTCATCATTTACTATATTCATTAATTCCATTACAACATATTTCCTCTCATAGAACTGTATAAAACTGTATGTACAACGATATGTAGGCTACAGAAAAACAACTAAATCTTAAGTCTGAAGGCCAAGATTTGTTTTAAAATCTGGATAATGGAGATATACATTTCCCTCATTGTAAATCGCTATAGGTTACATGCGTGATCTGATATCACTGTGTTGGTGTTTTATAGCTTACTGTTGGTTTTATGATCAAAGTTTGTGGTGCAGAGTGTCGATATGTCAAACTTATATTTACTGCTGAGGAACAAAATATGTATTTCAACATGCCCCAGATCATTTTTGGTTGTTTTTTTATAGCATGTTATGCTTAACAACAATCTCGCTCAATAACAATCTTTGTTATCTTAAATGAATGCTGTCTACCAGTTTACAAGTAAAGAAACAGACTGCTGGATTGAGCAGATTTTCATTCTGGATCGCCGCTATAAGCTGTCAGGAAAAGAAAATAAATTCTGCAGATTCCATTTGAGTCTCATAATAAGTAAGCAGTATAAGAATATATTTGAAATGGGATACAGGATATAATCCTGGTTTTCTGATTCTGACACTTATCGCATTGAAGCAGAACAGCTTGATCCAGATGCGGACTGGGCAGACATGAATTATAGTGGCAGCAGCACCAACACAGCGATAACAGATCCACGGTTTGTTTCACAAGCCACAGAATCTCAGAGTCATGTCATATCTTTTTGACCAGCGTCTAATAAGAACATACTGAAGCCTGCTGCAAAAAAATTAATTGACATGCTGTTTTCTAACATATAACAACATACAAATGCGCTTCATAAGATTTTCGTTGATGGTTTAACAACAATTTGTTGTCAAAGTATCATTTTTGGCAGAAATCCAATTTCTATATTTATATTAGTTAAGTTTAGTAAGAATTCAGGAAAGAAATTAGGATTTTAGATTTGAGCTGTTGAGCTTTTTTTTTCTTTTTTTAATAAATGGTGCACAGAATCAAATCCCCCCAAAAACTTAAAGTCCAACGAAAAATAGTATTTGCTGCACACTTTTTTGTCTGCATTGAATTATTAAAAAGATAAAAATAAAAGGCCACGTTTCTGTCACCAAGACCTTTCTGAAGAATGTGCACATGACATACTATTTTTCGTTGGAATTATGTTGCAGCACTTCAATAAACATATAAACAATATTTGTGTGAGTGTTTGCTGAGTTAATGTGAGCTGCAGTATTAAGTGCAGCCTCTGTGTACTCTGCACAAGTGTTTACAGCAATATGGCAGAATCAGCTCAACGTAAGACCACATAATCTGAGCCAAGCAGATATTTGATGCTGCGACTATAATGACAGCATTCAGGGTAGTCATTTTTTTAGCTGAGCCATTACTGCTGCATCAGCCAGTGGTCTTACAGGTGTGTGTCAGCCACACATTTATTCAGACGGGGTTAAGTGGGATCTGAGGGAGCGAGTCCTCGCTCTCCTCTGATGAAATGACTGTGTTTATGTATGCTGGATTTCAGACAGGGTGACTCAGTGACAGAGCATGCAAGTTTCCACAGGTCTCTCCTCTCACTCACTCGCTCTCCCTCCCTTCTTGATGTCAGGGCTCTTGAATCCTTTAAAAAAAAGTGTGAATGCGTAATAACACCGACACTCTTGCTGCTGCAGCTATCATCACAGCTGGAACACACACTGTCCAACCAGGAGAGTGTCAATCATTCAAGCTTCATGTCATACCTGTGCTGACTTCATAAACTCTCCTCATCAAAATTAACAGACGCTCAGGCTTCTTTCAGTGTTGATTTTGCCAGCGTATAATTTCTCCTGCACTATAGGGTCAGCTGGGATATATTTAACCAAACAGTGTGTATATTAAACCACCTTGTGGAGGAGCAGGGTGGACACACCGAGGCAGGCGGTGGGCAGCGCTCTATCTGGCTGCGCACACAAAGGCAGCACACAGTCAGCAGCAGCGTGGCCAGGGAAGAATGTGACCACCCAGCTCATTCCGCTGGCCAGACATCGCTCAGCAGCCACGGCCACCGGGCGCAAATACTATTCATAACACGCCCTCCCACTGGACTACGAGCAGGCCCCGAGGAACGAGAGGGGGCTGACAAGGCCTGTGAGTCAGTGCTGCATGCCGGTGTGTCATAGTACTATGGGCTGATAAACAACACAACAGGCAGACACACTTACTTTTTCTTGGCTTCCTCATATTGCCAGTTGACTTTCACTTTGTCCACTAAATGCGAGGAATCTTGGGAACCATACTGAGGAGAAAAAAAAGAAAACAGAAAGATTTAACATGTCTTTAAATCACAGCAGTTTACATCAAATATGGTGGTGGAGACATAGCTTACAGGATAGTCATTACAGACGTATGAAGGGAGTGTAGGGAGCTTCCTGCAACTGATGTAGTCATCATTGTGGCAGCTGATATCACTTTCAGGGCAGGGCACAACTCAAGACCTGTATTTTTAGCCTAGTTTTATTTATCAACTTATGGAAAAATACCCATTACAAGTATGCCGAATTAGCTATTGTATACATGCTCTGTCTGCAATGTCCCCGTAGATGTTCAGACAACTAGCATTGGATTAATCTGATGCTGAAGGAACTTTAAAATGCGATGACTCTCAGGCAAGTTCTATATTTTCAAGGAGCATCCCGGAAGAGGAATTATGGATGTTTACATGAAGAAATGTGAGTCACACTGCAATAGAGCTGCAACAATCCATTAAATAATCAGCTAGTTTCTAACAGTTAAATTAATCGTTGTAATTTTCAAAGAAAAAAAAGTCAAATTTCTTCTTTAAATGTGAATATGTTCTGGTTTCTTCACTCCTGTATGACACTGAACTGATTATTTTTGCATTGTGACTTTTGAGGACATCATCTCAGGCTTCGGGAAACAACTGTTGACGTCAATGGTGACATTTCCCGCACCAAGCAACGAATCGATTAACCAAGAAAATAATCAACGGGTAAAACGACAATGTCAATAATTGTGAGCTGCAGCCCTACACTGAACTTATATGACTCAGAGAATGAGTACAACACGCCTCACGTCTCAACCGGAGAACCGTCTTTCGAGGGGGACGGGGAGGAGTAGCAGAGTCACCCACCTCTCCCATGATGTCAGTCTGACAGCCAGTGTCACAGTACTGCTGCAGATTGCAGGAGTCACCCGCGGTTCCAGTGCTGTTCGCCACCTCGCTGGCCGGGTCGCCGATAGACAAGCTGCTTTGGAAGTTCACCGTCAGCTTAGCCAGGCTCTGTGGGACGAGAAGTGATTACTGATAAAGGAATCATCTGTATAATAATGTGATCTGTTCTTGTAAAAAAACAAAAAAATGCTAAATTGATCAGTTGAAAAGACCTCTCCTGTTCCTCATTTCGACACCATTATAACGTTTTTAGTGTGTCATTTGGCTTCCTTATAAGTTCATAAATAGACTGTGACCTGTCCAGGAAATGCCTCTGCAAATGTGGCCCAACAATCTGACTGAATCACCGTCTATTATTCATAACACACTTCTTACTCAAGTTACATTTCTTTTGCTTTGCTGGCAAAATCACTGACGTGGTCTGTGATTCACATGTCTGGAAATGTGTTTTATTAAGAGACAATGATGAGAAGCAGCAGATCAGACAGTAGAGGCCAACAGACACTAGAGGTCAGCAAAGAATGTCGCAACAACAATCATTTCAGAAGTGAATCACAGACAGCAGGATGTGGAGGGAATCTTTACCTGGATGAGGTCCTGCCTCTCCTTCTCGCCTGTGCTGATGGCCTTCTTGATGCTCCGCAGCTCGTTGAAGATGGCTTGAGCCTCGTCCAGCTTGTAATTCGTCTGACTGCAGGACATCTTCCTGTCGATCCTGTGACACAGACGCACGCGTTAAGAGTTGGAGTTCTCTCATCTTTCTCACAGTGTTTCACAATGCTTACATGTCTAATCTAATCTATGGGCACACGGACAAATTATCAGTGGTTGTTGAAATTTGGCATTTCGTAGGATAGCGTGTGCACAAGACTGGATTGAGATCCCGAAGAGGACATACAATCAAGCGATATTATTTAGGCTTCTTTACCTATTATTCTCATGAGCCAATATCGACAGAGCCTCAATTCTGACATAATGAAGAAAAACTAAATACATTAGTATCTTTTAAATCTTCTATAAATCATGTATGAATGTTGTTACTGGGTTTTATCATTCCTTTCTGCCCAAGATGTTGTTCTTTTGTTGTGTTTTTAACGTCCTTTTAAACTGTTCCTCTACATTTGTGTTGTTTTTAACTGCAGTTTTTCTTCCTTTTTACTTTCCTCTTCTGTGAAGCACATTTTTGGACTTCAGTATCAGTATCAGAACTGAATAATTCGGTTTTTAATAAGGAATGTGTAAACTTGACTACAACAGCCATGTGCACATCCAAACATTATTATCTTTCTCATATGTTTAAGAAAAGTTGGGACAGATCCTTACAATTCTACAATTAAGATTAATAGTCTTTGAATTATATTAATATGACATGAGATCCAGTTAGTTTTTTACGCCAGTAATAAAATGTTTTTTACATAATCCAAATCCTCGTTAAAAAAGTCTACTTAGTCATGACATCTGAAAGCTAAAATGTGCCTGATCATTACAAATATTATTCACTCGTTTACTCATCTAGCAACAGGGTGGGCGTGTGGTCAGTTATGAAATACTAACACTACATGTGACATGCCAATGAAAATACTAATCTGTTTCCACATGCTTACATAAAGTTTGAGTCTTTAAAGTGCTGCTTTGGGGGAGAAATCTGCCCTACAAGAGTCAAGACCCAATCGGAAAATTAAGATATATTGAGGGACTATTTCATGGATCATTCTGTAGGTTAACAAAAACAGAATTTATGGTGAACGTGACCAATCTGCTCTCCTGCTTTGAAGTGACTGGTCTTGTACTCTTGAGTGTGGGTCTGAGGAGGGGGGATTGGTGGGTCTGTTGGTCAGGGAGCAGGAGGGAGTGCGGCATGGTGCCTCCTCCATCACTGGGCCTGGCACGTGGCCCCCGCTCTCACCACAGCCCGCTTCCTTCACTCTCCTTCAACAGCAGGTACTGTTCATCCACCCGACCCTGCCTCTTCCTCCCAAAACAAGCTCTGCTTTGTTCCCCCCACCCCATTGGCACTGCCTGGGAGTTTATATGCTTAGCAAAAAAAAGGGACTACCCACCCCTCAGTGCCTGCCTGTATTGAACCCCCCACCCTGTGTATATACTGTAAAGAAGCAAATATCCACACATTTTCTTAACAAGCAAAAGGTTTAGGTTGATTAAGTCAATAAAAACACCAGTTCAGATGTTGGATACTGATATGGAGTTAAATAAACAAGTGTATCATTTGAAAATTTAAGATGATTATCACAGATGAGCCGAAAAGATTCTTGTCCAAAGAGATAAACACCGAACTCCAACTCCTGAATTCTTTCAGGGGAGTAGTGAAGATTAAGGGAGGGGGGCAGTTCTACGTTAGTTAGCTTTATCTGATGCGACATGAGCACGGAGAACAATTAGCTTCATTGCTGACAACAGCTGAGATTGGAAAAACAACAGCCGTAGGGTCCCTCCTGGCCTCAACCCCTACTGGGCAGAAAACCATCCCAGAAGAAACAATAGGACGCACGCACACACCGGCAAACAAAGGCACAAACAGACATGCGAGTACGTACACACGCACATAAAAGAAGAAGAAAAAACACTCAAGGGGAGGATGCGTCCATGTTTTCTGCAAGCTGTGTATTCTCCTGGCTATTCTGGGAATCACTCGAGTTGTGTATTATCTAAGAGATAAGGGACTCTTTGCCAGGACTCAGGAAGTGCAAAGGAATTTGCTGCCAGATATCTCTGTGTTTTTGAAACTTGCTCTCGGGCCCACACCTCCCCTCCCCTCCCCTCTCCATGGAGCAACTTCCTCTCCAGGCTGAGCCTTGGCTCCCTGCACTCCACTGGTGCATCCTCTTCCTGAGGTGGAGTCCCCTTTTCCATCAAAAACTCCCTCCATTTGCCTTTTCTCAAACGCTCTCTTCTTTTTTTTT
>CAEMYA010000186.1:2663243-2690948 GCA_903131615.1 Diplodus sargus | reverse complement strand
TTTTTTCCCTGCGAGAGGTGGAGCTTCTAATTCTAACATGAAATTTGGAGCTGCTCAGAAATGTTTCCAGCACAAAAGACACTATGTGTATGTGTTTAAATACCAAAATAAACTGAAAGAAATTTGGAAACTACCTCTAAAACACAAGCTAGAGAAAAGTATCACCTTATTATTCTTTTAAAATCTTATTTTCTCACATCTTTGAAATCTCACCTTTTACCACGTAGATGCACTAAAATAATGTCCAATAATGTAATTAAACTGTACCTGTTTATATGAACACAAGGAGACATGTGGAAAGGAATAGAGAGAGGGAACTGAGAAAGAGAGTTTGTGTTAATAAAAGATAGAGGGAATAAAAAAGGGAAAAGGCCGCTGGGTGGGGAGCAGCAGGGGCCGAGTGTAGTAGGAAGGAGAAGGGTGGCCGCGGGAGGAAAGGGTGGGCCTGGGACACAGAGGCAGAGGAACACTCACTCCTGCAGGGTCTCCACTCCCATTTCCTTATACTGCAGCTCCTGCTTCACCTGGGCCAGCTCCTGCTTCAGTCTGGAGAGCTGCGGACACAAGGCCGAGCACCGGGTTAACATGGCTCAACAATGGGCTTCTCTCACCACCACCCGCCAAAACTGCTTAGTCATGACTGTTCACATACACGAACACTCCGCTATGTTTATAGAGACACACACACACACACACACACTCATCATCAGAATGAGTTTCACTGAGCCTGTGAAAAAGAATGTGATGTGTTGCTGGAAAGGAAAATTCTTAATTTTGAAAAAAAATCATCATGACGATGTTGTTTCAGCTTGGGTGATATCATTTGAAGCCTGCAATACAAACTGGGGATGTCGGGTATTAGAGATATGAACAATTACAAGGGAATGTCTGATGAAAGATGCTGCTGAGTTGCATTATGGGAAATGAGGGAAGCGTTTGAGGATTTTGACCCAAACTACAGACAAAACATTAGGATATCTCAGCATCTGTTGCTTTGAAACTATGGTCTTTGTCTCATCTCATGCATAACAGCAAAATCAGTACTAAACATCATCTTGTTGTTAAATTTAATTTAGCATATAATAAAAGTATATCACTATCAGTAAATCAGGAACAAGACTAATTGTCTGCAGCCATGTTAGCAGCTCTGTGAGGCCGAATTCAGGCACAGCTGTGCTTCGATGTAAATGCTAGCATCAGTAATTATCATGCCAAAATCTTAGAGGATCACAGTTATTACGATCCTCTGGGGACTATGAACGTCATATTGATTTCAACCTGCTATAATATTTACTATGTCCATACTGACATTTACGGGAATAAAAATGATGAGCAGTGATTTGAAATTTTTAAATCACTTCGACGAAGCACTTGGCTTCTCTGGATACTTCACATTATAAATAAGTAATTTGTTGGCGAACAAGTCAATATTGAAAGATGTACTGAACAACTCGTCATCATCAGATAATGAGGGACAACTGTAACATACGTCTCCTCCAATCCTCAAAAACACGTCTGTCTTTGAAGCTTTTCATCTAACAAAATAATTAGATTATTATCCGTGATTGGGATTTCTATAGCAACATCAAAATACAGTGTCCTACTCATCTTTTCAGTATAAAATCACCCTGGACCAGGAAACACCCTGACCCATGTGACCGATCTCAGAGAAATGTCCGACTTGGCAGTGTGAGTCAGTGACCTAGCCTCTGCCTGACCCTTTGATGATGATCTCATCCTCATCCTTTCGAGGCCCCGGGCCAGAGCCACAGTATCCTGTAGGGGCCACACCCCAGCCCCCTTTTCTACCCAAAAGGGCCCCTCGCTGCAGCCCATTGTTCTCCTCCGATAATGACTTACCCGTTCTCTTCTACAAGCTATTTCCACTTTGATTTGGTCGGGGTCGTATTTCGCGTTTGAGGATGAGCCGGAGAGCGCTGTGAAGACATAAAAACAAAGGACAAAGGGGGAGGAGGGGAACAGCAGTTAGTTGATAGTGATGATTTCTAAGTTCACAAGTAAGAGCTGAAGGGGGATCCAGTGTCGTCCCCCAGCCTTTGCTCTCTGTGGATGCCCCTTGGACGCTTTGTGTCTGACAGCTGGCTGGAGTCTGAGGGTAAACTGGGAGGAGGTGGATAAAAGGGAGGGTGGGGTGAACCAGGAATGGGGATTTAGAAGATATTCTATAGATCTCCCCCCCCCCCCCCCAGCTCCTGAAGGGACATCAACAATATAGCAACACCTGGCTAGATAATGAGGTCAGCTAAGGTCAGGTTTTGGTTGTCATGGAGCTGTCCAGTTCACACATCTCTTATACTTTACTTCTCTCTTTCCTCTTATTCGTTTGATTAAGAAACACATCTGGACATTAGTGTGTATCTTACTGCTGGTTATGGAGCGATTGTCCTCAGAGAGCTCGTGGAAGAGCAACATTTCCTGCTGAGCCAGCTCCAGACGCTGCTGCTTGACCAGGTACATCTCCTTCTTGGCTTTGAGGGCCTCCTGGGCCACCACAAGGTACTCCTTCAGCATGCGTTCCTGCTCCTGCCGCCATTGAGTCCGCGGGTTCTCAATCTGGGTGGTCTCTGAAACAAGGACACAATGCAGGTGACATGTAAGCAAATAATCTAATAAAGACGGGAGATATCATCAATCAAAGAAGCAGGAACCGAGATCTGTGTTCATGTTTTTATTGTCATTCACACCTATTTATGTTTGTTTTGTTATTTCCAGTGCACTGTACTGTACTCACTGTTGATGTGGTCGATGTAGTAAACTCCCACTTGCTGGTCATAAACTTCCTCCCACCCGAGAGGCAGTTCATCTCCAACACAGTCGGCAAACGTCAGCGGTTTGGTGATCCTGAAATGATTTAAAATCTATTTAGTGCAACAGTGACCCCAAGGAATGCACTTGTGCAATCTAATATCAGCCCATGAAATAGTGACCTTGCCAATATCTTTGTTAACTGTATTTCACATTGCTTCATCGAAACCTGATCACCCACATTAAGTAATTTTCCCTGTTTGCATTAAGTGGCCCACAGGGTGCTGCGCTCCATTTATCAGGTGTTTCAGGGTTAATCGCGGGGAGAGAAGCAGAAAGTCAACATTTGTTCAAAAGAATATTCCCTCTTTCCGCACCCTGACCCTCAGCATTAAAACTGAATCTTGACTTGCACCAGATCAGTTGACCAGAGTAGAAGCACTTATTTCCATCCAAGTTTTGAGATGCTAATCACCATCATGGGAGAGGAATCCTGTCAAAACTGAACAATTATCCAGAGGGATCATTTTTAAACCATTTGGTTGCAAAACACAATCCCAGTACACAGCTTTTGTTTCACAGCACAAATACAGAGAGTGAAGGAAGTTTTAAAGTGGTAATACATAGAAATAATGTTTATGCATTTCTACAGTGGACTTTAATTATTTGTTTGCCAATCCCAAAAACTCTAAAGATTTAACAGTCATTTTTCTCCAGAGAGGGAAACCTAAGAATCACATTAATGTACTTATTTATCAGAGAAAGCACATCAATATTATCATTGAAGAGCTTTATTTGGCTTGAAACTATTCTTCTTGTGTTGATGATTGTCAGATTTACAAGTTGGTGGTCAGCAGTGACAGTAACAGTCTCAAGCATTCAGTCTTTGCCAGTTTGTACTTGCCCCTATAGAAATTGTTTTGTTTATTAACAGTAATAAAAAAACAACAACAAGGAATCAAGTTTTCATTTTTTTCTTGAGTGCCTGATGGTTACAGGGCATGTGCAACTCTCCAGAGAGACTCCTAAACATCTTCCATCACTCAAAAATCATTTTTACTACTATCACTTATTTCTTTTACTATTTTCCCAATTGGGTAAGTGAGTCTTTATAGCTGAACAATTTCTTTATTTGATAAGAAATTTGCTGCGCTATTCAGGTCATGTTCATGAGACACTTCTTGAAAAGTCTTTTAAATTTGAATTCTAAAATATGAATTTCCAGGCATTAACTGTTGACCGTAAAAAGACTGTCAAAGTTGTAATGACTTATTAAGCTGTGTGTGTGGATATGTGCCCCGTCAGCACACACACACACACACACACACGCACACACACACACACACACACACACACACACACACACACACACACACACACACACACAGTGCGTCAGGCTTTAACAGGGCAAAGCTAATGACATCAGGCTGATACACACTAACTCCACTAATCTACACATATCAGCGAGTTGTGAACCAGTGGGTCTGATGACAGCAGCACATACAGTAACTGTCCGATTACCATCAATCAGCGTGGACAAAAGGGGGTCCAGTGGCACTGACCTCCTTCCACCACAGTATGCTCACAATGCAGACAGTGCATGAGGCCTGATTCTGCGGCGAGGTATGCACACGGCGAAGGGACGGTAGCTGAGGCATTCTGCACCACATTCCTCAGGAGACAGAGGCAGCAGTTCTACTCTGTGCACACAGGCACGCAGGACTAACTGACTGCACTCGATCTTAACTCCACTTTGGTTGCAGTGACTTGGTTTTCAGGCACAACACCACCAACGCTGAATGAAATGAAATACAGGCTGACGATCTGCATTAGTAGGAAACACAGAGGTGCTCCTACTCTCTCAAAACATTTATTAAAGCATTTAATATGTGGCAAACCAGAAACTTATAGGCTTCATGTTATCAGCTATCACTTCATCTATACCAGTTAATAACCACTAAAATACATTTACCAATACCCAACTGATAATTTATCAATATTACCCAATAAACATCTGCATCCCTATTAGTAACACATTGAGATGCTCAAAAAACAAATCAGTTTTCTCACACTGTCCAGTGCTGCAGCTCTGTATTTACTCCTCTGTCTGAAATGCTTTGTTTAAGCTCCTGTCTCTTTAAGAACCCCCTCCTGAATACCCAGTCTGCTCTGATTGGTCAGCTCACACGTGCCTGAGCCAGCACCGCTAACAACAGCAGAGCAGCTGTGCTAAATCCAATCTTGTGTGCCAAACTAGTCACTCGGTACTCGGTTACAGACTGGACAACTGACGAGGCAAAAGAAAAAGCTAAGAGAGTCCTGGAACAGACTGGTTTTACGCTTCTTTCTTAACTTGTTGCTCTTCTCCCGGCACCTCAGATGTATCCTTCTGACCCCCCTTGGGCTCAGAAAAGAGTCCAACAAATTCCCAATAATTACTGTCTAGACAAGCAGCCATGTCCTCAATAAATACACACTGCAGTGGGTAGCTTGTTGACAGCGTGTAAAAAGGATTCTCATGAGCCTTGTGCATGCAGCCAAACACAAGGACAAAGCAAACACGAGCACACTCCCCACCTGCTCCTCCTTCAAGTGTTTGTTAAAGGTAAACAAATGCTGAGACACTAACTGCACTTGTAAATACTTAAAAAACACTCGAACCGGGCAGAATGAACAAAGAACGAATGAGGGAGGAACCATGAGGAGGAGGATATAAATAATATAAAGCGTATCAAATCAATTCTCTTGATATATTTTGATTCTCAAAGGGGTTGTTAAAACAGGGGACGGATGGGAAGCTACGTGACGCAACAGAGAGTTCAGTCCCGAACTGCACTATGACCTCCTCACAGAGAGAGAGAGACTGAAAGGAAAACATGTCCTCTCACAGATCTGAATCTGAATATCTGAATGTTTGGTTTGTTACGCAGTCTTGTGACAGCAGCCTCTGTTTTTCCAAGTCATGTCTTGGGTCTTGGGAGCCTCTAACCACCGCAGCACAGCACACTCACAGCACCGTGACAGACGTTTAGAGGAGGACTCAGCCAAAAAAAGTCCTAAAACTAGCTGTGCCTGGTCTATGAGGATACTTTGAACAGCATGAAATCTGCACTCTTAGCAAAATATGACACATCTATATGAACGTTTGCATCAATCAGCTTTTCCCCGCAGACAGGCTGGCTGTGAGAGAAATAACCGTGTCATTATTCTGCTGTCAGGCTGACACAGTGACCCTGGGTAAACCCCTGTTTGCTGACACTGTCAGTCAGTCAACAACACGGATTACCCAACAGTTTAATGCAGGTCTGCCACGGCTCTGCTCAGGTATGTCAGGCAAAACACAGATTTATATAATAAGTATATTACTATAGATGATCATAGAGACCTTTCAGGATAATTGGAACTCTACAGCATGTTCTGGCAGTGACTGTTTGGTCAAGACAGAAATGCTTCAACAACTATTGGATGGTTTGTCATGTAATTTTTCTCAGATATTCAGTCACCAGAGTATGATTCCTAAAAACTTTAGTGATCCTCTGACTTTTCCTCTGGTACCATCAGCGGGTTAATATTTCTAGTTTATAGTAAAGTATCTTAACAGTTGCAGTATTAAATGCTAACTGGGTCAGTGGGCCAGAAATCTATTTGGCCAAAGTCAAGTGCCCATCTCGATCAACACCAGATTTAAAAGTGATGTTTCATCTTTAAGTGAACAAATCTGGACTTTCATACTGTAGAATGACGCCACCAAACCAAACTCCTGCTTCCAGGAAACTTGAAATATTTACTTGAACTTGAGCTCATAAATGTCTTCACTGCTGAGACCTGAACTTTTGGATATATAAAAATATATAAGTTTGGTATTCATGTTCCAGCCATGGTTAACTGTAATAACTTTGATTGTGTGACGTTTTCATCTTGCGCCATCATCAAGTTATTGTGTCCATTACTTTGGTTTGATGCCTGCAGAACTAATGACACCCCCATAATGATTTTAAACTTTATTTAACCATTAATAGCATGCTAAGACAGCGCTTAAGACGCTGAACATTGGAAAACATTATAATACCTGCTTAGCAACGGCATGTTACCATTGTCATTGTTAGAATTTCACTCCATTCACAGAGCTTCTAGCATGGCCGTCTCTTTTCTCTCCATCATTTAGTTTTTATTTTAGGAACCAATTTTATTCAGAGAGGTTAAGAAGTTCCTGATTTTAATTTTAAACTTAGCTGCAATTTTATTGCACTTTCACGCAAAAATATGTAACATTACAATATAATTTACACCAGAGATAATGTTCACTGCACTTATGGACTTATTGATAAGTGTCTCAAGCAACTGTCACTGTTTATGAATAGTGGAACCCAGAACAGGACAGCATCACCGTGAAAATGATCCGCAGTAATATAATGTATATATGATTTGTAATAAATACACATGATTATTAATAATGGCCAAACTTTGGTTGCAAAATTGTACACATTCTCGAGGATCCTCTTTCAATCCAAGCGGAAACAGAAAATGATACAGATATCGGAAATAGAAAAAAGAAACGACTGACAGAATGACAAGCATGTTCAGCTGTGGTGGAATGAAATGCTGCTCGCCTCTCAAAACAGCAAAATATATTTAGTTGTCAAAGACATTTGCTAATTCTAGAATAATCTGCGCCATCCTGGGTCATCCCAGAGGATATTTCTATCTGTAGCAGCTCGCCTTTGCCTGGCGACGGGCTGCTGCATGGGAAAGGCATGTGAAACTGGAGTCTGGGCGACCGGACCTCGTCTGGTCATCCCAAGCTGCTCCTCAACCTTTTGTTTCTCTGCTACAACAATGTGCAAATCAAGACATGCCAAACATTGGACAAACCATGGAGTGCCTTGTAAGATTTTATTAGGAAGCAAAAGCCTCTATTCAAGACTTTGGATCTTTTAGCTTGACAACATACAGTGAGCCTTGTTTTCATACAGCCACCGTCTTTTGTTCAGTTCTTATTAAATTCAAAAACGTGTAGTTTATTACTCCACCATATGTGTTAATTTAGACAGTTGCTGCTACAGCCCAGTGTAGTCGCCTCAGTGTAGGAGTGGATTTTTGAAACTGATGTCAAATTGTGTGATGGTTCACCACATAAATAAACCAAACACTGGGGTGATAAAACATCCACAGTTAACCATTAGGGAGCTGCACGCCTCCTAAAGAAATCACGATGACAAACTTGTCCACCAACTGAAAGTCTTTAATTGTCCCAGTGAGCCAGCTGCTGAAGTCTACAAATAAGAATTGAGGCTTGACCTCTGGATGACAAGCATTGCATATGTGACCAGAAAAACAATGTGATGACACTGACGCAGCGTCGTAGATGGGCCTGAGGGCGATAACAGAGAATTCTGCATGTTCCCAGTTTAACTGCGATACGCAGCACAAATACCACCTGCTTTCATTCTCGTATTGTTAGCTCTTCTCTGGAGGGGGTGACAGACACTGTCCGTGAGAAAAAAAAAAGAGCCACAAGTGTTTGTTGGGTTCACAAATTCCTTTCTGTGTTAAAAAAGAAACGTGAAAACAACTTTGGGAGGAATGTCATTTACGTCCAGCCTCTGTGAGGGCCTGTGGCAGCATTTCAGAGGAGGCCTGAAGCAGCTGACAGACAGACACCCGCTTCCCCTATTATGTGTTGAATCTTATAGAAATAGGTCTCCTATAAGTAGACCGACATCTCTGTCTCTGTACACATTTAGACGGCGTCTGGACACATGGAGGAGCTTGTCTTATTGTGAGTGGAGCAGAGTCAGATCGACTGTGACAGAAGTGAAATGGTCTAGAGCTGCAACGATAAGTTGATTAATCAATTAGTCAATCAAGTGAATTACTAGCCATCTATTTCAATAATCGATTAATTCAGTCAGTGTTCAAGCAAATATGTCAAAAACTGGCTGGTTCCAACATCTGACATTTATGATACTAAATGGAGAGTCTTTTTGTTGGACAATAGAATTCATTCAAGATGTCACTTTGACCTCTGTGGAATTGTGATGAGCTTTTCTCACAATTCTTTGACACTTTATTGACTAAATGATTCATGATTTAATAGTGAAAACCAAGCACCAGATTAATCAATAATGAATGCAATAATCAGTGGCAGCCTCAGAGCTAGAAGGAATATTCTATTAGAAGTGCTGTTCCTGAAACTCATTATCACCCAGAGACGGGAGGAGGACTGCCTAATTAAAACTGTGAAAGTAGCTCTTCTGAAGACCACTTTGAGTAAAGAACATATGGTCACTGTTAAAGGACCACTGTAACATCCTGGCCATAATCATTTCGACATGCATCCAGTTGCATTCAATCAAGCAGTGCTCTTCAATGTAATGAGCATCTTCTCTTTATAGGGAAGCTCTCTCAGAGTTTTATTGCTGCTTAAATGGGGGTTCAAAGCATCCAAGACGAAACACTAAAACACTGGAAGAAGAGCAGCTCGGTCGCCAAGATTAAATATTGACAGTTAAACACCAATACATTCACCTTTGTTTGTGTATTATTGACATTTCTACAATGAGTGTCATAAGCTGCATAATAAATATAAAGTTGCAGAATGTTAGTCTTTGTTGAGAAAAGTCGATCACAAAAAACCGCAACACAAAGTGGGAACACTTTGGTTTAAAATAACAGTTTGAGATTTTGGAAATACACTCTTGTGTCTGTAGGGTAAATATGAAGCTACTACCAGCAGACAGTTAGCTTAGCATAAACAAAAAATGAAAAACAGGGGGGAAGCCTGGCTCTGTCCAGCCTGCACCACTAAAGCCACGTTCAGACGGAGAGTAATCCTGTGCAGGCAAATGAAGCCGTCTCATAGCTTCATATCTGTTATGTAGACATGATAGAGGTGTCAAATCTCATCTAATTCCCCTGAAATGTTGAACTATTCCTTTAGAGTCACCACATAAACACACATGTAGTTGTGAGCTGAAATAAGGAGATTTTTAAGTGTTTATTAAAGTCAACAACTGTAATCACTGTTACGGAATGCTCGAGTATACACAGATAATGACAATATGATGTAACACAGAGAAGTTATTACTGTTGACAAATACTGCGCAGTAACATGTCGTAATCTCTGCTCTCAATTGCATTATAGTGAGTTATAAACTTAATAAATGCTGGTAAATTTTTAAAAAGAGGTGGTGCCCAGAAAGTGAAATTGCAAGTCACTTAATCTACTATGAGCACATATAAAGCTGCTGAATTATAGCAAAAAAAGAGCATTTTAATGTTGGGACTTTAAAAAAAGCTGTGCGCACCAAACAGGCAGAGCCACTGTTGTCAACGACATTTTTCTTTCTTTCTGAATAAGAATTGTGCAGATGTGTGGAAGGAAAAAAAACAATGGTGGCCCAGAGCTCGAGGTTGGTCCACTGAGTTTGGCATGTCCTGTTTAGGTAGCATTCTTCACAATATACACATAAAAACATAGACGCAACCTACAGCCTGACTGCTGAATGTAGGCACCAACACACTGCCTCAGAGCTGATAGGTACAACAACTACGTTATTTGTAAGAGTTGTAAATCATCTAAAGTGCTGGTAATGAGTTGGGAGAGCAAAGCATCAAAGGGATGAACGGCTGTCACACTAACTGGAAGAAAATGAGTCTGAACTTCCAGGACAAGGAGTGAGGTGAAAGCTGAAGACAGACATATTGTGTGCTGATGAAAAAGAACACAGATAACACATAGGGCAAAATGACACTGGATCAAGCAATGGCATGTTCGTAACCTCCCCCCACCGAAAGACAAAAAAGAGCCATCATAATGAAAACACTGGGGGAAGCAAAATAACAGCGGGGTTCAGCGCATGTGAATAACCTTTCGGTGCTGGAAACACAGCTCACCCTTTCCAGAATAATTGAATTTGGTGTGCTTTGTGACCAAGTATAAAGGCCTCCCTTTGCTGAGCGGCAGGCCGGCCATGGCTGTTGCATAACAGAGCTAATAAAGGGGGCCTACAGGGCCCAGGATGGAGAGGAGGAGGCAGACACGTGGGAACTGCCTCTGTTCTGCTGCTTTGTCTGGGGCCGCGAGCAAGCAGAGCCCCTGGGCATTAGTGTAGGCATGCCTGACATAACGCTCATACCAAAGTAACAAAAAAGCCCCACAGAACTGCTCGGCTTATCTGCAGGAGCTGGCACGGCCGCCCCGAGTTGCTCGAGGTATCCACCGTCCTCTTAATAATCATCAAGAGTGAACGCAGTGACTACCCAGGGATGGAGATGTAGTTCACAGGTTTTCATTTGGCCCAACACCAGAGTTTGCTCTTGTGTTGACAGATGCTCCGTCAGTTTCCCAGGTATCTGTGCACTGCGTTCACACATCCATCTTATTTTTCACTACACGCCGTCAGCTAACCAAGACAGCTCCAATCCAGACGCCCAATGTACCAGCAGGAACAAACATGAACTCTGGCTGATACGCAGTTCCGTCACAGCACATCATGATCATCATTGACAATTATGTTTGAGCTCAATGGCTCTTGTGTTTTAGTGATTAGGCGATAATTCGATGTCGACACACTCTCTCTGCGGGTCAGCAGACTCAAGGCTGGCACACATCGTACGACCCTCGCTGCAGGCTGTACCATTTACCAGATCACACAACCTGAACTTGGAGTTGGTAAACAGTAATACTGAGCTTTTTGTTGGCTGGAGCATCAGGAGTTTGGAAGAAGCTCCTGAGGCCTTTGTTATACTTCAAACACAGATCATATTATGCCCAAAATATGTAAAAAGTTTTGATCAAGTGGAATAAGGAGCCTTTCAGTCCCCTAAACATCACCTCTGTTCTGTCAGTGTCTGATAAATCCTACCATGCTCCAACAAATACTGACCCCTCAGACTGGGTACCATGTTTCAATCAGTCCACAGCAAAAGATTCTAGGAGTGTTGACTATTTTCTCGATAAACTGATTAGTTGTTTGGTCAATAAAATGTCCGAAAATGGTGACAAAAGTCAGTGAGCCCAAGACGTCTTCAAATTTCTTTTGCCCTCAACTCAAAGATATTAAGTTCACGGTCTTAGAAAAAGAAAGAAAGAAGAAAATATTTACATTTTAAAAGCTGTTATCAGAGAATTTTGACAAGATTTCTCAAACCAATAAATCAATTGTCTAAATAGTTTGACAACTTATAAATAAATTGCCAATCAATTTATCAATAAGTTTGCTAACTGACAAAAACTAAATGCCAACAAGTTTGATTATCGATTACCTCTTCAGTTTTTAAGCAAAAACACAAAGAATTCACTACATATTTTATTGGTTTTCTGAGTCTTTTATGAACCGAAATAGAAGATATGGGGGTTCTGGGCTGCTGGGAATGATAAAGGGCATTTTCCACACGTTTTGATCCCAACAATCTTGCCAACACATTATTTTAACTTGCAATGCATAAGAACTGGCCACCCATTGGAGCAAGGTCACTCCAAACAAATTGGTGCAGGGTATCACCACAGTAATCGCTAACTACTGCTAGCTGTGGCTGCGGTTTGCTAGTGAGCTTGGCTAGGCATGCAGTTACCAGTCCAGACTGGGAGCTTGGGGTGGTATTACTGTATGAGATAGGACAGGCTGAGACTAGCAGGACAGCATGCTACCTTCAGTAGATATCTCTGCAACAAAACAAATAGATGACTTTGAAACAATGTCTGAACTCTTTAAAATAATCACCTATAACCATCTTACTAAAACTAAGAAAGAGGGCTCTGATTTTCAAAAAAAATAAATGTGAACAGATCCAGCTTGTATTGACATATTCACTTTATATCATTGAAACTTCAGCCAATACCGGTCATTAATATGACCATACCGAAACTGTCAAACAACAATTCCATGAGCATTGTTCACTGCGCAAATACCATCACTCTTTCTCAATCTGATCACAATCACTTTGTCTTTCAAGTCTAGCTTGTACAACAGCTCACATATTAGTTTGTCAAACTCAGTTTAAGCCAGTAAGTCATGCTGATGAAGGTCTATAACAACTTGTGTTACATACCTGACAACAGCACTCAAACTATCAGCCTTTGATTTTAGTTGTACTCAAAAACAGAGCAGCTGTCAAACACAAGGAAAAGTATGAAACGCTGCATTCTTCTCTGTGCTGCTGCCGTACACATCATGTGTGAGCGGCATGCAAACAGCCCATTTTTTTTTATCTGCCGCTAAGGAAAAGACAGAGCTACATTTTTTTTAAAGAGCGGCAACACCGACGGAATAGCTGACACCTTTTTGTATCTGTTGCATGTTAGCAGAAAGTCAGCTTTAGGGCTAAACAGTGATGTGATTTATTGGAAAGTCTGTATCAGGTGGTGACAGAAGACATTCCTTTGGCCGAGATAACCCATAAATCACTGAGCAGCACCAGAACAAATGCAGAAAACATTCTTTAGTCATGCAAACGTAAAACCCCAGATCCCCTCCTTCAAACGCTGACGACTAGAAGATCTTGTGAGGCTGCTATCAGCTTCACACAACAATGGTTAATCAACTGGCAGGGAGGGGAGGGGGGCGGTTTGGAGGAAATCAGGTTTCTCTTATCTAGATTACATGCAGCTACTGCATTCCCACTGTTCAAATCAGCTGCAACAAATCTGCTTTGAAATGTTACAAAGAAAGACGGCAAAATCAAAAAATCCCTGAGTGTGTCTCCGGCCGTGCTTGGAGTGTTGTTTTTGTCAGGCGCTGTGAATTTCTGCCTTTCCCTTTATAATGCAGCAGAGTTAAAATACTTGCTATAATTCCCAGTAATCTCACAAAGTCTGCTTTGAATGCCTGATTGAGCCTGTTTCTGGGCTGGTGAAATCCCAGTCCCCACAAAAGCACATCCTTGCAGCTTTCCCAGTGGCCCAGCTAGCATTCCTCACATATTTTCACAAAGATTTCTGGGAGTTGGAGTTTAAAGCTCCAGCTGTACTACGCTCCATTCTCAAATACAGTGAGACACACAACATTAAGGGTCGTTTTCTATGCTGGACTTCAGCATTATAGTTTAGACTGTGCAGGGCTTGAGGTGCCTTTGCAGGAAAGGGAAAAGGGGGTCTGTATAACAATAGCTGACTGTGTGAGGTGTGTGAAGCAGGAATGTTTCAGGTCACTGGAAGTCATAAATCTACTGAGCTGACTCTGAATGATTGAAGTTTGAGACAGACATCATTCTCCGAGAAGAAGAGACTGATTGGTAAACAATCAGACAGACAGGCTTTAAATGCTGCAAGTTACAGCCTCTGCTGTCTGCTGAGACCCAACTCCTGTGAAACACACCGAACCGGAAAGACTGAGCTGCTGTCTAACTCCATGTCAAAGACCTGTCAGACTTTTAAACATATATATTACAGGAGAAGTACTAATGCGAGCGGCTGCACAGTGGGTGACCATGGGCGTTTACATCCCGTGTTTGCATGGGAGCTTGTTTAAGAGGAGGGGAGGCCACAACTGCTGCCAAATCTCATCCGATTCATCGGTCGTGGCGACAATATCCACCGCAGCCTTATGTCACATTAAAGGGAATGGAGGGAATTTACAGCCAGAAACAAAAACACAAACTGCCTTCACTTCTAGTCTGTTCTCCCCCCTCCTCCTCCGTCCGTCCGTCCGTCCGGCCGCCCTGGCATCTCCTCCAGTAACTTCAGATAGTTTGTTAGGACGACTTGTTGAATTAAAACTACTTTTGTGTGAGTGTGTGTGCTTCCAGGCCTTCAGCATACCTATCTCTGGGGTCAATCCATGAAGTTTGCCGGGTGTTGTGGTCGATAAAAAACACTCTGCCATCGTAATCCCGGGCTTCCTCCCAGCCCGCGGGCAGCGGCAGCTCCGAGCTCTCTCTCCGCTTACCGCCGCTGACCCACGGCATAGCGTCGGGATGGTGAGAGGGCTGAAGCCCTCTGCCCTGCTTTTTATCCCCCCGAAAAAGTCGCTCCTCACTGCATTACAACAAACTCGACCTCGACGCACTTGTCGGCGCACAGAATGGAGACGCAAATACAAAACTTTCCACCGAGGTTGTCCGCAGAAAACGTCCCGCTGGAGGTACATCCACGTTTCTTCTTGCTACCCCCCCTTAAAAAAAAAAAAAAAAAACACTACCGCAGCGCTCTCACGGTCCTCGGTCCTCCATGTTCGCCTCCTCCACCATATTTCATTCCTCCGTGTCCATATTCGGGCTGAGCGGATTTGCATAAACGGTCGGACGTACGACTGAGCGACTCCTCCGTCCAATGGGGAAACTTCAACACGTTCGTTAAAGTCCGCGGCTGTGACAACAACGTTTATAGAATCAATTTAACATTTTAGCGCCATGTTGATTCGGTTAAGTCAGCCGTTGGTGTGTCAGTTAAAGTTAGCTAAAGAAAGTTAGCTTACATTTACGAACAGCGACCTGTGGATTCGCGTGACATAATTATGATTTAATTCAATAAAAATAATTATTGTCATTATGTTAGAAAAAAAACAGAAATAAGGTAAATAGTTAACAGGAGTTTAAGTGTAATTTAAATCCGTGGACAACTCCCCCTCCGAGCACAGAGACAAGTTTGTTGTTGGCTGCGGGCGGATTTAAGTGGTGCAGCAGCGCCCCCTGCTGTCCGGAGGGCGAGTGGCAGGTTACTGTCACTGCAGCCTGCTGCAAGAGAGCAGTCACTCATTTACTCAAGCACTGGATTTAAGCACAATGTAAATGGCAAACAACCATACAGGACAGCACTTCTTTAAAAACAGCTACAGTTCGAAAGGTACTTGTACTCAATTATTTATTTTTTCTGCTACTTGTTCTCTCTCTCTGGGACACTTAATAGCACTGAGCCATCATGAACAAAATTTTGTTTCACATGTGCTTTTCCTGTTTGACAAGTCAACCTGTTTGCTGTGGAAAAATGGTAAATGGTCTGCATTTTTATAGCGCTTTTCCAGTCTAACAACAGCTCAAAGCGCTGTACAATACCTGCCACATTCACCCATTCACATACACATTCATACATTGATGACGGAGGCTGCCATGCAAGGCGCCAACAGTTATCAAATTATCTAATTATCTAATTATTAAACCAGACAGCTGTCCCAGGACCCCAGATCCTGAGCTGCCTAAAGGCTCCAGGTTCATTAAGTGGTAATATAATCAATTGCCACCATCGTATATTGTGCCTGCAACTCAACTCAAGTGACTCAAAGTTGGCAAATCCGTCCCTGAGGTGTGTGTTGGTGGTTGTTGATGTTGTGTATCTTTTCTTCATGCTCACTAACCGATGAGAAGAAGAACTTTAAGTAAGAGCAGAATATACCATATAAGACAATTATATAAAAAGATATTTCACTCTGCTTACCGTCTCAAGGACAAGCGGTTATAGATAATGGATAATGGTGTTTATGTGTGTGAGTCCGAGTTGGATTAAGTTTGTTGTTTTTCAGGTAATCCGGGAGCTTTGCTGACCTCTATCAGTGACCAGCAGCAACTACAACAACACTAATAAAAATGTATTTCTTCATATTTTTCTTCAGGTTTTTAGTTCAGTGACATGAAATTCAGGGGATTTTCCTGTGAGAGGGAATTTTCTGTTGCCAGGTCGACAGGATGTCGTTAGGATGAGTGTGTTCTCCTCACAGTTTAATCCTTTTCATTGAGAGAAAAGAAATGTAAAGTTGTGTTTCTGAGACTGTGAAAGAAAATATTGTCTTTAACAGTAGGAGTTTGGTAGTGCTGCACACCTGACTGTGTGTGTGTGTGTGTGTGTGTGTGTGTGTGTGCAGCCGAGCAGAGGCGCACTCTGTCGCAGACGTCACTGCAGTCAGCTGAGCGTTTTGTTCTCCAGGGGAGGAGGAGTTTAGCAGCCTGGGGATCTTATCTGTGCATTTTTGTTTGCGTGTTTGTTTCTGCGCTGTGTGCGTTTACGGCTGGGAAACATTTCACTCGCATCACAGCTTTGATCCGTCGCCTCCTACGATCATTTCCCACAGGCTGTGTAGTGTTCATACGAGAGCGCACAATAAGTGCCACTGTTGTTTTTTCTGTTTCAGTCACATGCAGTTTAAAGAGCCTGACTGTGACACCAGCTGTCACACACTTATGATTATCATGAATTCAAAAAAAATGTGATGCAGTTTTATCATCTAGAAATATGAACCCTCGTGAATGCATCTCACTGTCCAGGGAGCAGAGTTTATTTCCCTTGGAAGATCTTATTATAGGGACAATAAATTAAGAGAAATTGCCTCTAGGATACATAAATAATTGTGTTTTATGTTGCAAACTCATAAGTTATTGAGACGAACACAGCGGACCGTTGTGAGTGATGTAGAGGGAAGTTATAGTCTTAATCCCACAGATTTAAAACTGGAGATTTTATCTACAAAGGCAGCTCAGTTTATGTTAAACTTATCTGTGTTTGGCTCTTTTACATAATATCTTGGCGGTGCTCTTTTGGGTTGGGCCGCACTCATTCGTTTGCTTATTTATCCAGTGACACCATCGCCTCTCTGATCCCACACAGGATGCACAAACATGGGCATGAGGGAGTTAATGTCTTCCATAAAAATGCCCCCATATGTTATCCTTTCTACATTTAACGTGATCCCATGCGGCCGATCATCTCTGCCTCTGCCCCCGCTGCCCATTGGCACAGCAGCCGGAGCAGGAGGGCTGCAAAGGGGAGGGCCGAGCGGGCCCCCCTCTCCTCCCTGCAGCTGAAGATGTGTGCTCCTCTGAGTGGCAACTGTTTGTGAAGGAGCTCAGAGTCCAAAGCCTGAGCGGTCAAGTCTAATTATCAGGTGTTGCGAGCAGCTCTGGACGTCCGCTGGGCCCTCTCCATCTGAAGAAGAAACTCTTGTGGCTCTGTCAAGCGTGGAGGCCAGAAAGAGAGAGAGAGGGAGAGAGATGGACACGTGCGCCTGCGCTTTGGAGCTGCTGGGGATGCTGGTGTTTCTGGGAGCGTGGCTGTGCGCCTTGGCCACCACCATCTCGCCGCAGTGGCTGACCATGTCCACCGCCCTGCTGCCGGTGGAGAGCTACGAGCTGGGCCTGTGGGAGACGTGCGTGGTCCAGGACGTCGGGGGCATGGAGTGCAGAGCTTACGACAGCCTGCTGGGTCTTTCCAGTGACCTCAAGCTGGCCCGCATCCTCATGTGCGCCTCCCTTGCTGTGGGGATGCTGGGAATGCTGGTGGCCATACCTGGACTTTACCTGGTGAACAGCTGTCACGGAGGCTTTCGCACCAAGAGGACTTTGACCATCATGGGAGGGGTGCTGGGGATGATTTCCGGAGTGCTGTGTCTGATCCCCGTGTCCTACATGGCCCACCTAGCCGTGATTCATTTCTTTGATGATAAAGTACCTGATGTGGTGCCACGGTGGGAGTTTGGCGATGCCCTGTTCTGCGGCTGGGCCGGAGGATTTCTTCTCGTAGTGGCCGGGCTCCTGCTGGTCACCTCCTGCTTGTGTTCACAGGTGGAGCCTCAGCCGGTGCTGCAGCGGAGATACCAGGTCATGAGCACAGACGTGTCCTTCAGGAAGCGCTCAGAGTACGTTTAAGGGACCCGTCATAAAATAAGTACCTGCATATAGACTGACAGCACAACACAATCACATGTAGAATTGCACTGCGAACTGCTTTGAAATAATGATGTAAATATGCGGTTTTATATCAGAGATGGCATCCTGTGTCTCGGTTGCTTTGTCATGCATAGATCTTGTACAACGGTGAAAACGAGACCTTCTGCAGCACAGAAACACACAGAACGAACCTTCAGTTAGTTTGTGTTTCAACTGTTTTTACATGATTCAACTGCACAATCCAACATTTCAATTTAAAGGGGCACTATGTAGTTTTTTCCACCTTCCATAACTGAATAAACAAGCCTTCTAAGAGGACAATAAGATCCCGGGAAGCTAGAAAAGGTGGCAGGGTCCGCCAGGTTGTGTCGTCCTTTAAGGTCAGTTTGTTTATTCAGTTTATTCATTCATGAAAACAAAAACTCATTTAGTCATAAATGAATCAGTCAGTGAAGAATCTTTCTCTTCTTATTAAAACATATTCCCCAAAACTACATAGTGCACATTTTAAGGAACCAGCTGTGACCAATAGAAATGAATATTTTTTTTAAAGAGACGTTTTATAAAAATGCTTTATATTCTGTTTTCTGGGGCGACTTCAGAATCTTCCTTTCATCAGTGCCAACAGAGAAGAAAACACTGTTCTGGAGTCTGTTTTTACGTTAGCTTTTACAATGCTGTGATTGTAAGTTATTCTTGAGACTAAAGCGTAGAAAAGCACAAGCTATTGTGTGCCTGATCATGTTTACTCCTGCGCTGTATTGTGCAGCACATCCAGATGATTCACATAAAGAATTATATTGAAATTCTATTCAAACGTCGTCTCTTTGTTTCTGTGTCGGAATATCCTGAATATGATCATTCATGTTGATAGAATAAGAAGCCGTGGCATGAATCCGTGTGAAACAATGAGCGTGTTTTTACTCAGTTATGTCAGAGGTGGAAACATGTCCGCTCTTTTTTGCTGTTTCCCCGCATAAACCTAGAAGCCTATTTTGGTCCGAAGTGGTCCCTGGTCGCTCTGTAACCAAGCGTCAAGCTGAGCCGGGGTGGAGGGCGCACTGAAAACCGCCGTCTTGGTCCATCAGGTGTGTGCGGCGGTGGAAACACAGCTTGAGACTAATTCCATCAGATTTCCTGGTCACTTGCTGAGCTAAGCTGTGTTTAATGAATGCTCTAATGGGCAGCGTGTACTGTGAAGAATGTAGCACAGGTTGCCCTCGCGGCTCTCGCTTTGACATAATTACACAAATTTGCCAAGGTCAGAGGGCGCTGCTGCTCTCTGCACTCCGAAACTGTCTGTATCATTTACAAAGACACGGGTACAGTGACATGAACGCGTTACTGCATGGGAGGAGGATGACTTCTAAACCTCCACATCCCAGTGATAATACTGTGTGCAGCGCTTATAGAATGAAGTTAATGAGAGATAATGATGTTGCCACAGGAGCATATGTTGCCTGAGAGGCCCGAGACATGACAGATTTTGCCTTTGAGGGTATAAAAAGCGGTTCTGTCGGGCCTCACAGATCGGAGGCTCTGCCAGGGGCGGCCCGGTGTCTCTCAGTGTGAGGGCGTCTCTCAGCAGGGGAGGCAGTGAAAACAACCGCAGAGATGTTCTGTCTGATTACCGTAAGACTCCGAGTGCTGTGAGTCCAGGAAATGTGGCAGCACGAGGGGAAATGGGACGTTGTCTTCTAATGAGAAAATCATGTTTTAAATGCATCCGATTGAAAACAAACAGACCTGCTCTCTCTGAGGGGCTGATGAGGTAACTGCTGATGATTTACTGTCTTTGAGAAACGACTGACTGTAATTATATGACCCTCCTCCACACCGATGGACGCGATCCAATCCTGAGTTTGGATGTCGATAAGACACTCAACATGATGGGAATGATAGTTTTGTGCAATACACCTTCCACTGCTCATCACCCTCGTAACTGATAAACCATCAAAGATAAGGCAACACGATAACAAATGCCACATGTTGATCTGTCTTATCTGTCGGGCAAGGACGAGAACAAACTGAGAGTAAGACCAACACAACAATGTAAAAATACTGCACTGCTATCAAATTATTATCAGCAAAATGCAGCAAAGGAATCAAAAGTCAGTGCCCATGACTGAATGTTCTGTGTCTGCACCACTTTATCTCCAATAAGATAGTAAAGTCCTGTGGTGTCCAACCAAGAGTTCAGGTTTCTGCTCTCTCCTATTTTAATCCTTACTTTGTGAGGATAATTGGACATTTAAAAAAAGGTATCAAAATTGATGCAGCAGTACCAGAAATATCACCTTTTTATTCTATGATTTCTTCTTCTTCTTTTGCACCTACATTTCCCACAATGCAACTCAGTTCAACAGTTGGCGATTCAGGCGTGCTGTGCTGGTAGCAGCTAATGTAGCCTTGAAGGTCTAGCCTCAAGTAGAGATGAGGAGGAGAGATGAGGCTGCAGAGGTTTGGTAAGTGAGTGACATCACTCGAGGTGGTTTGTCAGAAAATCTGAAGCTCCTCTGGAGTCACAGAAGGCTTTATACTTTTTATTTTTAACTAAATGTATGTTTTAGGATACTTATAATAACTCATACACACATAAAACAGGGTGGCAACTAGACATTCCTGTTCTTTTGTACCTGTAAGGAGTCGCAATCTAAAAAGGTTTGTTTGAATTTTTTATAATGTGCCATAAATATGGTATAATATACTGTGTGTTGCGTTATTTTTAAATCATAGTCTGAAAGTGATGATTTCCAGACTAAAATGTAGTGTAGGTCCAGTATAAAGTTGTGTAAAAAGGAAGTAAGTAGTAGTAAGTAAGTAAGTAAATTGTATTTAAAGGGTAACTCCACTAATTTTACACTTCACGTGTGTTCACAGGTCTTGGTGAGTACTAAAAAAATAGTATTTAGCCTTTTGTGGCTCCAGAAAAAGCTGCATGTAACATAAAATGCCTCCAGTGATGTCACTCAGTGGCTAAATTGCATTGTGGGAAATGTGGGCGACTGTCCATAATAGGTCCAACAGTGTTATTGAAGTGCATTTCTGTATTAGTGGAGTTCTTTTCAACATCCGACATCACAGGAGATAATTCATCAGAATACATGGAGCTTCCTCTGGAGCCACAAAAGGCTTTTAATTGCATTTTTCACATATGCATCAGCACTCCCCAAGATCTGCACACACACTTTAATGCTAACTCTTTAAGTACAGTACCTGAGCAGGTGTAGTCACTCTCCACCCCTGGCTACACACGGAGGTGGCACCGACTGTGTACAATCCATATCTGATCTTAATGCCTGCGATTGATTGCAGGAATCTCCAAAGAAGATAATAGAATATACATGCTGCAATAAAGCTAATCTGTTGGGAACTCACCACCAATCAGCATCTCTTAAATCTAGCGGGAAATACAATAAAAAATGGGTTAGTTGAGGTAAAAATGTCACCTTTGTTAAATTATGACGATCAATTTCTCAGAGCAGTCTTATCACTGCTGCTACGTTTGACATTATAGCTGATAGAGTAAAACGACAGATTAGATAAAAAGTAACCATCAGGCTTATCTGTAGAGGGGAATGTGCAAACGAGTGGGAGGGAGGTGAAGACAGAGATGAAGGACGCTCCGAGAATTATTTTAAAATTAAATACCTTCCCCAAAAGTCTTATCTGGAGGAATGTTTTTTAATAATATTCAGTTATACTCAGCTAATTAACAGCAGTGGTTCCCCTGCTACAGATTACTGGCAGCGAGTGTGCAGTTTCTGTCTGTGTGTGATAGACAGTCTTGCAGTCCGAGCAGGTCTACCTTTCATCCACTTCTGGGCCGTGTGTTTTTGACAGAGAGCTGCACTCGGCTGAAGAGGGCCTTTTGTTCCGCCTCCGGAGAGGTGCAGCGGGCCACTTGGCTACAGAGTGTGTGTGTGTGTGTGTGTGTGTGTGTGTGTGTGTGTGTCTCCAGCTCCTTGGCAACAATCACCACTGTGAGGCGGCCCCCTCTCCAGGCTCACATGCCTGCTCTCGTCAGCCTCCTACCCGGGTCACATGAGCAGGGCCCCCAGTCAACCTGACCCGCTGAGAGCCCTCCTCACATGGGGCCCGTTAGAAGCCCACACCTTGGCATGTCGTGTCTCCTCCCCCGGCCTGTGGGGTGATAATGCTGATCAGTGATTGAAGGAAATCCTGAGATTGCTTACTCTATACAACACTATTGGATAACACCGGAGAGATAAACTTTGTTATTATAACACCTGTCCTTGAACTCTGGCAACATAAAGCTATTACAGCTGTAATCACCTCACAGCAGCCACATGACGTTAAAATAGAGTCTATAGCTGCGTAGCTTTTATTAATAAAACAACAAAACATATTTGGATGACATGTCGCTCATAGTGAAAAACACAAATATCATCACCAACTCCGTCAGCAGACTGTTTTGGGTTCTTTCAGCTCATTGTTTTGGTTTTCTGGCCCACAACCTTCCTGATTTCTTGTTCACTTTCACCGCAGTCACAGCATTGTTTGAGGCCGGGCATTTATTTTCACTGAAAAAGCAGGAACTAAATGGATGACAGAGATACAGTAGCCTAAGAGCTAACATAAGCTAAATGCTTCCTGTCAGGAGTGAGGGAAAACCAAAACAGAGCTGAAAGTATTCAGAGTATTTGTTTTCATCAGGTGGATACAAACAAAGCTCAGAATAAATGCTAACGTTGCTCCATATCTGCTAAACCCTCCGCTGTACGTTAGCTACTCAGAAAAAAATGTGCGACAACGTGCTTGTTAACATCATTTTAATCTACAAGAAACTTCCTGCAGGAATTAATAAAAACCAAACCAGCTGTTCGTTAGCTTCCCAGCACAAGTGGCAGACAGAATACGTTGATCATGGAGGAGCACATAGCAGCTAAAGAGCGAACTCAAACCAAACAGATTCCTTCAGGAGTCAGTACAAACCAAAGCAGAGCTGAAATGAGAGTTAAATTTAACTTACATTCATCAAGTAGACGTAAACATACTCCGAATAAATGCTTAGCGACAACAAGCTTTTTAACCTGGTGGAGCATTTAGCAGCTAAATAGCTAACTTAGTTTTAAAAAACTTCCTTCAAGAGTTAATAAAAACCAAAACAGAGCTGAAATTGGAGTTACATTCATCAGTTGGACTTAAACAAAACTCAAAATAATGCTGATGTTGCTCCACAGTGCTTTAGTTAGAACATATTGGCACATTCAGCAGCTAAAGAGCTAACGAGAGCTAAATAACACCCTTCAGGAATTAATAGAAGATCCTCAATATGATACAGTGGACGGAGACTAGTTCAATCAGATTTTATTTTTCAGATTGTGACAGTGAATTCTTGACTGTTATTCTGGATGATGCTGTCGTTTATTGACAGCTTCCTGGATTCATGTTAAGCTCATATGTCCATTTCAACTTTTATGATTCAGCAGCAGTGTTCCTTAAATGTCATTTTATTCTCTGGAACGGTCCGAGTCTCTTTCTCATGGATGATCAAATAAAAATCCCAGATTATAGTTTAGTATTTTGTTCTGTTCTGCCATCATGAGGCTTCTTCGCTGTGAAATGCAGGATTATCCATGCCACGGCTGTCTCCATTCGGCAAACCATTCTTCTGTGCCAGTGTCGTTTCTGTCCAGGGGCCATGGAGGGGGTCCCCGGTGTCTCTGGGGGCCTCTGAGCTCAGGGCCTTCCAAGCGTAGCGATAGGAAAGGAAAAGCAGCCCGCTGATGAGCACGAGTATGGAGGCGATGATGCCCACCGCGATGGCTGAGCCGACTTGCTGACTGACAGGAACTGCGGGGAGGTTGTACTCAGGAGGAAAGTTTATGGCGCTGTTGTCCAGCACAGAGATCATGTTCCACACCAACGGCACCAAGCACAACGTCCCCGTCAGCACATACAGGGTCCCTGCCAGCAAAAACATTGGGCGTATGTTCCTACGATTCTCCACAGAGAAGTAGGCCATCCTCATCGCCAACCCAGCGATGATGTTCGCTGCCAGGCCGCAGATCACCGCCAGCATGATCAGCACCTGAGCCACGGCGATCTCTGTAGGAAGGAAGTCGTCCGAGATGCTGAGGCGCTGACAGTTCTCGAACTCGGGAAGGACCTGACTGTAGAAACAGGCCCTCCAGATCCCCACCCAGGCCACGCCCGCGGTGACGACCGACTCGTCTTCCACTTGCCACAGCCGCCACTCGTTGAGGCCGGCCGTGGCCATGATGAGGATCCATGCCAGAAACCCGGCGGTCAGGCCCAGGAACTGCCGGTGAGCTGTGTGAACCAGGTAGATCATCCTGCTGGTGTGACGTCTAACGCTCAGGGACTGATGGACGCCTCAGTGAGCTCGGACAACGTGCCTGACCCCCATCACACCTGCTGAAGGAACACCAGTGTGTTAAAATGGCTGAAACTCCAAAATTATTATTGTGGTATCATTTTCAGTCAGTACAGTGTGTCGGCTTTGAAGGAATTAAGGGGCAGAAATTAAATAAAACACTCATATTTTTGTTTTCATTAGTGTATAACGTGTAAGAGTCACTGGGTGTTCAGTTCTCACTAACGCTGCCACTGAACCCTTCACACTAGACCTTTAACTCTTTTTAACACTGTTTTCTGTCTAAAATTCACTGCGTAAGTGATGATGAGAAACTAAGAAGATGATAAAAGGATTGCAGCATACGTCCAACATGTGATGGTGCCTTGTGCCAAAGGTGGCACACATCAGGAGGGCAAAAATGAATAAATAATACAGATTTCCTCACTTAGACACACACCGCTAGTGGTATCTTGGAATGTAGATAATTCTATCAGCTGAGGATTTGAGATAACTACCTCAAACATCTCGCCTTCAGACCAATAAAAAAACAAACAAGATAGGAAATATTACCAGGCAGCAAAAAGGATATTAGAGCCCCAACTAACACAAAGCCCCCTAAAACATCTAATACATAAACGTCTGTGAGTCAGGCTTTCAGAGTGTCAGTTAGGTTGATTGAACACAACTCTATTTGGGAATATGTTTGATGTGAGCAGACTGTAAACAAAAACAAGGCTTTAGAACTACATTTAGACACTCAAGCTGCTCTACAAATGTCTGTAATAGTCCCACGAGATGAATTAAGTGAACTTTAGTCGAGTAAAGTCGATTATAGCTGATAGAATTAGCAACCCCCAATGACACTCGCTGGGGTTTTGGGTCTTCAGAAAAAAGTGTTATATTAAATATTAACTCTTCCTGCTGTTCTCTGCTACCAGCTAAGCACAGTCCTGTCTTGTTGTCATGTTATTTTTACCGTTTACCAAAAATTTAACATTTTAAGCTGTCAAAGTTGAGCACATTTGTTTTCTGTGGTATCAAAAATGATATTGGAATGTCAATATTTTTCACGATATTGTGTTGAAATTTGAAAATTCAATATAGTGATAACTCTAGAAACATCATACTAATCTGTACCTGCAGCTCTTATATTCCAAGTTTCTCCTACATGATCGAGGATACAAACAAATAGTCTAACAATATAAAACCACCATTCCAATACGTTGAAGAAGAAATCACCTTTTGGATGAAGATTCGAGTGTTGATCAGTCATGTAGAGAATAAATCTGCAGTGGAAGTGTTAAAACTGCAGCTGCACCTCCACTCAAGTTTTACTGTAGCACACTGTCGTTAATGATTGTCTATTTAAATCTCTGCAGTAAAATAAAACAACCCTCTGTAAAGTCTTGTCATTTCACTCACTTTGGTGCGTCTCAAGTTCAGATTTCTTGCCGTCAGTATCTACTGGATGCTTCCACAGATGCCGGATTAACCGCAGGAGAAACGATTCTAACGCACGGTTCACATGTTGCTTTGGTTATGTGAGAGGAAGACTGTCACACCTGACTGTTAAAGATAATCCTTTTCATGTCAAAGTCTTCGGCGTCCACACAATCAGGAGAGAGGAGGGTGTGGTGGGGTTAATGAATGACGAGGACGAATGAGCCGATCGCTGAACAGAAATCAATCAAACACGACTACCGCGTGATTCCAGCAGACTCTTTATTTGATATAAAGGAGCACAGCTGATAAAGTGTTAAGAGTCGGGCTGTAGCAGTGCATGAAGCGTGTGGAAGTCATATTCTCAAATGTGCAGAACAAACATCCTCCAATAGGGAGACTTATTTAATCCTTACAGTCTGAAATTTAGACATTTGATAACTGAAGTTCAAGCTGGTCAAAATGCAATGATTCATCAACCAGAGCAATTTTTTTTTTTAGTAACAACTGTGGTAACTATGCATTCACCACCTGCACACCGTGAATAACAAAAAAAAACACAGTGAAATAATAAAACAAAATACAGAAACACTTGGTCAACTTATACGTGGCGATATCATCATCTAAACAAATGTATTTTCGGAGCAGCACTAACGGATGCAATGTGCAGAAGTGGATGAAACGACCGGACAGTGTTGGCAGTGACTCTCCAGGCACTTCAAATGTGGATTTCACTTGAGTTAAAGTCTGGATGTGAAGTGCTACCATTCTTCTTCTTATGTTTAGTGAAGCCGAACAAGTGCTCTTTAAAATGTATCTGCACACCTTTCCTTCGGGTACATTCACTTACATCCCACCGAGGAAAAAGTTTCTTCAGCGGGCACGAAATTCTTAGTAAAAAGGCCACTAGTTTATATATAAATGTTAACAAGAAACCTTTGTGTTTATTGAAATATTCGGCCAGATTTTATGGATTATGTGAAAACATTTATTTTTTTTTTTTTAGAAATTAAACATAAAACATGATAAATACTCCTAGTTGCTCAGCGTGTAACACACTTCTGGTAGCACTGCTGCAAATCAGTTGAAGATAAAATACTGTCCCCTCCTGCGCGGATTCAAAAGGCTACAATAAATTACTAAAAAAAAACAAAAAAACGTAAAAATAAAAATAAAAACAAAGCAAAAATGGCGTGAAAGACTTTAGATACAGTGGTTGGTTGATGCCGGGAAGAGCAGCACCTCAGGATGCTGTCAGTCCAGGTGATGTTGTAGAAGTCCATGAAGTAGTAAGACGAGCTCAGACGAGGCTTCACAGAACTAAAAAAAAAGACTCCCAACAGGTTGTCGCTGCAGATTCCTCATCTCTGTCTCCCTCTGCTGGACAACTTGGAGCAACATGACCAGTCTTACTAATCAGAGTTCATCAGTGTCCGTTGCTTCAAAAGGCCAGCCTCTGCTCTATGGGCAGACTGTCCATCAGACACTTGAGCTGCTCCTCGCCCAGTTTGATTTTATCCTCAAGCTTGCGCTGCTCGATGATGAGCGCAGACTTCATCTTG
>CAEMYA010000186.1:2602911-2662342 GCA_903131615.1 Diplodus sargus | reverse complement strand
CTACACTCTTACATGATCTCCCTGGCAACATGAGAAGTATAGTTGTGAATCACATCTTGTGTGATATCCCATCATCCATCTCCATATTATACCGACTGTCATATCGCCATTATAAATCACGCTGATTTAAAACAAGAATGTTTATTCTTGTCACTCACTTCTGACACTCACTTCAACTAAAACGACTACTGACACTGTTGCATTTGTATGCTGACTTAAGTCAGCAGCAGTGTGAAATTATACTCATAGGCAACATTTTTGTGAATTAGATGAAGAAAATAAAATAAATGTCATGATCATGTCCATACTCATGAGGACGTGGTATTCATCTGGTTAGAACAAGTGATTTAATTATGTTTGTGCAGCTAAAGAATGTGATGAACCTTCAGGTCAGTGAAAAGAGATTTAGAGAGAATTTAAAAAGTTCTCACACAAGGTCTGAAGACTTTGTCAGGACTGCCTTTAAAATATTACACAAGTCTATAAATGTCTTTGACTGAGTTTCACCTCATACTAAGGCTGCACGATACGTTGTTTCAGCATCGTCACTGCAATGTGCGCCTGCGCAGTAGTCAGATTGCAGGACGCGCAGTGTCATGTGAGGCAATTTAACTCAAAGTTGTCATGCTACTTCTTTTTTGCTGCTTGATACAAAAGCAGAACTTGCAAGGTTCTCATTTTTCATCACTAATTTACTAAATGAGTTTGCTAATTCAATCTAATTGAGTATGATTGATAAAATGCACACTGTATGAATTCTTCCATCAAAACAGGCCCTAATTTGGTTGTTTGGCAAAAACACACTGCCCTCCAAAATCCCTCCTAATCATTCTGAAATGTTTCATTCCTTCCAAATAGAGCAATTCAACTCATCTGTTATTGCAATGTCATTTTTTTCCAACATTGCGCAGCCCTACCTCACACACACACACACACGCACACGCACACGCACACACACACGCACACACACACCTAAAAGAGCTTTACGATTTGATTTTCCAGGAGTCACTTCACATGTTAGCTGTGCACGTACTAACTGCACATGCTGAGAGTGAATACACACACTATAGGTTAAACAGTCAAAGGTAAGCAGGTGAGCTGCTATATTGACACATTAAGTGCCTTCTGAACAAGGAACTTGGATGCATGTAAGAAACACCTCCAAAAGATCACAGACAAACGGATATAAAGCTCAAGTGCGAGGCTGACCTTTCCTCAGCAGGCCGGGGGACCGTCTGTTTCACGGACACCTTCCTCCGCTGGTGAGCTCCTTCCAAGAGCTGCTCCTCCTGAGGGAAGATCCCCTCCATCAAGTCCATGGTGGTCTTCATCTTGCTCTGGTCCAGAATATCAGCCAGTGATTTATCCTTCCCCATGATGTCCCTGGCCAGCTCCTCTCTCTTCTGATCCTCATACAGTCCTGAGATTACCGTCACCCTGCTGGGCTCGTCTGCAGGCTGCTGACTGGTAGAGTTGACGTGATCTCTAACGGTGCTCATGTACGCCTCCGCCTGATGCTTTGGGTCCGTCGGAGCGGCCGGCATACTGTCGGGCTCCTTCTGGCGAGTGAAGGCACAAAAGACCGAGTCCTGCCCTGCAGCTCCCAGACTCCCCAGCCTGGTTCCACCAGGACCCTCGGCGTCAACAGCAGGAGTGTCGGTGTGCTGCAAAAACGGGCTCTTCTCCTTCTCTGCGACTCCTTCTGAGTGGACGATCCTGATGGGCACTTTCTTCACAGCAGAAGTTTGGTTTTCTATCACATGCTCCATCCTGAAATGTCAGAGAAAGAGAGAGAAACTTACAAACAGAAGCACCAAGAATTTTTCTCTAAAAGGATTAAAAAAAAGAGGCTGATTTAAAGTTTCACTGCATGATGGCAACTGGGATTTTTTCCATGGCCAGCACGCTGGAATATCCCAGACATGTGGACTCCTCCCACCACTTTGGTTTCTGCTAGCTGTAATGATCCTTCTGCACAGTCATAAGTTCACTACAGATGATATCAATTAGTTCTGGATCAAGAGGATGAATAAGCAGCTTCACAACAGGGGTATTTAGACTACATTTTACATTTTCAGCAGTTAGCTCAATTATCCCCAAACCACCAGTGGCTTTTATAAAAATGTAGAGAATCCCTCTAATTTACTGCGGCTTGATAGCACTCACATGCTTATTCTACAAATACACGGACTCTGAATAAGCTCCTTTGTCAAGGCAGCATAAAGGCACGATCAGTGGAAGAGTTTCAGTCACTGTACTCTGACTTAACTCACTGCAATGCTAAACACATTTTGAGTAAATAAAAAAAGTTTACCCGTTTGTGTCTTCATCCTGAAGGGAGACGGGCGGCTTGTCACTGAGTCTCTGGGGGGAAAACTGTGGAGATGGAGAGCGCTGTCTCTCCATAGTTGCCAGCCCTGAGTGTCTGTGGGAGGAAGCTGGGGGAGAGGAGGCAGGCTGAGGATTGGATGTTGACAGATGATGTACTGCCCCTTGTCCTTTGTCCACAAGTCCTTTGCCCTGCTCAGAATCTCCCTTTGCAGCGTGGGAGGGGGCAGAGGCGGAGTTAGGAGAGCTGTGGGTGAAGACTTCGCTCTGGGAACCAGTGTCGACCTCTGGGCATCTGGGTGGGTTCTCCAGCACAGGGGGCTTCCTCCTCAGCCCAGATGGAGTCTCGGTGTGGCCCTCAGGCTGGGGTCCAACTGACTCTGTGACACTGTGGGAGATAAATGTGGGTCTGTGGTTCACGGTAGCCGGGGCAGCTCTGTCTCTGCTGTCAGGGTTGGCTCCTGTCATGGGCGGAGGGGGTGGCGCTGAGTAATGTTCGAACTCCACAGGCTTTTCTCTCACTTTACAGTCAGCGGGCCCTCTGTCAGAGAACCTGAGGAACACAATAGAAAGCTTTTAATTACACACTGAGCGACAGCCAGGCAGCACGAACTATCATCTGCAGCTCAATCAAATAACACACTGTTGCAGAGGCCCTGCTCGTCTCTGCAGCAGCCACTATGATTATGCCAGCATGACAAGACACACGTCTCCCTCTCTGCTGCTGCAGGCCTCCTCCCTGGTAACTGTTCAGCTGGCAGCCTGAAGAGGAATATTTCAGTTCCCACAAGTCAGCAAAGAGGAATAAATAATCCTCCAGCGCAAAGCATCAAGACTGGATCACTTTTTCCTGCCTGATTCACATCTATGCTTTTAACTGTTTGTAGGCAAATTTGAAACTGAAGGGGAACAAGAGTTTAAAGCAACATTATGTAACTTTTTGATGTTAAAATAACAGCTTCAAAATCATGTTGATATAGTTTCTTCTGACAGGGTGAATGTCTGTCGAATTCATGCCCCCCAAAAATAGGGGCAACATATCACCAGAGTAGTTAACTGCTCTGACTGTATTCTTTTTAATGACTGCTGCCACTCTTAGCTTGTTAGCTCAATTAGCCGTGCAGCTAGTAGGAGTATTGGTGTTTTTGTCGCTAGCTCATGACCTTTGGACCAGTTTTCAGGCACAGTATTGCTGCTTAACATGCCAACTTCAGTCAATATCTCTGCGACACAATACATAAATGTCTTTAACTTAACATAATTTTCACATTGCACCTTTAATATAAGACACAATCACCTACATATCAGTGAGATAAGGGAACTTTTCACTGGTTTCATTGGCAGATATTTTAAAGCTGCTCTAAGTTTTGTCGTTGTTTTAGCTAACTTTTGTTTTGTGGTTAGGAATCCCGACCCTCTTCTCTACGTGAACATGAACGTGCAGCCGTTATCACCGAAATCAGCAGCAAACCGGAGAATCCTGCTCTCTACGTCTTAACGAGCAGACAGGACCGACTCTTTGTTCTCTGTCCTGATTTGAGTGGGGAGGGACACTAGAAAATCTATTTTCTCCTTGACTACACGAGTAGGAAGGGATGTGTTACTGTTCAAATACTCTACAACAGTGATTACTATAGGAATACAGAGCTATTTAACACTTATTTAAAACAAAAAATCAATCGCATCAGCTTTATGTATTACAAGTGAGAAACACCTTGTATTCATTGTTTTGTTTTTGTTTTTTAACTCACTTTTGAAGTGGCATTTTCTCTGGTACAAACACTTGAGGCAGTGTGTGTGCTGTGTCTTGGCATAATTTTAACATTACAAAACAACACAGTGGAATGTTGACTTGCATGCTTTTGTCTGGATCTAATGACAATCTGCCAAACTGTGGTTTCACACACACAGATTACATTTCCAGGCATGCTCACATACAAATTCAATTAAGAGTGCTGAGAGAACATTAAAATATAAATCACGCAGGACAGAACTGTACCGACTCTGCAGTCACGAGATACAGCGATGTGACAGACAGATGCCATGACTCAAAACTCCCAATTGGAATTGTTACAAGCTGTTACAAGTCACCCAATGAACAACTGTTGCTGCAGCTTGCACCCTCCCTCGTGCCTCAGCCTCAACTCTACAGAGAGTGTGTTACCTCATGGAGACGTGAAATAGGATGCCAGGGATATGACTTCAGTGTCGGATAGGCGGATAATGTTAACGTGATGTAGACATTTAACCAACAAGATATATAAATGTAAGAAGAGACTATTTAGCCATCAAGAAGAATCCACAGCACAGAAGAAACACAGTTATCTGTGTGCGTTATGATACAACATTTCTGAGGCATTCAACAGCTTTTGTCTCTAAGCTATTTTTTTTTTTCAAACTAGCTTTAATATGGGTAAAGTTGGAAGAGTTATGAAAAAGTAATCAATGTATGAACTCACCCTCTGAGATGTTTCACTAGTGTCATTTCCATAGAAGAGTGTGTAAAAGCGAGTGTGTCTGCTGCTGTTGTCTGCTGGTTCTCTCTGACAGAAGCCACCTGTTGGTATCTCTTTACACTTGTATCAATATAACTAACTGGGTGGAGCAGGCCCTCACTTAGCTCATCTCCCCGACTTTTCAGACAATAACATCCTCCGTATTGTTGTTGTAATGCAAATGTGGGTGTCAGATGGTGATCCGCCTCCTACAATGAGATTGCTCAAGATGAGATACTCTACACCCCTGAAAGAGTTTCACCTTTGGGAAGTTAGATAATGCACAAAGACTCCTGAATAACTGGTTACAGACCATGAAGTCATCTTAACCACGTCACTGTACATAGTTTAAGGATGATTCTGAGTAATTGGCGCAAAAGACAATAATGTTGTTGTTCTTTCAAACCTGGAATTAGGAAAATTTACCCACAACACAAAGATCAAGCACATACCATCTATTACTGCGTAAACCTGCATTTCAAAGCATGAAACTCCCTTAAATTTAGGGGACCAACAAGAAACAGAATAAAAAATGAGGGCAAGACATCCTGGCTTTGGATATAGGTCAAGCCCCAAAAATGCTGGATGCTTCACTTCCCACAACGCAAAGCTGAAGCATATTTCATTATAACCCTCCCTGTCTAGTAGATACTCACTTATTTCAAACTGCTCTACTCAAATTTGTAGCACAAGCTCGATAGAATAAATCTCAAATTTGAAAAGCTCGTTCACAGTGACACAACTATTTTCTATTATCTCAGCCTGGAGTAGTCCTCTCCATGAGGAATGAACCAAACTTCATGTGGAAAAGTCGTGGATTGCCCCTCTAACAGAAGGCCGGACACAGCTGGCAACACTGGAATTAATCTGCATAATTTCAGCGACAGCATTTTTAAATAACGGAACATAAGAGAGGTGGACAGGAACAACAACATCGCACTGTTATCATAAAACAGGAGCTCATACGGGATCATCAAAGGATCACATGAAATATTAACATTACCTGTAAACACTTCTACCCTGCCCATAAAACAAACAGTCACTGAGGAGGGAGGTTTAAACCGTCTTCCAGACTCATAGACAATTCCTGACAAAGACGGAGTGAATATTTCCACACTTTCTCCCAGCAAATTTAGAATAAGTAAGAATAAGTTTATTTTACAAGATATCATTATAGGTAACCCTGCCTTTACCTAGTTAGTTCCTCCTACTGTGGGGAAAAAAGTTGTATTACGATTAATGTAGGCTGCAGGTTATGAAAACTAGTCCACTGCCATAACACTGTTTGACTTGTTGTGGACAGTCTAAAAACAAATGATCAACATTTGTTGATCATTCAGCAGCACCAGATACATCACATTTTTTATTCCATCTTCTTCCTTTTTCAAATCTTGGTGCTTAAATCACCTACAATGCAATTTAGCCACTGAGTGACATCACTGGAGGAAATTAATCAGATTACATCCAGCTTCTTCTGGAGCCACAAAAGGCTTTAAATTACTTTTCCCCCCACATATCCAGTAGTACTCCCTAAGACCTGTAAACACACTTTAATGGGTAAAATGTGTTTAATTTGCGCTACCCTTTACGTCAGCATTATAACATGCTCACAATGACAAGGCCGAAATGCAGACGTCTAGCAGATATGTTCACCATGTTGACCATCTTAGTTTAGCATGTTGGTATGCTAATATTTACTAATTAGCTGAAGAGCTGAGGCTTGTTAGGAATGTCATTTTGGGAGGTGATTTGATCATGAACCAAAATTACATTTTGATGACAAATATTGATCTTATGATGGTACTAGATCATCATCAAATCATCAGAGGAACATGAACTTCTGCACTAAATTCTATGGCAAACGATTCCGTAGTTGAGATATTTTACTCAAAACTACAAATGTTAACTACATGGTGGTGTTCGAAGAAAAGTCAAAGGACAATTAAAAGCTTTCATCCACCGTGAATGTCTGCAAAACACTTCTTGACAATTCATGAAATAGTTGTTGAGATATTTTAGTCCGTATCCATCAGCAGAGTGACGTTGCCATCCATAATGCCACAGTGCTAGCATGGATACAAAATCTAATTATGCAAAGCAACAGATCTTACTGATGATAAATTCATGCCTTGGGGCTGGCCCCATGAACTCAGGTCCCCATTACACTCTGATAGAGGGCTGAAGAAACACTTCCTCACTGTCACACATGCTCAGATGCCTCGCCTACAGCAGCAAACCTCCACTAAATGACACAAAGCCCAGCCAGACAGACGACTTATGTTGTCACAGCTGCGCCTGTACCACTGGTATGCCTTGACAGATTATAAAGACTTCACTGTTCCTCTACAACATTACTGCCCTCTTTCACTGATAAGGTTTAGAAGCAGAAAGACAATAACATATCACCCTAAACATGCTGATGATATGATACCGACATACAGACACCGGTGCAAAAATAATAAATAAAAAAGCTGGCATCCAGTTAGAATATCACTGTTGCTGTCAAATAATAATACTCGTTCAGATCACTTAATACTTCCTAAAGACAATCCCGACACTGGTGTACTAGCAGGTTACATCAAAGGAAATGTTCTTACCCTGTGGCAGCGTTGAGCGGTTCAGCAGGTTTCTCCGTCTGGGAATATTCTGTCTCAGACTTTCTTGCAGGAACTTGAATCTTCTGTAAATAGAGTTAAACAAACACAATCCATTTTATGCAAAAGCATTCGAACAATCCTCAGAAAAGAGGCGTCCAGTTTATCCAAAGCGAAAGTTCTAGTACATTGTTAATTATCTCAACCAACGCATGTTGCTGCTTCCTGGTTTTACGCCAGTGAAAAAGATATCAGCGGGTTGATGCCCCTCTCTTTTCCTTAAGCTGAGGGTGTGTCACATGAACAAACATAGATTAATATTTGACTTTTTCCTTTGTTCCTTTCACTTCAGCCAGTATGTTTGTCTTAATGAGACACGAAGCCGCCTCGAGGGCTTGGCAGAGTTGCGACATTTAAGTAACTGAAGTAAAGTTACAACCAAGAGATCTCTCCTTCAAATAAAATCTTTGTTAACGTCATTGGCTGTATATAAAGATGGACAACATGACAGCTCCCCAAGTGACTGGCTGCAGTATGGGTCATAAACCCTGCCCCCTCTATGTTAGTGGATGGTATATGGGCCGAACAAAAATAAATCCCAGCACGCATGAAATAAATCTTTCCCAAAGATGAATACTGTCATTTTAGGTCATTAATATTTTCTGATAAGTTTGGTTTTAATAAGTTATTTGATGCTATATAAAGGATCATGAACTCATGATTGACTGATAAATCCAGCTCACGATTAAGTTAGACTTGTGTGTGTGTAGGATATCATAAAGATATCACCAGCACAAGATGGCAGTGGAAGCAAGTGGAGCGTCGATAAGGGAAGTCCATCTTTATATACTTTCTTTGATGATTGTAAAGTCATAAACAGTCTTTGTGCCTCACCTGTCCATAGATGTCAGCTGAAGGAGACGATCGGGATCTCTCGTGGAAACAGGTGGTTTTGGTTGTCTCTGGTCCTGGATCCAGGATGTTATCAGCTGAGCGGTACCGCCCGGAAGCTCTTGTTTCTGGGTTTTTCTTCTGTATATTCCACTTTGCCTCATACTCAGCGAAGGTGCCCAGTCTTTGCTGGTCTAAGATGGACAGTTTATGTGCTGAGTAAGGACCTCCCTGGACCTCTTCAGTGTATTCTCTGCCTGTTATCGTGTCCTCTGTTTCACTGGTTGTGGAAAGACCTCTGGCCCTTGTCTCCATGGGGTTCTCAGTGTAGCTCTGAGGGGGAATCGGACTGGGAAAAGAGGGCTTCCCTCTTTGTTTTACCCGCCTCTGTTTGTCTAGTGAGGAGCTTGCATTTTCATTGTGAGGGAGATCTTCCTTCACCCCAACTTCATGGATTTTGTCTGGTTCAGAGAAAGACCTTCCCTTCTTTTCTGCAGGAAAACGCTTTCGACCACCAATGCGAGTCACTTGACCCGCAGCAAGCCCTGATTTACTCATTACAGACTCTGAGACAGTTGGCAGAGGGGTGACATCTTTACGGGTCAGCGCTGAGGAAGGGTAGTTAGGCAAGGCCTCAGCCGCAGGATGCTCAAGTAAGACTGGCTCGAGGTCTTTTCTCCTGAAAGACGTCGCCTTGAGCACTCTTGCTTGTGCTTCCTTCAGATTAACCTTGTAGGTGTTGGTGAAGGAGCCATCCGCAGAGGGAGGGGTGGCGTTTTCAGTGGACTTCCAGATATCCTGATCGTCCTCAGTCTCACCCTCGCTACCAGGAAGGGCTGCAGCACTCTTACTTTTCTGCAGCTTGGCTTTTCTCATCTGGATTTCATTCCTTAACGTGGTGGCAAAGCGGTCACTGCGTCTCGCCTGCTTGCTTTCGATGGACTCCTCTGAGTTTGGGCCTCTCACCTCCTGGCCTGCAGCGTCCATAGATAGAGAGTGAAGCATGGGGGTCGCCTGGGGACAGATCTTGTTGCTCACTTGGCTGTAATGTCTGATGTCTTGGGGTAATTCTCTATGTTGGAGTGGCAGTGACCTCCGCTGTTCAGACTGTCTGTTAGAGGGATAACTCATGGAGTGAGCTTCTGGATTTTGTGTGTTGTGTCCTCTCTGGTTTCCCCGATCATCAGAGCTGGATTTAGTTACATGGGTTTCTAGTACAGTTGTGACTTGGTGCTTGCTGTATCCATTGCTGTCTTTAATGTGTGAGGAGTGTTGCTGCTGTGGGGGCAGATGATACTTCACTTTGTTGACTGTCTGTGGGCTCAGAGAGTTCTGCTCAGTCCCAGTCTGTGCCAGGTCTACACCAGTGACACTCCTCCTGTCCTCGGATTTTCCTGACATGGGCTGCGGGTTAGGCTGACATGTTGTGACACAGTAGTATCGGCTATGTCCACTGCTGTCAGTGTTTTGGTCACTGGCAGCGGTAGACAGGGAGGTGCTGAAGTTCTTTCTCTGGTTCTGACCAAAGTGTTGTCCAGAACCATTAGTAGGCAGTTCCTGCATGCTACAATAGTAGCCACCTACATTCTGTGGCTTTGGTACAGATGTAGCCCAGGGCTGAGAATAAAAAGTGCCTTTGTCACTATGGTGTCTCTGATGGGAGGGCTGCCCTTGCCGAACATCACTGCTGGACAGGGAGAACTGCTTGTTTGAGTTGAACTGGTTATGATTTGATTTATCGGATGAAGCATAAAACCCATCACTGTCATTTCTCGGGGATAAGTTGTGGCTGCGGCGACTGTCAGTGGAAGCCTTATTGGAAACATGTGCTTCAGGTCCTTCCGGCTGAGCTATAACAAGCCCCCTTTCATGTACCTTAGTTGCAGCAAAACTGTCACTGCGTGCAGGTGGAGGCGGTGGGGGAGGAGAGGGGGAAGCTGTCTTCTTTTTCTCAGGGACATGCCAAACAGGTCCATAGCTGATTCTGCTTGAAGTGGAATGGCGGGAGCCAGCCAAATCCTCAGTCTGTGGGCCCTCACAGCCTGTACCAACTCCTGGGATCTGGAAGTACGCCACTCTGTCATCCTGTTTGACTCCCTCATTCACACTCTGGCTGTTCCTGCCATTGTTGTGCTTTCCTCCGGCATCCCACTGACTGAATTTATAGAGCATGTTCTCTGTCGAGGCAGCGTTGCTCTTTGAGAGGGTATAGTCTGGGGTGCCAGAGCTGGTGGAGAAGGAGCTGTAGGCCGAGTCACGTTTCCCTCCTCCGAGATGCTCCATGCTGTTGTTGGACTTAGCAGGTGAAAGCTGACCGGCAGAGTACGGGTGTGAGACATGTTCTAGACTGTCCATACTGCCGTGAGAGCTGAACTGGTCAGACACTCTGCGCAGGTTTGTCTGCTCCCAGCCAGAGGAGAGGTCAGTGGAGGATGAGCTGGAGGATAAAGCAAAGGACCAAGTGTGAAAATCCAACCTTTAACCTTTTAGTTGGCAAAACTAGTAATTTATCCAAAGAGCTAAAACAATTGGTTGATGTGCCAGTTGTAAGAAAATTAACTACCAGTTTTTTGATAATCAATTGATAACTGAAGTCATTTTTCAAGCATAAATGTTGGATTTAGTTTGGTTTCACCTTTATACACGTAAGGATTTGCTGCCTTTCATTGTCATTTATGACAGTACATAAAGAGTCTTTAGGTTTTGGACTGTCTCATGGCCGATTTATTGCATATAAATCCAATTTATTATCAGCTTTTGGCAACCAGAGAATACAGCAACAATTGCAAAGACATCTTTTTTTACTTTCAAATTCAAATCCCCAAAACCTTTTTTGTTGACGTTTGTATGACAACTCAACATACAATATAAGTCATTTTACAAGGAAAACTAAAAAAAATAACAAAGAAAACAACAAAATACAACATCTGTTCTTGGCTTTCCCACAGACAGAATAGACTCAAGAAATGTGTTCAGTATCTATAGTAGAACAACTCAGATCAAAGCTGTTCAAGGGTTAAGGTCGATAGCAATGTTGAATTAGCTAAGCTTAACCAAAGTCTTAATCAGTACTTTTAACATGAAGTTCTTGTTATCCAACAGTGAAACTCAAGAGGTGAAATTCAAGATCCAAGAGTTACCTTGCATCATATCTGGTCTGCCAGACTGGCATGGGTGGAGACTGCGTTTTGGCAGTCTCTGATTGGCTTTCGTTGAACTTGGTGGAGTGCCAGGAGTGAGGCCTGCTTATGGGTTCATTCCGCCTGCAGAGAGGGCAAAAAGCACAGACTGGGTTAGAGACCAGCCCCTTATGGAAAACAGTATGCTATTGCACATACTGTTTTCTGCTACAACTCACCCAGAACATTTACTTGTTTTGCTACTTCTAGGCCGTGATTTTCAACTATTTTTAGTTTTAGTCATGCATTCACAGATGGAAACTGTTTCTGATGGTTTGTATCTATGCCTGTGTTTAATCATAAACTTTGTGCAGGTATCAGTTATGCATTATGCAACATACCCTTTAAAGTGATTCTTTCTGAATTGCATGACGGGAAAGGGTGAACATAACACATCAGAAGAGATCACATAATTCATTTCCTTTCACAATGTAGCCACAAAAACATGTGTATGCATGTCATGAACAGGCAGTGTATTGCATGCAGTACAATGGGATGCATATCATTCATCTAACGACATAAACCACAAGACAATCCAAAAAGAGACATGCCAATGAGCACAGGTGATAAACCATGGAAGAGGGACAGTTGCTTTGAGAGGAATGAAGATGACATCATTTCTAGACGAATGATTAACATGATTATGGGCACAGGGAGTGGAACAAAGGGGAGAGGTACTACTCATTACGATGAAACCACAGACGGGAGCGTACCTCATGGAACTTCGCAAAATCTTCGTAAGAAAGCTTCTTGCCACATGCACGTCATTCTCTGAGGGCATTTTCTGAGTTACAATATCCATTTTCATATTCCTGGGCAGCAGGGGGAGGAACACACATACTAAGAGCTCACCAACAATTGATCGGACTCACAGTAGAAGATAGGACAAAGACGACCTGACATTTAGTTTGTGCACACTGTAAGTAACTGTAAGAACGCACTAGGACAAAGGTTCTCTAAATCCCCTCTGATCCTAACTGAATTATAACAGAGGTCTAATTCACAGGACACAAATATGCAGTCTATAGAAGTGTATCTCTCTGCTGACACATGGGGTTACAGCTCCCTCTTCTGGTCAAACTGACATATGATCATGATGTCATACAGTTTTCTTAGTGTCATGGAGGACAAGAAATATGAGAAAACTCTTGTATGACTGACAACACCGAAGACAATACCACAGTTTGACTCATCTGTCATTAGGCTCATTATCTAAACAGTACGTAGCTGAGGTGAAATGCTCGTGCTCAGACTTTGCCATATGGTCCCAGGGGGAACAGAAGCCCAGCATGGGGCAGAGGGCTTAACAGAACAGAGAATCTCTTACACAATCAGATCAGCCACATCACCCCTCGATCCAAGCTGTCGTCTGCCACCCAGACAACCTTTCTATCCTCTATGGGGCGCAAAACTAACATCATCAACCTGTAGTGACATTGATGTAATTTCATGTGTAGGATTTTTCAGCGGGGAGGGTTGTAATTATACGTTTTCTATTTGTCTTAAATGGGTCAACTCTGACTGTGTTTAAAGGTGCCCAATGTAGTTTTGGGGAGGATATCTTAATCAGTTAAAGATCACTAAAAAAACAAACTCTTTGTTTTCATGACTGAATAAACTGAATAAACAAACTGATATTAAAGGACAAAACAATTTCATCCTGTTTTACTTTGTTTATATGTGGCGGACCCTGCATTTTTTCTAGCTTTAAACACTGTTCTGGGGACCTTATTTTCCTCTGAGAACTTCTTTATTTAGTTATAGAAAAAAACAATTCTGAGTTTGTGTCATTACCACATCTACTACAAAACTACAAAGTGCCGATTTAAAATGAGTTTATATTACTTGATGATTTCTCTTTAGACCTTTGGTAAGATTTTAGGCATCAGCTTCTGACATCTATCAAAGAAACTAATCTAAAAAGACATTTAAAAAAAATTAACCCTTAACATTTATACCCTTTATATTGCATTGTATGGTAGACATCGGTAACTGGTTTACTGACACATACCTGAAAAACATTGCCGTTATACTGGTCTAGGACTGCAACTAATTATTATTTTCACTATCTTTCAATCTGCAGATTATTGTTACAAGTAAACAATAAATCATTAAGTTACAAATTGTCTGAAATATGCAACATTTCATCTTTAAATAGCTTCTGTTGTCCAACCGATAGTCCGAAACCCAAAGACTCTTCATTATGACATAAATGACGAAGTTGAACAGTGAAGTTTTACATTAATGCTTGAAAATGACTTAAACAATTAATCCTTTATCATGGTTTTAGCTTTATACTGGTCAAGAATTTGAGACAAAGCTTTGCTTGCTTACGTTCTCATTGGGCTCAGGACTTGTCTTACAAAGCCATGAGGTCATGAGGTCTTGCCCCTTTAGTCACCTTGTCTAAAGGCCTTCAATGATCTGATGACATGAGGTCCGAACAACAGCTTCCTTCAGATGGAGACCTGAAAACAAACTACCGGGTGAAACGAATAACGTGAGCTCTTCCATTTTTTCGCACGCGACACTAATTTAATAGATTGAGAATTTTCAGATTGAGACAGAGATTTGGTTTAAACTCGATAAAGTGGGACGATTCTACAAAATTAATTGTGGATTAAAGTTAAGGCCTATTTAGAGGACAAAGAAAAGCCAACATGGAGCTCAGTCTTCCTTGTCCCCCTCACAGTCCGTGTTTCTAGGGCACTGGGAGCTAGCCACACATGGCGCCTGCTATTGGTATGCAAATGAAGCTGGTTTTATTAGGCCTATCGTCAGGGCTACAGCTGGGCCGGCACAGATATGCTAGGAAAGTGAATCAGTTGGCTGGAATGGGGGCAGGGGGAGAGACTGTTTTCTGAGTGATCACTTCGGAGCCCCATTTCACTTCAAATGTATCCGGTACCAACCAGTCCACGTTCAAAAATAAACAGCTCGCATATGTGTACTAGACCTGTGAAACTTCAGGACAAACTCACAGGTAATTCAATGATAATACTTTAGGTTAATATATTCACTGATGATTTTGTTTTACCTATAAGCCTTTTCCCAAAAAGATTAATTTGCATTTAGTTCTGCAATGCTAAGTCTCGCTGATCATGGCTTAACCTAAATGATGGCTGACCTCATACTGAATGATAAGACAAAAACAATCGGAACAATAACAGAGTATTAAGGTCATAAAACCAACCAAAGAAGGCCCCAATATGTCCCGCAGTGATTCACTGACAAAAGGCAGCAGGTATGACGGCCTTCAAACACAAAGTCAAAATCCAAAAAGTGATTAAAACATAAAATAATGTTCATTTTGACTCACCAAACATCTGGATGAAGGAACTCAAAATGTACACAAAGAAGAAATGTGTAATCCAAAAGATCATACAACGATATCAGACTGGAGGTGAGACCAGTTGTACCCGCATGCTGGTCAGGCACCACATTCCACAGACACTTCAAAGACAAGCCAAAATAAAGAGACATGCAGGCCGCTGAGCATCATCGCACAACACCGATCCACCACCACCAAACCCACAACCCCAAAACACAACATTCAACACAGAGGGCCTGGCTAAAAAGTTCTCTGGGTAGAATTAGTTTGACCAGAGGGGAGATTTCCTTCAGGATTACGGGGGAGAGGGGGGTGGACGAGTGTAAGAGAAGGAGGAGGGCCGTCGCCACAGCCAGTCCCTTTGGAGTATTTCCGTAACCTGCCTTGTCTCATTGGCTCTAAGGGGCTAATATGCTAATCACGGGATGAAATGCCGGACTCTTCTCTTCCCATCTCCCCTCTTGTGCGGCAGACATGCATTTCCACCATTACTATGGCAACAGGTTGCTCTTTAGGGTGGAAGGGCACCCCATTTTTTGAGAGCCCTGGGTAATGAGAATTGGAACTGCCCAAGGAGGGATGTCAGCAACACATGGCAGATACAACTTAGCATTCAAACATTTTGGCTGTACTCATTAATTCAGGTTATGGTTAGTTAGGCTTCTTAGCTGTGGTTCAATGAATGAGAACATACATTAATACCTAATAATTAAGCCGCATGCTCATTGGGCTTAGATTCCTTCAACAGAATTCTTACCATTTAATGAGCTGTTAATACAATGTAAATATTATATTTGAGTAAGTGATTAGATTGAAAAGATTAAAAGGTTAGAGTCAACTTTACTGTGATTGCACGAAGTACACTGAGACAACAAAATTCATTGTGACTCAATGTTAAGACTACATTTGTATGTTTACTATACATAATTTTTGAACCTTTTAAATAAAATGTATTTTATATTGCACCTCAATTAGCAGTGTGATTTTCCTCTTTCCTTTTAGAAATGGCCTAAATATGACCTTTGGTAGGCATATGAACATTTATCAGGATTTGCGTAAATGTACCAATGTTTGCCAGGGGGGCTAAATTTCAACTTCTGTTGTTTAGTGAGATATTTGGAAAACTGATACAGTGAAAAGTTAAGATATAAAGTGACATCATTAACAGACCGTGCCCCCTCTTGCAGATAAGTGCCTTATATTGGGTAGCCGAATATATAAATGTGTACAATCCTTTTTGAAATTCCTTTTTCTTGTCAAAAAAGCTGACACCAGGTGCCTGGGATTTCACAGTACAGTCTGGATACTCATGCTCCAAAATTACTTCTATAATAAAAATGCATCACAGATCTGGTTTCGTTTAGGAAATCACTGAAGATAGAGGTGTGCCAGGTGCTGGGCAGTTTGAATTAAATGGCCCAAGAGGCACTTTAATTCAACATTTTCAGGGACTTAATGCACCAGAATGTAATATAAAGTAAAGCTGTCAGAAACACATTTCTTATGTTAAAACTACATCTTTACAATATGGAAATCAAAGTAATCCAAATGCAATGCAGTTGTATCAACAGCTGCTTTTGATAATGACCATGCAAGTGGCATAAATGGGAGAAAACTCTCCTATTTGAGTGACAAACAAGTGTTCTGTTCTTATTAAAAACGTGCTCTGGCACACCAGCAAGAGGTCTGGTGACGGGCAAGAAGATTAGTAACGAATGGTTGCAACCTAAAGCTGATAGGAAGGCAATAAAATTCACAGTGATCTATTGTGAGGGAAGCAATCAAGCATTCAGCCCAAACAAGGTTTTCATTGTTTTCAACTTGAGCAATATTTACGAGATTAACAAATCCATCCCACATAGTATGGAATGTTAACCATATCTGATAAGTTTTGATTTGACCAAAGCGTGAGTTTTTTGAATGAAAAGTCATGTGTGACTTCAACAGGTAGATGCATCTTCTATTATATGACATCTGGCTAAATGCGATGTAGCATCCTGTACAGTACAGGGCAGAAAGATGCTGAGGTTGTATGCACTCCCAACCTGCACTTTGCAGGTGAGCCGGTGGATTCCATTTGGTCCCTTAGGGTCTGACAAAGGCCCTCTTCAGCAGACCCTACAATCAAACCAGTCATGTTTCGGGTGAGAGAGGTGAACCGTGAGCTGCATGTAATGACCAGCACATTCCTGGGCTGAGTGGCATACCAGCTGTCAAGTCACCGGCTGTCTGCACTGACCCACAGCACAAAACACCTGGAAAGCTTTTGTCTGATGGAGAACGTCTGAACAGCATCACCATAACTAAGTCTTCCAAGTTCTCTGTCTTAAACACTGTCGTTCATTTCAGTTCATGAGCAAATCAACAACCTGTCTGTCAGGCCTGTCTGTTACCTGTTGTAACACCATCATAGCTTAAGTGTGAAATATACCAGAACACGAGCCGAGCAACAACAACAAATAATTAGGGGATTAGCTGTAGTCCCTCACAAGGACATACTGCAACTATTGCAATATAATTGCACAAGCGAACCTGCACCTGACATTCAAACCTGTTGTGAGTTGATTCAAAGATACATGTCTATGTAATGTCAGCAATGATTGAAACAAAAACAAACATGTCTCAGATATTTTGACACTATCATTGCAATATGATTCATGATTACAGGAGCTGATTACTTTTGCAACATAATTCAATTTAAATTATGACGATGTGACATTTGTTGGCGTCTTTACCAAACAAACATGTTTTCTCACATCTGAAGAACAAGATTTGCATGCTGGGGAAACCTTGAAGCATCTTTTGCAGTTTCAGCAATTTGGGTATTGCAATTTCCATAATATATTGATTAATTGTGCAGCTCTAATCTGATTATACACCCCTAACACAACAAACCTGATCCCTGCCATGGTAAGATAAAACATTCTCATGTACACTGTAAAGCCTGGCCTATGAGGTAAAAATAAACTGTCAAAAAAAATAAATGGCCAACAATAATTAATTCCCCCAGACTCACATACTACCTCATGAAATGTCGGTTAAAATTAAGAACAAACATTCTTCACATTCTGGAAAAAACCATCAAAGCTCAAAACAAGTTTACTTTTTCTTTGATTAGACTGCATAGTTTTTCCTAAAAAACAAAAAGATTTGAATGATATCTTCTTCCTGTAGTGACAGTTACTTCAGTGACTCTCTGTCAACTTTGGCAATGGAACAAACCAAAAGAAACAGGGGGGGTGCAGTTAAGACAGGGCTACAATGAAATCTCTAAACAATGATTTCCTCAGCTGAGTCCAAAACAATTTTAAGAAATCTACTTATGAAAAGAATTCGGTGCACTGCATTCCAAACATACTACGTAGGCTTATTTAGAAAAACAAAGGCCGGTAAATGTAAGCCGCTGCTCTGCAACCCCTGCTGAATGCTTACTCTGTAAGTTAGGCCAATAAGCTTTTCCAGGCATAATTGGATTTTGCAGCAAACCTCTGTGCAGGCCTAACTCATCTGAAATAGCTAAATGGATGTATTATGGTAATTGCAAAAGTGTTTTTGATGCTGCAACAAGTAAAACATAGACACAGAGAAGCCATCTGCTGCAGTGGACGTCTCTTCCAGTGCAGAATAATGAAGTTATGTTAGTAAGTGTGGTACTTCTGTAACAATGCCAGAAGGGGGAAACCAAACGCTACAACACAATTCAAGTTTTATGTTGTAAAGATCACCGTGCTGTTGGTGCCTCAAAGAAAGGGAAAGTAAGGTAAACCAAACTATGGGTGTCCTGATGCTAAATAAAATCCAACCTGCGCTAAAATCAAGAGCTAGACTTAAGAGTACAGCTCTGCTGACAGTTATAGCTCTTGTTGGTGTTTCAAGTTATGTGTTTTTGTGATTTATAGTTGAACAGGTCAAAATATGTGTTGTGCTGTTCGTCTCTTTGTTTTCAGTAAAGTTGCTTTCAAAATTACATATTGCTAACTAGGATTCAATTTAAGATTTGCCACAGTTAGCCAAATTACAGCTTTGGGAATTTATAGTGAGCAAGGGTAACAATAGCAAGCTGGAATGCATGAAAATACAATGTGTAGATGTGAGACAATTGTAGTGTTTGACTGTATGCAGCAGTTAGTGTTGGCAAGTGTTAAACAAATTTTGTATAAGACGTGCAATTTCACTTTAGCCTACACCCTGGTTTTGTTTTAGTGCTGAGATATTTTGAATCAGTTTGATAAAGTGATATTTAAAATGTAAAAATGTCTGGACAACTTTTAAGATTCCCTTATCTGACTGAAGAAGAGACTCAAGAGTGTGCTGTAGTTTTGTTGAGGCATGTGCAGAGAGGTCGAGATGCTTTCCCACAGATAACCACACCTTTCTGTTCTCTCTGTGTGCAGTGTGACAAGCCTCTCCCCTTCCCCTCTCCCAAATGACATTACACCTACGATCTCACATTAGTCACTGCATGCAAAATAAATCAAGCTCCTCCCTTGTGCTGTCTGTAAAGAGACCACACCTGTAAACCGGAGCAGGTTCTGACAGCTTCCTGATCCTCGTTCAACTATCCAACATTATCCCCGAGATAAAAAGAAAGGTGTTTTACAGTTGACACCTCACATGCTCGGGCACATTATTAAGCTACAGTCAAACACGAGGGCTCAATGTGTGTAAAGGTAGCGACGTGTGATGCTACTGTGTGAAACGCTTCAAAACCCAGACACCAGAGCTTTCCGCACACAGCACACAGGAAAAGAACAAGACTGCAGTTAAAGCTCTGGGGTTCTGTAATGAACCACTATCACTACGCTGTGTTCTAAATCAGACACAGACTTGTTATTGTAGCCCTGCTAAATGACTGACTGGAGATGCTATTTGAGACAGTCAGAACAAACTAAATTCTTCAACACAGACAAGCAGAAGGAAAAAGAGTGTCCGATGGGACTGAAAGTCTGCGTAAAATGCAATATGAACAATAGGACCTGTCCTTGTAAGGAAATGTCTTTCTCCATTTACAGTTACAAACATACTGAAATGACAATGGCCAGATCCTTTAGTTATCCTCCTGTGGTTTCATCTACCCAGTATTTACTTCCTTTCTCCCTCTGTTTTCTCCATTTTAAAGACACTGCTGTGAGCTGGGATGTTTCTCTGTCACAGTGGCTGTGCAAGCAAGCTATTAAGGCTTTAAAATGACCTAATATATTAATTCATATTTCCAATCTTGGCATCCATGATGGAATCAGCGTGGAGTGATTTAACTTAAAATCAGTTCAGCTGCAAGAGTATTAGGTATATCTAGTTAGTACTAACGCAGACAACAGTCCTGCAGTAAATCTTACGTTCATGAAGGTCAAATGGACAATTTTAAAGGGAGGTGTGAAAAATAGTTCTCATTCTCTACAACTCTTTATTGCTTGCAAGGAAAGTCAAGGACAAAAACCTCCTTAAATATCCAAATATAAAAGGATTGTATGGTTTTGTATGAGTGGGTTCGGACATTGTGTATGGTGTGGTGTGATTGAATTTTTGACAGTGGCTGTGGCAATTTGAGCAAGCTAGATTGTGAATGGTGCACAGAAGAAAGTCCCATCATATTTTTCCAACCGAGCCATCTCACTTCAGACCAATGAGAAAAGCAATGACACAATCAGATATAAAGAAATCTTACACATGTTGTGACCAAAACTTTTCCAACTTTGGCAGTAAATTGCTGTTAATGTAGGACCGTGTTAGTCTTATTAAGGGGCTGATAAAGCAGATAAGTTTTTTTAGCGCCTTAAAGTTATCCAACAATAGCATAAGTAATCAAATAGACACAGATTGTTATAGACAGAATGCATCCTTGTTCCCAGATCCTATAATAGACATGTCTACTGAGAATACATAACAATGAGGGAGACTCACCATTTATTCTTCCTTGTGGAAGGATAAATGGTGAGTGAACTTCCTTGTACGACGGGATTTGTTCAGGGATTACGTTATGATATGATACAATACAGACAGAAATGCGGATGGCTAAGAGAGACAATGGGAGCAGTGTTTCATACACAACAAGGCCATTTGTAAGACGGCCTCCAGCACTATGTTGACAAATGATTCCCCAGTTAAACAAGATACGATGCCTTAACAATACCCTGGAGTCAATAGGTCACAGGGACTGGCTTATGACAACAAGAGTCTATGTATCTATCTTTTGTGGTTGTACTGTTCATCAAGTGTGTTCTTTGGTCAGTACGAAAAAGTGCTCCAGAAAAAAACAATGCAAACTAGAAATGACTTATCACACAGAGTGTGAAACCAACTGACTGATAAAAAAAGAATCTCAGTGACTAATAGTATCATGCATCAAAACTTCCGCTTGTTTGTCCTTCCTATAACTGCCTGTGTGGGATCTAAATGATGTCACCTTCAGCGGCACTTCCTTCTTTCACCTTGATCATGAAAAACTGTGTCGCAAACCATGAACTCCTGCTGACTACAACCCAGAACAACCTGGCTAAACAGGACCATCCAGCTACCAACAGTCCCAAAAAGTACAGGCTGGTCTAGAGGCACATTACGTAGCCAAACAGCTGCGAGGGCAACACTCCGCGGTCTCCACTCCTCTGTCACCTTGGTTTGTTGGAAATGTTACCATGGTGATCTGTTACGCTGAGGGGGTGGTGCACTTGTGACAGTGGCAGATGTAGCAGGAGAGGGCAGAGGAGGGGACTGGGGATTGGTTTCCTACCTTTTCACCACCAGACTGAGGGTCTTATGGGAGCCTTTCACTAGGCAGATCGCCTCCTGTCTGAAGCCACTCAGGGGAATCTCGTTGATGTTGACAAGCTCGTCTCCCACCTGGAGACTCACAGCTGCTGCCTTGCTGCCCTCCTCCACCTGGAACATGAACACAACAGATGGAAAATTGAGAATTGAACACAATCTTTTACAGGGACACCAAAAATATTTTAAGGAAGCCAACTCCTGCTGCCAAGTTTGCTAATTAGAGTAGGAATGACACAGGACACTGTAGCAACGAAGCTTCCACCAGCCAATCTGTTTCTATGGCAAGAATATATATCGGGCCTCTGAATTGAACTTAGGAAGCTCTAAGAAAGAGTTTACTAAGGATATAACATGCATTTTGCAATCTGAGAGATACGTGTGGAGATTCAGAGGCAACTCAGGCTTAGACCTCACCTAGACATTAAACTGTCTTTATAAATGCAATTGGAATGTGGACATGACACAATGTGAACTTGGGGCAGAGCAGGTGCTGCAATGAGCCACGTGCAAAACATTTGCATTTATCAAGACAGCCACCATTGAAAAGAGGTATTACAATCCACAGGCTCCATTTTATTAGCTAGTTCCCTCAGTTTGTAAGACAATGATACTACTGAAAATTGTTCTTATTGAGGAGGTAGTTGTAAGAAAGTCAAATTATAGGCCATTTCATAAATTTGCACTATTTCAAAGATGTTTAACAAAGGTCCGAAAGACAGTTGGGTTACCTTTTTTGATATTGAATTTGTATGTTTTCTTGGTACAATTGGGGCAATAAATACAAATAAAAAAAAACATATGGTTCAATTATCAACTATTGGCCAAATTTTGAATATCTGCATTTGCATAACCAAAAGACTTCATATGTCCAGTGGCTTCCCACTACAGTGTTCTGAAAGAGATTAAGTAACCTCAAATGACCTGACCTTGGTGCTACTCACTGTTTCTCAGCACGTTAGAACTTGTGATAAGCAAAACCCCAATGTTTAAACCTTACAGTGGTGCAGATTTCTCTAATTAGACCTTATGTAGCAGCTTCCATACTGTGTTTACCAGACACGACAGCAGCGGCCAGTAAAGTCGTTTTTTTGTTTGGGAGTCGGTGTGTGTGTGTGTCATCATGGGATAACATACTCCTGGAGACACATTTTGTAGCTAAAACTAACACAGGAGCGATTTTGAGTATTCTGCTGTTTTTTATTTAGCTGAGTTCGAAGGCTGAGTTCGAAAGTGTCTGTGGTCCAAGCAAGAGTGCTGGAACTAGGTAGGTATGAATTACGAAAGGGCCGTTGCCAGAGACAGATCAAAGCAAAAATATCAGTCTATGTCACATTTTATAAATTGTTTAATGTCAAATGGGATATTTACTTATCCTTCATTTAGTTTTGATTTTGGCAGTTCCGGTCCTCGAAAGTCATTGGCAGACGATAAGCTTGTTTATCAATTTGTAGAATTTATGAAAATTAAACTGAGACCTGGCTGCTCATCTGTATTAGACAACCTTCTTAACCATGGCAACACTTGACAAAAGAAATATTAGGGGACCTGGAGAAATAAAGCCTAAAATATCTGCATGGTAAGGTACCAAGGTGAACAAGAACATCTTTTCTCTCTTCGTGTATTGTCAACTATAGCCCTTTCTATGTGAGTCAGAAATGCTAAATTTGGATCTGACAGCTAAATATTCTCTAATGTGTGGACTACTAAGAGAAACTATGACATGCAATTATGATCTGAACAAATGTTTATGGCAGTCGAGTTATTACAACCGAGGGCTGCATAACTACAAAGAAAAATGCTTCGGGGACTCATGAGAGAAATACACCAAAAGCCACCAGTCTCTTGTTTACATTCTCGAGGTATGTTATAGGGTGACAGTGACGGAAGAAACACAGTGTTTATCAAAGTTAACAGCAGGTAGGCCGGTCTCTAAAGAAAAGGATCAAAGGCTATAAAAATACTTCAAAAGCGGCTGAAGCAGATGATGTAAAAACAAACGGTCCTGTGTTTGTTTGAGGGCAGACACCTGCAATAACACAAACTATATGTCAAAGGGAAGTATAGTGAACAGAGTACAGTCTACTGATACCTCCAGGGAAGACCTACCAAATAAAAGACATTAGTTTAACAGAACCACGGCTATAGCCAAGGTCTTTGAAGTGTAAGATGTACGCAGTGTTAAGGTCAGTGCTGTCCTCACACTGACGCAGAAAGTCTGATAAAAGTCAGCGAGACAGCACGTCTCAGTGTGCAAAGAAAAGCAGGGAGAACGTGCTTGGCAGTTGGCACATTAACACACAAAAGCCAAGCTCTGAAGCTGATTATCAGTTCTCCCCTCAACCTGTGAGAGGGGGTTATATGACTCAACTACAGAGGTATGTGTACATTTACAGACCATTACGTGTTATATGGCATTTATCCCCAAAACAGAAAACCAGAGCCCAGAGAGATCCGATCAAAGCCCTTGTTTCATTTTTCTATAATACCGATTTGAAGGCAGGGTTAAGGCAGGGCGGACTGAGAGTGTTTTTATGATGGCTGGCTGGATTCCTGAGCTGCTCCTGATATGGTCATGTTTTCTAGAGAAAATGAATCACTGGCTGATGCATTTACAGTAACTTAAAATGTTTAAAATGGACACAGAACACCCCCGTTCCAAAGAAACTGGAAGGTCATTCTCATGAGGTAACACTAGAATATATTTACTGAGGTCCACAAGCACCAAATAGACATCACATAGGCAAACTGGTCGTCTTTCACAAGAGAAAAATAGTGGTTATGGGTTACACAAGATTAAAGTATGGTCTAGGAAGTGTTGGAGGCCAGGTTGTAAACTGTATTATAGGATTAATCAGGCAGTACTGTATGTTCAGAGTCACTGTTACAGAGTGTTTGGTCAGTAACCCATGTCTCTCCTTCCCCTGCTTATGTATCAAAAGAGAAATGCAATTTCCTGGTATCCCTGCTGACTTTATCCAATCAGGATTCTGCTTGTGAACATGCAGAGAGACAGGATCCTCCTGTTCACTGGCAATGGCGTAACAGGGCAAGCTACCCATTCAAGTGCTCCCGGTGACAGCTTGTACTACCAAACAGTCCAAGCAATGAAAAAAGCTTGACGGAAAGAAAGGAGTTTTGCAAGTAAGGTGACGTAGAGAGGAGGGAGGGGACTGCAAACTGCAATCAACGGACAGAAGTTTGCTAAAATGACAATCACACATACAGCAACTTTTTTGACATTTTGACCAATGACAGTGGGGCAATCAGCCCAAGAGCCATTGGTTCACGCTGAAGACGTTAATCTGATAATTCTGGGAAAAAAAAGTAAGCAACTTCCTAAAACAGTTAGGAACTTAAATTTTAGCAAACGCTACTAAAAACAGTGCATTTATTCAGGATTATTTTCCGTTGTGGATCTTGCTTTAGTATTTGAGGCGACAGGACGGTATATGGGAGATTGACCTAAAATGACTTCTTGACTTATGTTCAGGGAAATGCAGAACGTGTCACACAATGGTGTGGCTAATTGATGTGTCGTTATAGGTTTCGGAGAACAATTGAGCTCTGTGGCACAGAGGAAAGAGATTTATCAGGGTTTGGCTACACAAACAATTCTTGGATTCATTAGAATGTAAGCTGCATAAATAGGATGTATCAATTGTTAGTTCTGGTCTTTTCATGGAAATTCTTGCCAATAAGAAAAATATAGAATAACACCAGACTTTAGGCAGGGGCGTGTTTTAAGATGTCAAAAAACAACTGAAAACAACTGAAAACAACACCAAACAACAACAACTAATAACGAAACAAAGGGGTGGAGCAAGTGTTTTGTGATCGGAAGGTCGCTGGTTCGATTCCCCTGGTCTGCATGTTGAAGCCTCCTTGGGCAAGATCCTGAACCCCAAACTGCTCCTGTTGTGCTGGTCGGCACCTTGCATGGCAGCCACCGCCAAGTCGTTTTGGACTAAAGCGTTTGCTAAATGCCATAAAAAGGTAAAATGTAAAATAGCTCCATTCAGTTCGTCTGGCCGTATTGAAGTCTCCGGAAGGCCCTGAGACATGAACTTGATTTTAAAAGATGTTATTTACACTCTTTAAAAGACAAAATCTTCTCTGTAGCTGCAGAACTAAAATGTTAGCGTGCACCCTGTCTGAAGTGGGTGCCCAAGCTCTACTGCACATTAAGCGTGTTGACAACGTCCTTTGGTCCAATTTGGAATCTTTGTGTTTCTGGAGACTTGGATTACGCTGAACAAGCTGTTTGGTGCCATTTAATGTTAATTCTCATCTACTTCAGTTGTTAAGGAAAGGGCTACAATGTTGTTTTGCTGGGAAGCTCCAGAAATGTTTCATGGACTATGAAACTTCACCCAACATCAGCATGGGGGTGAGAAAATAAGGAGTGAATTTTCATTTTTTGGTGAAATTATCCTTTAAGGCATATTGGGGAAAATTAAACTTTGCAACTACAAACTGTGTGACATATAATCAGATATACAGTTCAAAATACCCTTTTTAGGTAGTTGAAAACTCTACAATACATCTGATTAGACAGTATTTGGGACCAGACCAGGCAGGAGAGCATGTCAGGAGTTCAGACTAAGCGGTGAGGAATGGTAAACTGTGGTTCCAAAGAACCAGAGAAGGTCAACAACAGTTCAGGTCCACAAGGGAGAAAAAACTTAACTGTATAGGGAAAGCAAAAGCCAAAACTTGTTTTAATCACATTTATCTAGGCCTAAGAAAGTCAACAATGGCCAGGCCAAAGACTGTTTGTCTGACGACAGTACAGTACGTTTTCTTCCTTTCCTACAAATTGTTGTTCATAAAAACAAATGATGACAACTTGCCAGGACATCTGTCACAGCCCCAGCCTACACAGTAGTGTGTCTTTTATTCTTTTTTCTATTCTTTAGTGTCAGAGTTATCTGTTCACTAAAAGATTTATACCATTTGGACGTGAAGCTGTCTGGGCCTGGGCTCTTATGTGGCTCGAGTCTGGATACTGCCGCTTCACTTCGTTATCAGTGACGTCAGTAACCAGGGCTTTATTTTGTTCTGGTTTGATTATAGGTTCAAAGGTTCAAGACACTTTTATAAATCATTTTCAATCTGTAGTTTTTGTTGCGAGTATAGTTCATTATCATATTCTTCAAAACTATGTTGGATCCCTTCTAGTTTATATTGTATTTGCTTTGTTAGAGAGCATCTTATTTTTATCATCTGCCTGCTGTTTCCTCAATTTATATGCCATTAATTGCACCATCTTACTTCCTGCCTCATAAATATCCCTGTTTTAGAAACTCCAATTTCTTTTTAACTTCCTCTGAACGGATCTCATCTATCTAATTTTGCACTTTTTAATTGCTACTCCTCTATTTGGTTCTGCTCTGTCCTTATGATGTCTTTCTAATGCTTTAAGTTGGCTGTATAAAGTATTGAGCTTTTCCTGTTTGCACTTCTTTAGTAATGAGGAATAGGGAATATTTCCCCCTCAGTACCCCTTTGTATAAATCTCCCATTATAGGTGGTCATAGTGGGGCTTTTATCAATACAACCTGTAATGAAACCTTGCTCCACAATAATAAAAAAAATCTTAAGAATGTAAATAAAACAATAAACAGTGTTCAGAGTTCAAACAACATCAAGGCAGAAGATTCATACTCCTTTTCCAAACTTTTTTCACCTTGTCAACCCAATCAACATGAGCAATACCATGTCCTTTGTTTACCATCTTCCTCCAGGCTATAATCAGTCAAACTGCAGCCATCCTGGATGCCTGAGTATCCTCAAAAATAGCCTCATGTCCCTCAGCGGGACAGGGAGGGAAGGATGTGGTGGCGATGAGGGTAAAGAATGTGTCTTTTCTGCTGACAGATGTCCTGTGCAGCGAGCTGACAGGGCACTGAACTCAGACCTCTTGCATGGTTTTACGCACTGCCTGCACACATCACTGACGATGTTCATTGCTGTTTGACAAGGCCCCAGCAACCACATAAACAAACTCACCCAAATTTGACCTCTGCGCAGTTGTTTTTTGCTCTTAGTTTAATGTGTCTCTCTAAGTGGAACAGATGTTTTAAGCATCTGTGCACTTTGAAGAACTTCTTGCTGCTCATTACATTGTTTGTGGCAAGCAATAATAATGTTGCAGATTCTGTAGAGTTGAAATTTAAGCATCATTCCCAAGACTTGGCATTTTTTAGCCATGCTAGTGTTGTGGCTCAACAATGTTGATCTGTCCATCATCTTGGTCAAGACTGAAATATAACAACTTTTCAATTTGTGGTTAAGATTCAAATATTTCAACAACTATTTGAAAGATTTCCATGAGATTTTGTCCAGATATCCATAAAGTCCAAAGGAAGAATTGTGCAGATCTTAGTGATCTTCTGACCTTTTCTCTATCATCAGGGCGATCCGATGCATTCCCTTAACTTTTCATGTAGCACAATGGACAGGTGAATTTCAATGTGTCCAGTATTTTTTTATTCATAACCAAATAGCTGCAAAACTGACAACATCCCTATCTGCCTCAGTTATACATACTTTGTGTTATGGCTAGTTAGCAAATACAAGCCCGCTAACATGCTATATTAAGATGCTGAGCACCCAGTGCAACAATAAACACCTTCCTGCTAAACTTTAGCACATCATTGTGAGCAAGTTAGCAATAAGCCCAAAGCACCGGTGTGTCCCCAGTACAGCCTGTTCAGTCACAAAGCTAGAAAGTGCAAAAACAACTAGCCCGTTACATAGCAGACAACCATGTTGTAGAGATTGTGCAAACTGTCACACATAGTTAAAAACATCTTTGTAAGGTAGCAGAAAATGGTGCTATTTGTTCTTTACAAAAGACACTCTGACACTCTGTTTCCTAAATTTCAGATGAGATATATATGGAAATAACTATGAGCATCCTAACATTAAGATAAGGCTACAGAACATTTACAATACTACAAAACTACATTCCATATCTTATGTAAATATGAGGCATTTACAGTAGATACAAGAGGGCACAGTGACGCATCCTTCTCCTCTGCCTGATCAATAATCATTCTAGTGTTCCACTTTCCTACCTCCAAAATCCTGACTTCTACAAACAGAAACTATCTGGACCCTGAAACCTTTTTCCATCCAACAGCCATAGCCCTACTCTGTCATAAATCATCTCGGCTCCAGTGGTTGGGCAATCCTAAAATAGTCAAATCAAGCCCACAGTTTTGTCACACAAAAGGATTCAATAATTGGTAAAACCTGTTTACCTGGAGGCGATTTATCACAGCATGTAAGAACAGAGAGATCTTTGCACTGTTACTGGCAGCGGTTCTTTAAGAGCAAACAATATTTTCATCCATATAAAATGTGATCCTGGCAGAGGAAACATATGTATGAGGTGCATGCCCAGCTGTGTTGTGTAAAACAGGATTATATAAGTTTATTGAGACTAAGGACTTTAAATCCACGAAGACCTCGAGCATAACCTGAGTTATGAGTGGAATGTTAAGAATTTTAATTAGATCCAGGACCTTTTTTTTTCTTTCTTTTTTTTTTGTTACTTACTTACTTGGATACTTTGGACCTCTCATCAAACTGTGGGCCCTTTTGAAAGTCTATCTTTCATTTTAGCAATTAGTGAGAATGCACTTAGATGAGAAAACTGCCAACAAAATCTATTAATCTAGGCTTTTTAACACTGTGTGTTTCGGGCTAATAAATAATATGCAGACATGCCTACTAAAATCAAACACAAAGACGTGAAACCAATAATAAGATGTAAGGAAAAAAAACAAAAGTCAATGCCAAGTGGATTTTATGATTAATAGTGAGTAAACAAAAAGTCATTCTTGAGGAAAAGTAAAGATATCATTAAAATATTTACTTTAATAAAAGTGACATGTGAGAAGAACTTAAGCAAAAGGCTATATGTTGCAGTTTGTAGTAATTTACATGTGTTAATCACTTTTTTATTGGCCGTATGTGAGAAGATTGTAACGTGATGTGAAAAATAAGACCTTCTCATTCTCTCTCGGTTGTCTTTACAAGCATGTGGGAGAATTAAGTTGTTTAATTTTGCTGAACTGTGCATTTTTTTGTGAAGGACTTGGGTCGGATTTTCAACGACAGTCCAAAGGATGTGACTTTATGCACGTTCTCGAGTGCCTTGTCTCAGTGCTTCCCTCTGCTCTGCGAACAGAGGGCAAGAGTAGCTAACGATAGTTTAGAAATGGAGTCGGCTAACATCAACTAATGACCGACTTCCAGCAAACAAACACAAGCAAATATACATTTGTACACATATATACATGTATGTATACACTGCGTATTATGTGCAGCTTACTTGAGCTGAAATTCAGGATTTTTCTAATTAATGGATACAGTGGGTTTTTGTATATCCTGAATACAGATAAAAACATATAAAGCCAAAGTAAAGCATTTCTTCTAAGGCATCTTAATCTAAATAACTAGTAACTAAAGGTCTGAAATAAATGTAACTGAGCAAAAGCACAATATTTGCCTCCAAAATGTTGTGGGGTTGAAAATGCAAAGTAGCAGAATCTGGTACTTCTATTACTATTAGTTAGATTCCATCTCTGATGAGTACTAAAAAGATGTGTAGTCTGACGAACAAGGTGGATTGTGGCTGAAGTCTACGTAGGTAGCTGTTGGAAACTTAACAAACAAATCCATATGGGTGCAGTTGTGTTGCATGACTTAAGATTTCACAATTAGAGGGGGGACCAATTTCAACATTTCTAAGTGGCCTGACTTGCCCATTGCATTTTCTTACATTACATTTTTTCCCAGAAGATCAGAGTTAACACAGTGTTTAATTGCATAATACAAAATGGTTGTATTTTTACAGATTAGATCAAGTCTGACAACCATTGTGACCAGGGCTTAGCTCCTGCAACACTGCAATCCGTACCTGTTCAGGCAGGATTTGTTATCTTAAAACTGCAACATGTGTGTGAAAGCCACAGCCAACAATATCGTTTAACTGAAATCATCATGTTAAAAAAATGTGCCAGAAATAGAGCAAAGTGCTTCAGGTAGTGCATATAGGCTTATGTGCATGCTATGTCTGCCATATCTCCACATATTTATGTCATTAGACAGACGAATGTTGGGTAAAAGAAACGTTTTTTTTCATTTAAGCAGACAGTGGTTTGTAGACACAATGTAGGCCTTTCTATAGGCTACAATGCAATGTTGCTATTTTGTAAGGGTTTACTTGCACCTTTATCTAGTGAACAGACATAATTCACCAAAATACCTTTGTAAAGCAATGGCTATAATCTGAGAGCCACTCCAAAAGAGAACAAATCACTAATCCTGACTTCACTTATCCCATCGTGCCATTCCAACGGGCTTCAGGCTGTCACAGATAATTCACCGTATTTAGAAAATCAAACAAAGCTCCAACATTCCTCCCCTGCTCCTGGTACCACATGGCTACCCTCCGAACTGAAATTCAACCCAGCGCAAAAATATGAGAAAGCAAAGGTCCAGGTGGGATCTAATAACACACACCAGGGCCTAAGTGACAGTGAGCTAAACTCTGACGCATTTCAAGACAGCTTGACAAACGTGTTAAGTCTACTCCGCGGCCAATTTACTTTATGAGGTTACTGAAACATTTCTTTGTGTCAGCCAGGTAGACTCTGGGTTGTGATTATATAGACAAAAGGATAAAAGCAAAAGCTTTTAAAAAGTTTTGAGGAATCTCACCATCAGTGGCAAACAGGTCCTGTTTTTCATTGGTCCTTGCAGTGAGGATGTGGCATGAGTGACAAAACATTAACGACGAAATGCTGTCACTATCAAACCAAAGAACGGCAATCCAACTGGGTAATGGTTCAGCCACACTTCAGCAATGTGACCATGCCATTTATTCTTACAGCTTAAAGACTTAAAATGCTCTGAATTCTAGTCATCTGAATTACATTCTTGTAAAATCTGCGTTAATAGGGTGGAGATGATCCTAACTGTATCGCTCTAAGCCCATGTGGTGCCTGAGATCCTGAGTTTCATCCGTCTGAGTTGGACTTTGGACCCCCTTTGGGTAAATACTGAAACAACAGATGAAAATCAGGCAGGGACACGGCTCCCGGCAAACAGGTGCTGGTATTGTACCATGTCAAATTAACGAGCAAGGTCTTTTGTAGTAAATCATTACACAGTCAACAGAGAAGTGAGGTAACGGTGTGATTTCTGAGCTGCTTGGCCTGCACCATGTTTGGATACTCTCCCTCTCATGAGCACTGTAAGCATATTGTGGCTCATACATCTGTTTAACAAAGTCATGGCAGCTACAGTTTGTGTTTTGAATGTTTATAAACATCAGCAACATCAGCATGCTAATATGCTCATAGGGACAATGCTATCATACGAATGTTAAGTAGGTTTAATACTGTATTTGCCATGTTTACAATCTTAGCACATAAATGTCAGCATGTTCCTATTAGCATATTTTCCCTGAGTAAGTGAAAGCTTAGACCTGCTGTTGACACTGGAGGAAAAGTTATATAATCATCACGATAGGCAGGATTCTTCCTCTGGATTTCATGACAATCTATCCAACATTTGTTGAGATATTTCAGTCTGTTCAGGCTAGACCAAGCTGACCGACCATTCAACAAACCAACACAGTACGCAAATAGCATAGCTACAAACAAGAAAGACAGTACTGTGTATTCCCAATATTATACTTTGTCTCATATCATCCCCTGTCCTCCTCTACATTTCCTTTTAGTCCCTAGTATCAGACAAGATAAATGAAGAAGAAAAAATGCAACACAGGACACAGTGTGCAGAGACTGTCGGAGGTGTAGCTTTGTGGCTACAGTGTGTGACATGGAGGATCAGGGGAAAATGGCCACAGTATGTGACCTCCACTTAGTTTAGCACGGAGAGCAACACAGCTGGTGGTTTTGAGCTAACCAGCCAAGCTAATATCAGATTTTCTGTGTGAAGGAGAGTCTGCTGGAGCTTCAACAGTTACTAGAGGGTCATTTATGGCCTCCAACGGAGTAACTGTTCGGGTACCTATGATTTAGCCAATTTAGCATCTCTGCCACAAGAGGCTCTTCGGTGAGTGTGCCCTTGAGGGAGTGTCACTGCACAGTCACAGTCCTGCTGGTTATCGCAGTTAACTCTATTGTTCGTCAGCCCTAAACATGTTGATAAGCTCTGAATATAGCACAGTTATCAGTGGGCCCCTGTGTTGTGTTTACTGCCACAGCAGAGAAATGAATCTTTTAAATGAACGACTTTGTCTTTCAGTGAACAGCTGTCTTTGACATCGAAAGAGTTATTTTATAGGAGTCTTTACCTTGGTTATGAGCAGAGGTTCTCGATGCTCCAGTCCCCCTCTGAGTGTAAATCCCCATGGTGCTCCTCCTGATAGATAAACTTCCACCAGCTTCCAGCCCTCACCATCTCTGCTCCTTGGATCCAGATCTCCTGATTTCTGCATCACATGCCAAAGGCTCTCTGCTTCTGTGTAGTGTGGATCATTTTTGTATCCCCCAGTATCCATGGTACTGTTATAAAGTAAAGACAGCATGAAAGCACATCCAAACAAAAAAATAAATAAGTTTAATCTTTTTTTTCTAGAACACATTAACATATTTAAAGGCTCAATTTTGATCCCAACTTACCATTCATAAAACTATCATGCAAATCATCTGCTGCCATGCTCTGTCCCAGTCCCATCTATGCTGATGATAAACCCTGTCCAAATAGCCTTGCAAGAGCAGAAAGTTTAAACTAGATCTTTACTGGTACTGGTGAATAACAAAACAATATTATCCCAATTTCATCATCTTTTCTCTGGTTGACAGAGCATTTCTAGATATGATCAAAAATGTACTGATCACTTTCACAGCTCAGCATTGTCTGGCCACATATATACTGCTGCTACACTGCTGATCTTTTAAGCCTTCCTGAACCTGAGTGTGACCGGAAAAGACTACTGAATGGTCTACAATCATGATTGTTGAATAAACTGAGCATTTGCTGGGGGCTAGAGAAGCTAAAAAAATGTCATGATTAAGAAAATATTGAATTTAAAATATTCTCTTTTACACTGCTTCACTTTATACGTTTAATTTCATTTAAATTTAAATATTTTTTACAGCTGACCTTTTTTTGGGCCATATTTGTTATTTGTATGTACTTGTTTCAATTCCCTACATTTTTTATATATTGTAACGGCTGCTTTAGACCAAACCATTTCATTATCAAACAGTACTGCGACAGACTGTTGTGTAGTTGCTTGATGCATGAATAAAAAGCCTTTAACCTTTAAAGTTAAACACAATTACAAAAATACAAATACATAAAAACCTTCTTGTGTAACACACTTGTTGCTGACTCATCTGTGGCCTTTTGTCTTTTACACTGTGTAGGATTTAACTGGCATCTCTGACAATAATGTTTGTAATAAAAAAAGACAGGACAAAAGCAGAGTGATTAGAGCATGTTTGTCCTGAGTAATACACCAAGTTCACATTCAAACATGGCACCACCATTATAATAAATAAAAAATTGGCTAAAACAGCTAAACGATTGCACCAATTTTGGACCGTATTGCTATATCCCTGACTGTACATTTATTTTGCAAATAACCTCCAAACTCCAGTAAATGATGTCACTGGGATCCTAGCAGCATTCAAATAAGCTTCTTGACAGTTATCCTTTCGGATCAGATATGTAAAGTGTATATTATTTGGAGATACTGACGAAATAAATTCGTTTTTCTCTTGAAAAATATGATTTTTAGACTTTTAAAACATTTAACCAGCATTTATCAAATAATATTTAAGGACATGTGTCTGTCATCTTAAGATTTCTGCATTAATTTAACGTCTTAAAGCTCGATGTAAATTCGTGAAGTAATATTACGAAGGCTTATATTTATGATCCAACCTTTCTGATTTTTATTCGTGGTTTTAATGAATTATTATAGCAGACTGAGACTGAAATTATATATGTGCTCTTAATTTGAAAGGAACACAAAATGAGTAGCAAGTGAACAGTAAGTTCGCTGGTCATGAAAGCTGTTTTGCCTCCTTGTGTCACCAATTTAGAAAATCTATAACGATGCATAAGCACCTGTTGTCATACTCCAGACAAGCTGACTTAAACTTAATGCTCTTATGTGTCAGAGAGAATTAAACACACAAACAATGTCGAGCAGCACAATGGAAACCATCTTCGCCTGAACCAACAAGTAAGCAAAACAGAGCTCAGTTCAACAGACTTGCTGGTTTAAATAGGTGACCGAATCGTCGTGTAAAACCAGCACTTTAACTTGAAATTAACTGCTTAACTCCTTGAAAGCCTTAGCTTTCTATAAAAATAATTACAAACTCATCTTAAAAGACTGACCTTACCTGGGAATCCAACTTCTGGATAAACCGGTGAACAAGAGAGCTTCGTCCGGGTGGCACGCAGCTATATCCCAGGTTTACGTTACACATACTTCATCTTTTTGAAACCGTTTCTTCTTCCAATTAAACACTTTTTTGATAATTCGCTAGTTGTGCGAGCGGCTTCGTGGGGGAAATAACTGAGAGTCTCCACTGTTTCCAACGCAGCACTTCTGTCCGTATCCTACTTCATGACACAAACCGAGAACGACACACTGACACACTCTGGAGAGTTTAAATTAGCTAAGCTAACCTAGCTCCATCCATGAACAACAGGGATAACAAGTGGAAGGAAAACACAGCGCAAGCGCGCCACCTACCGTTAGCTTGCCAGTGAGTTCATCTTTCCTTCTAAAAAATAAGCTTCTAACTTCCTGCTGAGAGTTATGTATCCTAACCTCATCGGTGACACTTTAACTATATTATGTGGAGCGGTAGACATAGCTTAACCAAAGTTATTCGCTGTTTAGTAAGCTAACTATTAATATAGCTAACTGAAAATTTCGAGGCGGGGGGGAGCGCGTGCGTTTCCATGACAATCGTTAGGGTTAGACGGGGGTTCAAGAGGGCCAAACTTAATCGATTCGCGGAAGTAGTTTAATGTTGAAACGTCACCAGCTGCCAGTGTTAGTTTTTAGTTTCAAACTCTCAGAAAACTGACAAACAACGCGGAGCAAGTCACGATTAGAGCATGTTAAATACGTTGTTGTGAGTTTTTCTGATCAAAACAGTCGAAGTATGTTTAAGAACTGGGGCACCTGGCTTGGGAAAGAAAACGAAAATGGTGGAGTTAAACAGGAAGGCGAGGCTGCTGTTGTTGAAGACCAGAATCAAGACATAAACAAACAGACTGCCGGTGGAGAGAGTGAACAGGCTGCTGAGGGAGATGCTCCACCGACTCAGCTTCTTCAAAAAGCTAAGGGCTTCAGTGGTGAGTCCGGTAAAAGTTGATAAAGTGGTTGAAGCACTTGTAGTTGTAATGGAGGACGCTTTACTGCAGCTGTATGATGTAACATCAGTAATCTCTGTTATACTTTCTTCTCTGCAGGTTACATTTATAATTTCGCCAGCAGTGCCTCGAAGAAACTGTCTGAGTCCGTCGTTGAAACAGCACAAACCCTGAAGAAAACTGTGGAGGAGGGGAAGATAAATGGAATTATTGATAAGGTATATAGATATATGATGATGTTTGTCTTAATTTACTTGTTTTCACCTTCTTCTTAGTTCTACCAAAGTTTATTGATGTGTTTTCTTCCGTCAGACCATTTTGGGTGATTTCCAGAAAGAGCAAGAAAGATTTGTTCAGGAGAACAAAGCGAGAAAGCCTGGTAAGTACTGAGTAGTGTGCTTTTAAAAAATGTATTTTTTTGGTGTATGCATGGTATGTAAGTACAATACAGTAACTACAGGCTGGTTTGCATTGTTTGTAGGTGCTGCTGTGCCACCATGGGTCGGTTACAACGGAGAGGAGATCATGCAGCAACAGATTTTAGCTCTCTCAGCTGTGAGTTTGGCTCCTTCTGTAAAAATGTTTCTCTTTATATAGAAAGATAGAGTGCATCAATAATATTTATTTTTCTCATGACAAATGTGGCTTTATTGTTTTGCTTTATTTGGCGCCAGGACAAGAGAAATTTTTTGCGAGATCCTCCTGCTGGGGTGCAATTTCAATTTGACTGCGAGCAAATGTATCCAGTCGCCATGGTGATGTTGGAGGAAGACGAGCTCCTTCGGAAGATGCGCTTCCATCTGGTCCCCAAACAGTGAGACTGTTTTTGACACTCACATAATACTTCGTCCTGTGATTTCATCACGAGCTTCCCCGCACGAGAGTGGGTTTATTAAAAAACAGAAATGTTTTATTCCACCGCAGATGCGACCGACTGTTTCTCTGTGTCATTAATTTTTAGGGTGAAAGAAGAAGTTTTCTGGAAGAATTACTTCTACCGCGTGTCCTTAATAAAACAGTCGGCTCAGCTCACAGCCCTGGCAGCACAGCAGGCTGCTGAGCGGAGAGAGAAAACTGGCACCAGTCCTGAGGGTGTTCACCAAAAGGGTACGACTACGATGCCTGTGTTTTTATTCATAATGTTATTGTCAGTGAGAAAACAAAGAATTCTAAAGCATTTCAAGTTTTATTTTAATGTTACACACAAAAGCATTCATAAATAGTGGGCCGTGTTACACATTTGTATGATCGTGCAGTTCAGCTATTTGCATTTTGAATTAAGATTTCTTTGTTTCTCTGGTACAAAAACAACCAAAACAAAAGAATCATATGGGCTATCAATCAAATTGTTAATATGAATTATGTGTATCAGTTAATTCCTATTAATAGCAGAATTAATACCAAGAATCAGAAAAATATCGTGATTAATCTGCACTATTAAAGAGTGTGAATCTCACCTTACTTTCTCCTTTTAACATACTTTGTTTGTTACATTTATTAAAAAAGCAAGGAAAGCACAATCATGCAACATACAGATGATTTTTGTTATTTTTCCCTCTTTCAACGTGTGTAAGATCTGCTGGCGCGTTGTGACGTCTGTAACAGCTGTTCAATACATCCGGATACATTGTACGATGTAATAACCTTGAATTGTAATGGACTTAATCTGGCGCATCATTAACTTTTATTGATCCTAATTAGGGTCTGACTCCAAACTAAATCTGGTATGTTTAAATTGAGTTATTTTTCCCAGTCAGCTTTGATTTTGATAATGGTAATTTCAGCTATTAAGATTATAATTAGGTATATTTGGGTGATTAACCACTTTTGATTTTGTCAGGATATTTGGCAAAGTAGCACCTGGGAATGTCTTCCCCGGAAATAACAGAACAAATGAGACTGAGGGATTATATATTTCTCAGATCTCTTCCTGGAGCTTCCAAATACACCACCGATGTATAATTGACCAATGTTCTTTTGAATATATATAAAATGAAATTATTTCTGCAGATGTAGTGAAACAGAAAACTCCCCCAGCCATCCGCAGCACCAAACCAAAGACAAGTGAGGTAAAGTCTTTGCACTTAAAGAATGAAATCCATAAATAAATTAAAAAATCATAATAAATTCATCATAAAGCAGTAATCCTACTAAAGTGGGCAAAGTTACAGTCTGACCTGCTTCTGTTCCTGTTATGAAAGGACGAGGAGGAGATCTCCACCAGCCCGCCTGTGTCTGAATTTGTGAGTGATGCTTTTGACTCATGCAAGATAAATGAGGACGACCTACGCAAAGAAATGGAACAGCTGGTGCTGGACAAGAAGAGGGAAGATCCCAACACACACCAGGGTAAGTCTTTTGATTCAACTGGGTTGTTATGTAACGAGTGGAGTTCAATGAGTGACTCAACATTGTGTTTTTCAGAGGAGACTCCTGACTGGGAGAGAGAGCTGCAGGAGGAACTTCAGGAGTACGACGTGTTGGATGATAATGAGAACCGCGATGACAACTGGGACAAGGAGATTGAAGAGATGCTAAAGGAGGACAGTTAGGACGCACCTACGTCAGCTTTAACTGTTTGAAGGTCAGAAACAGCACATGAGCACAGATTAAAACGCTCCCACTGGAGTGATTCACTACAAAACTGCTCCTCGAAGAACTCTTAAGACAGTGAAACACCGCTGATAATCATTTACATTTCAGTGAGCTGTTTCTGTTTAAAGTTTTATGAGTAAATATTTAGTAATGTCTCCAGCGGGTGAAGGAGATGTCGTCCTGCATCTCAAGTGCAGATCATGATAATGTGAACATGTCCACAAAAACAGGTAAAGTAGCGTCAGACTTGGGCCTCAAGTATTAAAGTGAGACTATTTTTTGCTGAATGACTGCCTCTGTTGCCAAAAGTTGAAATTACATGATAGTAAATGCCTAAAACACAGTCAAGCTGAAGCACAAGAGTGTCACAAGTTTAGAAAACTGACTCAGCTTTGTCTGCTACACACCAGAAACAACTTTCATTTTGCGACAGTTAACTAACATCAGCCACCATTAATCTCTCAGCCCACCAGACTGAAATGGACTGCAGCAGCAAAACCAGTGAAAGTACAAAACTGAGTGATGGTGGACTGTGTTGTAAATTAACTTTAAAATCAATGGAAGTCTGTAGTTTCACATAGTGAAGTAGAGTGGGATCATGAGAACTGTTATCCTCATAGATAAACAACCAAAATATATGTGCATAAATATTTACAGGGGAGCCGATGAGTTAAAGTTTTATTCTTGTTATATGTAGTCAGGTTGGCAAACATTGTCTAAAACATTTGCAATAATGTAAATATACAGATATGTTACATCGCAATCATGCGTTTAAGAATGTGCAGTGTCTTCTTTAAAAAGTTACATACGCTCGCTTTAAAGAGACATTTTAGGCCTGAATACGTAGTGAATCATCAAATGCTTTTAAAATCAAAGGTTCAGTATGAAGTATGAGATCACAGACCACCAGAGGCGTCAGTTGTCTGAACCAAGTCGGGTGATGTTTTTCCTTCAGGGGAGGATTTCATGACAGAAAAGTATGTTTCTGATGAAAATCTATCCTACGACTGAGCCAAACCTTTTTTTATACATGGAAGTGATGCTGTGTGTCCTGCAGACATGTGATTGCCTGTTTTAATACAACTTTGAAAAATCTGTTAACAGTTCATTATGGAATAGAATCTTAATCTGTAATAAAAAGTGTATTTCATACATGTAATAGACATAAATACCTCCAGTAATGCTGCCTGCGGCTTCTTGAGAACCGTTCATTCGAATGACTTCCTGCAGAATCGCTCGATTTAGATTACTTCATTTTTAGTTAGATGATAAAAATGGATGACTGAACATATATATGTATAATTTCTAATGCATTGTCTCCACATGCAACCATATACTGTAGATGCTGACCCTGTGTAGTAGTTTGAGGAGACGTGCCAGTCCGAACCAACCTGGTGCTCTTCCTGTTTGCACCTGGAATGATTTGAAACTCGACCCAAAAATCCAGCATCTCTGTTTTTATTCTTGTCGCAGAACTTCCGTGTGTTGTGTCTACATTTTTATTAAACCTTAACATTTATTATCTAAAAATGTGTTGGCTTCTGCTTTTTCTGTTGATTCTGTTAAGTTTGAATATGAGTTTCTGTTGACCGTCATGCACACTGAGCTTTTTTTAAACATGTCCCAGTCAATGTGTAACAACATCTGGAGACACATTTACTCTTCACATCACTGTAACTGGGCAGATCTCTCCTCCTCCTGTGTTTTGTGTGACCAGCAGAGAACAAATAGAAAGGAAACAAGTTCTTTGTGACAGTACAGCCTCTCTGCCACTAGAGTTCTCTTTATTGCTTAACTTAAGAGGAAAACATAACCTTCCTTTTTTAATTCTTCAGACACTGCAGCAGTACTGTACCCACAAAATACAGGGCAGAGAGTGCCATCGATTCCGCCAGTCACACCTCTGAGTCACAGTATATCATACAGAATAAATAAAACATGAAAATGCGCATTTTAGGTTATATAAAAATGTTAATAGGATCAGATTTCAACATGGTAAACAACAGTGGTAAATAGAAGTAGTTGCAAAAATGAAAATCCACAAAACAAATTGAGTAATTACGAAAAAATATCCAACATGAAATTAAAAATACACGTAAGAATGACATTTTATGGGGTTTGTACAGTCCTGTGTCAAAGGCATTTTACACGTCAGTTTGGAAACTACTTAAAAATCTTAATACTCTGCTACGGTTTATGACACTATTGCTATTTAGTCTTTTTTTTCCAGTCACAGTAGTAAATAGGAAGTTTACAAAGGCCAAATCTTCCTTGTTTTTGTGTTTTTAATATCAAAACACCGTCAGTGTGGGTTAGACAGTGAGCCGGCTTTAAAAGAGTAAACTGTAGCTGTAAATACTCTGGTGGAAGTGCCTCAGGTCTAAATTGTCGCAATAATTAGCGCTGGTTTGTTACTAGATATGAACACTGTTTACTACAGACTATATACAAACAAAGAAAGTGCTCCTGCTTTATCTGTCTCCAAAATAATTTCACACCACCTTCATTCTTAAATCAAATCACACATATTACAATGCAGTTCAACAAATCTCTGATCCACAGTTAAAACTGCATTTATCCGTAATTTTCAAAGGTGCAATATGTAAGAATTTAAGATGAAAACATTTAAAATATGTAATTACTAACATAATGTGAAGGAATAATAGTTTTGATATATGATGTCTATGTATTGTGTTGCAGAGATATTTTAAGGAGTTAGTGTGCTAACCAGCTGGCCAAGAGAGTCCTGGTCCTCAGCTTACATTCCAGACCACTAGCTGCATTGCTAACTGAGCTAAATAGGAAACGGCAGCTCCAGTAAGCAGCAGTTAGCGGTTACTCCGTTTGTTTTGAGTAGGAATTCAGCAAATGGCCAATTCTTACATATTGCACCTATAACATTTATATCAGATTAATTGAAAGGTGTGACTTCACACATTTAGCAGGCTAAGATCCAGATGTTTCTCAGGTGTCGATGGAGATCACAACCACAGCCGAAGTAGAGGGAATAGTGCGCTTCTGCAGGTGGAGATGAGATGATAATGATGCGTGAGGAGTTGACTGTTTGCTAACGTGGTGTTCATAACAATGCGATACATTTTAATGGCAGTGTGTTCGTCAGTTTTTCTGCCATCTTGTGAACAGCTGTGCAGCTTTAGGTGACACATCGTGTCTCTTTGAGGGACAAATCAGGCTTTAAAAATAATACATCCACAGAGCTTTTTTGGGATTGTTTTGTCTATCTCTGTGTTTTTTTGTTTCCAGGTTCTTGTACTGCCTTAGCATTAACTAGCTAGCATTAGCCAGGTCAACTTTAGCCAGCTGGGGTTAGCGATGCTAAGTAGTGCAACAAACTTGAGGAGCCACTTGAGGAGGCAGATGATTGTAACAACAGCATTGTTGTGGCATGAACACAATGACAGAGGGGAGCTAAGATGCTACATTAGCATGTTACCATTAATACCTTTAATTTAGCCCAGACTGCACTGATGTTATGTTTTAAAAGACTGGATTATCTTTGTTTTAGTAAAATACTTTAATCCCAAATACATTTATAAAGAAGCACAGTAGTACACACAAAGAGATAAAAGTGATTAAGTTCTTCCAAACACTACACAAATAGAACAGACCCAGTGTATTTACCCACTACATTTAAAATAAGTGGACATCCTCCAGCATTTAAGGCATTCAACGTTAAGTGGGATCCTGCCATTAACCTCTTTGGTGTTATTAATGTAATACTTTTGACTTCCCTTTATAATATATTCTATTCTGTAACGCTTGTAAAGCACATTTGTAATACAATTCATTACAGTTCACTAAATATACTTCACAGAATAGTGTGATCTCATCAGCTTTGGTCAATTCGAAAAACAAGCAGTTCACTTAGTTCAGCATCTTTGTGTGGACTGGAAAGCAGCAAAAACATAAAGAAAAAAACCTTAATAATCATGCGGTCTTCCTGTTTTCCTTGGTCACAGTTGACGTCATCACACGTACGAATAAATAAATAACTCGGTAGGAAATACAGTGCTACATTGTTTGTCTCAGAAAGAAAGTAGAAAACAAAGGCAGAGTTGTGTAACACAGTGTGTGTGTGTGTGTGTGTGTGTGTGTGTGTGTGAGATTGAGTGTGCTCAAAGGTGAACTGGACTTGTTATCAGCTACAGCAGAGTAGCTGGCAGATGAAGGAGTTTGTGGCAAGTTGAAGATGATGATGATGAGGATGAGGATGATGATGATGATGAGGAGGAGGAGGAGGAGGAGGAAGAGGAGGAGAAGTATGTTTATGTCAGTCCAATTTCCTCCAGCACACTGCGCGGGGTCTCTGCATCCTGGAGAGAGAGGAACCACAGCTCCAGTGAAGTGTTCGGTGAGCTACACACCGATTACAGCAGATTTCAACAATGGCAGCATCCATCAAATATGCACTCACACACACACACACACACACACACACACACACACACACACACACACACACACACACACACACACACACACACAAATATTGTACTCTTACTCCCCTACACTTATCTGATAACTTTAGTTACTAGTTACTTGCAGATTGCACGCTGCTCTAGAGCCAAAGTGGTGCATTTGAAAATTAATTTATTTTATCAGCGCTCAGATTAAAACAAAAACATGGATCCTTCCTGCACAAAGGAGCAGTTACCGGTCCTGCTGCCGGGTCGATGCCTTTGCGAGAATGAATGTGCCCGCCTGGAGGAGCTGGACTACCTGTGCAACCTGACCGGGCTGCAGGTACGGCCTCATGCTACCAGTAGTGACGAGATCAATAGCTGAACATAAAACTAGCGAAGAATCAGTCAGGAAGGATGAGGACAGAGCCCCGTGTGCAAAAGCTTTCACTGCACCAAAGCAGCTGGAATTGATTCACAATCACTTGATATCCCTGAAGTCTAACTGTGATGGTGTTATACTGTGACAATTAAGTGTTTCCTTAACGTAATCCCTTAGCAGTGTAATGATATTAATGATGGCTTAATGCATTTAACCCGAGCTGCCCATTATCAGTGATGGAGCACAATACCAGAGGCCTGGAACTGGATCACTGGAACAGAATTCAGCCATCATTAATGTCACAGTGTCAGATGTGAGAAAGTGTCTTGTGTGCTTTTCCTATTATTTGATAAGTAATTTTTTGTTCAAGGTGCACTTAGCTAGTGTGTCACAAATCATAAAAAAAACATCATACAAGCTAACATCCGGGCAGGTGGCATGTGGCAGAAAGGAAAGAGAAGCACTTACTTTGGCATCCTAAAACAAGGTTCAGCACAAAGTAAAGAGAGGAGTTGCATCAGAGCAGTGAGACAGAAATCTTGTTTTATGTAAGAGGAGAAAACACAACCCACATCCACACAGTAGCTCCTGAAGTGTCATTTCATTTCTAGTGCAAGATGTTCAGCCCCAGTCTTAAAATATAAACTATGTATTATTCACCAATTATAGACTTTTCGCTCTCGGGGTACATTTTGCTGAATCCCTTGTCGCCTATTTATGTGGTCTTAACGTCTTCATCTGCAAAGCAAATGGAGCTTGGCACCATTCGGTGGCGACGGGTTGATTGCAACATGGAAGAAAACAGCTGCAGTAAAAACTAAATGAGTACACGTCAGTTTAACCTCGAAGGTGTCACGTGGGACAAACACAATAATCCATCAGTTATAGTAAAGAAGAAACACCAGTGTGCTTGATTGACAAAGAATCACAAACAGTTTATTCATTATATCTATTATATACATTGATAAAAATATCCTCTATTTATCAGAACGGTCTGTATTTCTTAGTAAGACACAGAAAAACAGTGACGGATCATATAAAACATTTTAAGTGCTCAGTGTGCATTTAAAATACATAAAGAATTTGTAAGGCTATTTATTTAAAGGGAGTTTAAATGCCCATAATCAGAGCCCTTAGTTAATCCATGCAAAAACTAATATTTATTCATCATTAATCCCTAGAACACCACTTACCTTGGGAGCAGGGCTTTTGCTATTTATTTATTTTTAAAAAGGAAATAACCAGGATCTCTAAATAAAAAAACCCAAACATTTAAAATATTGAAAATCTATAAGGTCTTCTAGTTTGTGCTGTGGTCTGAACACGGGTTAGTTCTAGTTTTAAGAATTATAACAACAACTCCTAGAAATCACAGCAACACCTAAGATTCAAATACATGTGTTGTTATTTGTTACTGTTATTTGAATTGCAAAGATATATAAAAAAACAAAAACAAATCCACCAGAACAGGAAACACACGACTTCAAATGAATTCACGTCCCACCCATGGCTGACGTAATGGGAATTCAGTCACACAAACAAGACCAGTGATATAAAGACATAAAACATGAATGACTGGATGAACACCTCTTGGTATTAAAAAATATGGACGTAATGTGCCTGGAATCTGTGTTTTAAGTAACACAAGAATTCATACTTTGCGTGTTGTTTCTAGTGTTTACACTTAAATACGAACATCATGTCCCTTCCCTAATAAGTGGTGGACCTTGAGTGAAGGATTTTCATGATGGCACTGATGCAAACTTGCTTCCTTACAGTGGTAATAATGAAGAGGTGTTCAACTGGTGCATTGAAACCAACAATAAGTGGATGAATGACAGGCATGTTACAATATATCACCGTTAAATCAATAATATATTACACATAAACATGTTGATGACGAATTTCAGTTCAATTTAAATCACTTAAATTTTCAAGAAAATGCCAAATTAAGCCTAAATGTTATCATCCTTTACCGCAGTTTTTGGTTTATTTTCAATATTGTGACAATATCATATCATGACTGTCATTTATCGAATTGAATAGTGAGCTGAGAGTACAGTTACAACCCGTGAACAGTGACAATGGCAGGTGCTCAGAGGGCAGAAAGAAAGGTGTCAGGCAGCACTGAGGAGCTCAGCATGCAGGGTGGATAGCAGCAGCAGCGGGAGCAGCAGCAGCAGCAGCGATGGCAGCCACTCAGTACACAGGCACAGTAAAGTACTCATGTCGGGGCTGAGGGAGAGAAACGCATACAGCTTAGAAAACAAGGCAACATTGAGTCTGAACAGCCACCTCATACAGACGTTCACAGGACATGCAGGAGACAGTGCAACAAGCTGGAGGGACTTCAAACAAACTATTCTCACCGCTGTTCCGCCATTATCTATCAGGGGAGTCATTTCAGGTGGGGATACGATTATTCACTTTCTTGCCAAAGAGTTAGATGAGAAGATACATGTCATTCTCATGTCTGTATGAGAAATATGAACCTAGTGCCAGGAGTTCGTACAGAGTGGAAATAGAGGGAAACAGCTCGCCTGGCTCTGTCTGAAGATGAAAAAAGACCCATCAGCACCTTTAAAGCTCACTAACATGTTATCACTTGTTTATTAATTCTGTAAATGGACAAAATATATATTTTTTTTAAATCATAAAAAGGCATTTTTAATTTGCTGGAATGTGCCTCCGTGAAGTCATTAGCCTAGCCGAGAAATACTTTCCCCACATAACCCCCAGTAAAACCATGAAATACTGATTTTCTGTTTAATTTTAATGTTGACTAAAAACACTCAAATGATTGGATAATGTTGTACTGCTGTCTTCTAGGTTGCAGGTTGTATAAATGTGGGGAATTTGACAAATTGCTAACACTTCCTGATTGATCAGCAACTGAAAAAAACAATGTTTATTAAAATTCTGAAGGGACACCGGTCAGTATTTCAAGGTAAAAGACCTTCGCTGATAAATCAGCTTCCATTAGACATCAGCTAGCATAAACATCCAACCATTTTCTTGCTAACATCATAATTTTATTATGTTACACGAAAACAAGAGGAAGGTATAATTCTAAAATATTGACTAACATCTAAGGTACATTTTATTTAAGCCTGGAAGTGAAACACACTGGATGTAATCAAAAAGTATTGCTAGCTAGAGAGTGGCAAAAAGCTACGTTAATAACGTTTGATATGTTGCCTGATGACACTCCATGTTTTCACTGTCCATCATATTTTCAGTTGCTGATCAATCACGCTGTGGTTAAATGAGAACAACTTGTCAGATTCCCTACAAACATACTACTAAGAGCATGTAACATAGCAGCATAACAATTTCCCAGCATTTGAGCTTCCCACCCTGAGCGCGAAAATGGCCGCCATGTGAATATGGTCTATATGTCAATTTGTGAGCTTCTTCACCTCTGGACAGAGCCAGGTTAGCTACTTCTCCCTGTTTACAGAATTTATGATAAAGCTTTATTAACCGACTCCTGGCTGTAGGATCATATTCAGCATTCAGACATGAGAGCGGTATCTTCTTCTTGACTTCCACCCAGCAAGAAGGAAAATAAACATATAGTAAATATATATCGCAAAATGTCAAACTATTTCTTTAAGCTGCTGTTTCTCCCTACTTAGCCAAAGTCAAACATACTCACAGTGATTTAAGCTCATATCTTAAATGTCTCAAATGACTGTATGAACAATTAAACAGACATGGATACAGTTTAATGTTCGCTGCTAATTCAGTTTACCTGCAGGCGCACAGTCAATGTGTCAACTATCCAAACATATAAACATCTGGTAACGGACGATGTCGATGAAATGTGACACATAAATGGAAAACAAAGACAAACAGACTACGACAGGCTTTGTTTTCAACACAAACATGTATCGTCAGCTGTGGAGAGACTAACTAGTGACACGACACCAGGAAAACTGGCGTAACCAGCAGGAACTGAGAAACAGACAGACTGTTATATACAGTTAGAGGACTGAGACTAGTTCTGACTAAAGGGCTCTAGTGGTATGAATGACCTAAATCCACAGAAACAGAGTAATCACCTCAGCTGGCCTAGTTCTGGAAAAGACCAGAGGACTCAGAGACCATATTTGGGACCATGACACCTGTGAGGTAAACAATTTCATAAGGACAACAATAAAAAGAGCAAAGCACTGGTGGTCAACTTGGATGAAGGGGAAATCTCTCAGGAGCCTACAGCATCTATACATCTACAGCATGTGCTCGGGGAGCAGGAGGTTAGCTGAGCACCGACACAATAACACAAAGCCTCTTCATTGGGACGCCTATGTTCAATTGATGATTTCTGCTGAGATGAGCTGAGCAGGAGGTCTCTTCAGAGGCATCATTACTCTAAAAGGAGATTTGCTTACTGGCACCAAAGTAATGGCCGGCTCCTGAGAAGTGTTTCATTAAAAGGCTTATTAAAATAACTTGGCCCAAATCCCCTGTGGCATGTTTTCCATGTAATCACAGCAGTATGCACCAACTAATGCCTTCAAGACGGAGGCCCTCATTCCAAATGTGCCCCAACTCAACCTATTATTCTCTAACTTATGTGTACATTATGTTTAGCTCTTTTAAAGGATGACAACCTTTGACTCTGACGCTAAAAATCAGGTAATATGTGTGTTTGTGTTCATACGGTATATGTCTTTCACACATGTCGATAAGTTGACTACACATGTGGAAATTCAACATCTTACCATTGTATTGTTGTGTTTAAAAGTTCAAATAATTTACTACATGGTTTTATCCCTGTGTCACATGTAGGCATTTTTTAATTTAATTTGATTGTTGATTATAAAATGATTGAAAAATATAATGAATTACTTTTGTTTGTGCAACTTAATGGAATGCCTTTTTAAGTAAAGGACTGAGCCATTTTAAAAAATTTAAATACATATTTGTGAGGTGTTTTTAAAATATGTACATCTTCACTAGGGGCATGTCAGGGCAAAAGACAGGAAAGTGAATTGGGAAAATACTGAGAGGCAGATTAACGCATTCTCTCTTTGGTTGTTTTAATCGGCTTTTTTGAGAATGTTAAAAATGTCGATCAACACTTCCCTTCTTGTTCAATATCTTAATAGATGGTGATAGTTTTGTGAAATTGATGTTTTTGGTCAAACAATGTACCAAGTACAAAAACCTGCAAAATAAATATTAATACATGCAAAATACTGATTCAACATGTTATCATTCATTAAAAAGTTCACACCATTTCAATCCAACATAGAGAATAATGAATATTTTTTCATTCAGTGCTGTTAGTAAAACAACAGGCTCGTCTTCACACAGGCGGCATAACTCTTTCACTTATACATGAAAACAGTTACAATATAAATTTGAAATTTATATTTGAAAATGTATGTGAAATTCCAATTAAAGGACCAGTGTGTAGCATTTAGCAGCATCTTGTGGTGAGGTTGCAGGCTGCAACCAACTAAATACCCCTCAGCTCGTCCTCCCCTTTCCGAGTGTGCAAGAGAACCTACGATGGCTTTCAAGAAACGCAGAAGTTGCTCTCTCACACCAGTGTTAAGCTTGTCTGTTCTGAGCTGCCGTAGAAACATGGTGGTGCAACATGGCGACTCCTCTGTAGATACAGTACAAAAGGCTCGTTCAAAGGTGATGAAAACACAACAACTCTGAATTTCAGGTGATTACACACTAGTGACATCACAATTATGAATAACAAAATATGTTTCTGCCAATAGACCCCCCTAAAAACTACACACTGGACCTTTGTGATTCAAAAATGATAATTCAAATATATGTTTTAATGTAATATGATGTAAATAAAAAGTGTTGGATTATACCACCTGTTAGTGAAAATGAGCATATTCAGACATGTTCTAAACATTCAAGTTTGAGTTCATGCCTGTGATGACCCTTTACATGGTGTCATGTATTTTTCACTCAGAGTTAAGAGAGAGTAACACTGGCGGTAACACATGCAGGTAGAAGTCCACGGCACGCAGAACTGGCAACCCATGCCGACTGACTGACGGCACCAGTCTAGTAGTTACCAATTGCCTGGACGGAGGCACGGATGGACTCTAGGCCCATTACAAGATCTCCTCATTTGGCAAACTCCCCCAGTCTTCATTCTGGCTCTACAAATACAGAATTGAGCCAATCAGAGACCCTTTTCTTTCTCCCTCTCAGGGTAAACGTGGGTTGGCACTCTTGGGGGTTTTGACCTCACTTATTCAAAGTGAGAACATCAACTAAAATGGCTCCTCACTTCATAACTGCACACATTCGGAGACTGAAAAGCTACATTAGGAACTTACCATAAGCCTTTTAGGATCACAGTACAGTATGTTCTGTAAAGTACATCTACCTGATGCTCCTGCTGACTGTGAATCAGCGAAAAGCTTCACAGTTTGTCCTCGGAGATTATGGACTTGGCCGGGCAGCAGCTGCCTCACAGTTAATGGGCCACACTTGGATATCCTTCTGCTCTCTCACTTTATTGCCGTATTTCATTACTTACTTTCGGGTTGCTTGTGTTCCAAGTTTGGTAACATGAGTAAAATTTCAAGGTCATGAGGGTTATTAAGCTCAAATATGACTTATTTCCAATAAGTACTGCATTGGCTACCAAAGGTAATAACAGAGAGAGATGTTATCACACATTAAGAAATAAGACAAAGTAATAGTTTTATGATTGAACATAAAAATGTAGCAAACTGATGGGACTTATGGTGGAGTTCTGTAAAATTAAACTCTCACAGTGGAAGAGGTATGTTGCCAAACTCTGTTTTTAAAGGTTAAATTTATATTTAGATTCATACACAGTTCCCTAAACAAAACAACAGAATATTATGGGGGATATTCACAAGTTATCTGGGGACGCCACTGGAGAAACGATAATGGCGATACTTCCAGTGCTCAGCAGAACTAGCGTAAGTAACAAATTGTGATAATTACTGACCCACCGACTGCACTTTCACGGCTTTAGAAGCAAAAGCTAAGTGGGCTACGCAATTCTAATAGTGTTTTTAATATTCACTGGATTAAGTTGCTAACCTTAATCTTCATGAATAAATGATAAACCTTTCCAGTTGCTTTAGGAAAGTGGACTCATGTCCTGTTAACATGGCAAGTGCAGGTCTCGTTAAGTTATTATGTGCAAGATATCATGGGGCTAAGAATGTCTGCATCTCTGTATACATGATCAAATGTGCAAAATGATATATTTAGGAACATTGATCCATGTCTTTTTTGTTTGTTTGTTTGTTTTTAACCTGCAAAATATCCTGCGTTTGTTTGTATCTTCACCACAAAGTTTGAAGAATCTCTGCCGAGTCTTTTGTGTTGAATGTAAAAAATCAGATATCCGTTAGTAGTATTGGTGGTTCTCCACAGTTCACAGCATCTTTCCTCAATGGATGTTAATGGTTTGTCATCAGTGGCCTGATTTTGCTTCCCAGAACTCATTAGCAGTGGCCTTTTGGCTCTGTAACCACCAAATGTTGAGCAAAAAAAATCAAACGAACCAATCAGCCTGGTGAAACAGATTAGGTCTGTGTATACAAGACTGTGTGTTTCTGCCTATTTAATGTGTAATCAAGGCTAAAAACTGCCTTTACCAGATCTTTTTCACAGTGTGTTTAAGAATTAAATTCACTCAAACATGCCTACTGGAACAGATTCTTCTAGAAACGTAAGTAAGTAAAATAGCTGAATAGTAAGTAAAAATAGCTGAATTATGATATGTTTAAGCTTTTACTTTTGATATATGTCATTGAGGGACAGAGAGCTCCTGGTGTACTGAAGCTGAAACACAGCTGCAGAGTTGTGAACTGTGTTTATTGGTGCACTCCCGAGTATGCTTTCGGTCAGCATCATAATTGCAGTGACATTGTGTTTTGGGTTTTTTTGCAACTGTAATTACGCTCCCTCCATATGAAATGCTAATGTAGGCCAGACGTGTTTGTGTGGTCTCAGCTGTGCAGACAATGAGGCTTTGTTTGTGGGCAGGAACTTGAGCTACCCTCACTCCAACCATCAATCCACTCAGAAAAGACTGTAAAGAATGTTGGAAATTTCAGAGTGGAGAATCAAAATCAAACGTTTTAGTGACACTGAAAAGGAATCAGAGGAATCATGGTTGAAGTCAGTACGAAAGCAGAAAAAACACACCAGCAACTTTAAATCTACAATGCATTCGTGACACTTGAAATGTTGCATGTATGTTGTTTCTGCTGGTTTTAGAGTTGTGTTGGTGAGTCTAAGGTACATCTATGGCTACTAATCTAACACTACAGCAAGGGTTATCTTGGTTTTTAACTGTACCTGCAAACAGGCGCATCTGAAAGTCTATATTCTGCAAATTACAATAGTAAAGAACACACAGGCAAAGAGAGAAAATATGTCAGCTGAAATCAAGATACACAGTTAAGCATCGTGAAGCCAATGAAAGGAGGATCTGAAGAAATAAAATGTCAAACATTGGTGAAAAAAGGCTGCATAAATCAAGAGAATTCATGCATCGAAGAAAATGAAATTAAAGATACATTTAGGACAACACTGACCAAGGAGATAAATAACTACAAGAAAGGAACACCATAGTGCAGTGGCAGTGCCAGGTGACCTCCCTCCGCTCAATAGAGCCGTAAGGCAGGTAAGAAGGATAAATTCAACAGCCAAGACTGCCTGTAAGCAGAAGGTAAAGTAATTATAGCTACTCTAGTTAAGGTGGTGAAGTTCATTTATAGTAACAAGGTCCACATTTCTTCAAGTGACTTACTGACTTAAAGGTGCAACATGTACGAATCTTAGTCCAAAACATTGAAAATGACGTAAAATCATCAACAGACTGAAGAAACAACAGTTCTGATTACATAACATTAACACTGTCTGTGTTTTGTTTTAACCTCCAGCCAGTTTACTATATGACTATCACCTCAAGAGGTGATAGTCATATAGTAAACAACACCTAATCTCCCCAGGTAGAGACAAGCTAATACGGCTGCTAGCTGAGTTAACTGAGCTTATTAGCTACGGTACACAGCTACAGTTAGCAGCAGTTGATATGAATTCAACAGGTGGCCAATTCTTACATATTGCACCTTTAACCTATGTATTATTCTTTATTAAGGATTTCATTGAATAATAATAAAAAATTATATTTTTATGAAATCAGACCACATTTTTTAAACCATTTGCGGACTGCATTTTTTCTGCAATAGCCACCCAATGCATTAGAATGAATTGATTACATCACGATATATTCATTTTCATCGTTAGTGATGGACTCTGACATTCCTGTGCTAGATTCAGATAACCCTCGGATGCAAGAGGGATTCACAAATGATTCAGCATGCTTTTCAGTTTTGCACTGTTTTTATCTATGTGATGCCAGCCTCACTGTTCACTCTTTTACAAGCATATCAAAGCTCGACCCGAGGCCCTTTGCTGCGTGTCACTCCCCCTCTCTTTTATCCTTTTTCCTGTCATATCTCAATCTGTCTTGTCAATAAAGCCATATTAGGCCAAAAAACAACCCCCAAAAACATTCAACTAGTGAAACACGACCAAATTGACACTAAGTTTAGCTCTCACCGTGACCATTCATCAGAAATATGTCAAACAAGACACAGTTTTATCAGATGATTAATTATAAATATTGCATCAAGTATTGGAAGAAGAGGGAGCAGCCTCAGTAAATGTGCTTCCATCAATCTATTATTTGTGAAATTTTAATTTGCAAATTAAATTGTGGAAAAATAAGAGATTTAAGTCCAAAAACCCAACAAAATTGACTAAAAAACGTTTATGTTTGGCCAAGTTGTTGTTTGAATGGATAAAAACAAAACAATAAAAGTATTAAACTGTTCTTGATGATACCACCAGTACCTGAAACAACTACGACTGAAATCTGTCCAACTTTAGGTAGCAAAGGAATACTGGCATAAAATACTTTGATTCACTCCTCTAACTGAATCTATTACACCTGACTTTGATGTGAAAAGTCACAAATGTCGACATACTTACCATGGAAAGTAAGGGGAGATTAATAAAGTAACAGTCGCAGTAATATATTTTTGAAACTGATTTCATAAGGTGACTTACCTCCTGTAGCAAGTCAGCCTGCTCAATGGCCTTCAACACGTTCTTTTTGGACGTCTCCTGAGCTTCCCCACCCAGCAGGAACTCGTCCAGGATGAAGTAAGCCTTCTCAAAGTTGAAAATAATGTCCAGCTCACAAACCTGTTGAAATAAAAATGAACAAACACTTATTAAGAATGACTAGCGTCTTACATCTGGTTTCAACATTGGGCAAAAACATATGATTAACTATGTCATCGTGGATACGACACACTTGAAAGAACAAGCAGAAACCTACACTGCCAAAGTATTTATCCAGCAGCTCCACGTATCTGTGGATGATCTCCAGTGTGATGAGCTCGTTGTCCTGGTCCTCTATGGCACAGCAGAAGTAAAGGCTGGCATATCTGCAACACAGAGACAAAAGTCAAATATCAACCAAGAATGGGAAATCAACTATCAGTGTCCTCAGTGCCCAGATGCAAACTGAGTGTTGCTGAAAGACGCGGGTGGTAAACATGCCCCTGTCTTTTCTTAAGGACTCTGTTGCAGATATCAAATCAAAAATGAGTATGTATTTATAAAAAAACAATAAAGCTTATGAGTCTAGACATTAACTACTGTGTCTTTGTATTCTGTTCAGTTAAATATAGCTCAAAAGTGATTTGCAAATCATTGTATTCTATTTTTATTTACGTTTTACACAGTGTCACAGCTCTTTTTAGAATCAGTTTTAAGTTAAAGAAGAGCTGACTTTGTGCATTTTTATCACTTAGACAGGATCTAGAAGTAATACATAGTGTCTCCAAGCTGGCTGCGATGGTGCTGAGATGGCACTTCTGTGTTATTATTAAAAATCGCTGTTTACTGTGCACAGGGTATTCATTTAAAAGCCAGAAGCCGGATGCAGAAGGCTGTATGAGTTAAGCCTCATTCTGCCATGGTTCCTTATCCCCGATAATCCTTAAGGCACTCTTTAAGCATGTGATGATTGGCTAATAAAGGAGCTGGTCAGTTGATCCCAACAGAGCCAGCAGGGCAGGAGGGCACAATGGACAAGGCTGGAGATTTCAAACAGAAAAGTAAAAAGTCTCAAACCAAACAGGACTTGAACTTGTCGGCTTTATCGATTCCTGTCATTCGATAGTGATGTTTCTTTTAGATTCTTGAATTGTTTCCTGATCCACTCCATCACTGTCTGCTGTGTGCGAGCGAATGCAAGGCACAGCCAAGCTCAGGAAACACAAAGGGTTCAGTTCAGATGTTTAGTTGTTGTGGCAGAGAGAAATGATACAGCACTTTTACTGGAGCTGAATCATACGGCAAGAGGGCGTTCAGGATCAAACCTCTCAAAGCAAACGCATGGAGAGAAAGTCCCTGATATCATTTACTTCTCCACGGTGCATTCAGCACTGTGTCTTTTTTCATAATGTTGTTTATGACTTTTTTAGGGGTTATATAATTTTTGTTAATGGCAGAGAGCTCGGAGCCTTAATGGGAGGGAAATGCTCTGTTTTCAAATACTAAAGCAGTCTGATTTGGCAAAAATGTCGACTGGAAATGGATTCAGCCATATCTCTGATCCCAGATTGATTCTGACACACAGCCAGATAAGATACAGAACACATTATGAGGTCTTGAATTGCTATAACCTGTCGTCATGCAGACATGCTTTGAGCTGAAACATTAAGATGATTAATTGATGAGTCGAATGATTAAATATGCCAAACATTCACTGCCACCAGCTTCTCAAATGTGAGGATTTCCTGCTTTTCTTTGTCAGATTGAAGAGTATAATGAATATATTCGGGTTTTGGACTTACTGTGAAATAAAACAAGTCAACCGTATACATCACCATCATCAACGAGCAGTTTTTGCTTTTTTATGACATTACCTTGACTAAATGATTAATCAATTAACAAAAAAGATGCAAATTAACTGGTAGTGAAAGCTACTGCAAGTTGAAGCTCTAGACGTGCTGTATGCCTTCAAGAAGACAGGCTGTGTGTTGAAACATGAGACAGCTGCACATTATTAAAAGCTCCATACCGTAACTGTGTGTTCCCTTTCAACGAACGCAAGTTATGTTACTCTTTACTGTAACTATGTGCTCCACATCTCATGTCTCAAGATCCCATTTCAGTCTTCAACCGTCTTAACATCAAACAGCAGCAACAGTTATTGTCTTTGTTGTATTAAAAACTGTTTCCACTGGGTGTCATGTGACTCAGCTGGCTCCGGGTCAGAGCGTGTACCCGTGGATCTGACCTGACAGCTTATCATTTTCACTTCTTCTCACTAGAGTTAACGTGTCCAAAAACATAAAACAATAAAGAAGCAGGATTTGTGGCCTTTCTCGCCTACTTAAAATCATAATGCGTCAACCATTATAAAACATGTTCTCTTGGACCTCTTTCTTTTCACCTTCAGCAAAGGTTTTGTAAATTTTTTAGCGAAGACTTATTGTATCAGCTCTCACACAGCTGTATCCAAGAGCTCCTGCTTGCTTGGCATGTGAGTGACAGTTAGAAAGCTGGAAGCTGCACAAAGCTGCGGCGCAAAGAGATGTTTTCTGATTACTGCAGCACAACAAGATCCTGAGGCGGCAACTCTAATTGCTTATTTAATTACACTGTTATGCCTTAATAGGATGCAATAAGTACACTGAATTGTTGCAGGCAACAAAACACACACAAATACATATACATATTTGTGAAAATGGCAAAGTAATTACTTTAAACTACTAAAGGTAAAGAAACGTTAGTGTGGTTAAGCAATGGTGCAACGTCGCTGACTTGTCTGCACTTCGTGTGCTTGCAGTGTTTGTCTGTCCCTATTGGGTCACCCGGGTTCACACATAGTCTGCCTGCCTGTCCGTTGGCACAGCAACAGGATATAATGAGGCAAAATTAATGCTCTTTCTTGTCATAGTCATAATGTCGTTGTCTCTTTGACAACACTCTCTCTGGATCCACTAACCGGGCCATGTCTCTGAATGGTGGGTCTCTGAATTGCCCAGAGAAGAGTGAAAAATTATTTTATTTCTTCAACCAGAAAAAAACATCTGATTCATAACCATTCCTACCCACCTCTTATATACAATCTTGAGGTCTCTCCACTCCAGAAAGCTGCACATTTTGGGCTTCCGAGCCAAAACCGTCTGCACCAACTCTCTGGTGATCTTCTTTTTCTCCTTATCACACAAAGGCACGTACCACTTCTGGAGCCTGAGCTTGCCTTGTCGACTGAACAGGAGCATGAACTGCATCTGGAATTAGGCGATGAGAGGAAACAGATGAGCTGAGGAAGGAGTGGGTGGCTGAAGGCATCCGCAGAAAAAAAAGGAATACATCTCATCACTTTTACTGAGGAGATATCAAGAGTTTGACTGATTCAGACAACTTCAGCCAAATTGAGTAAATTATTTGTGTGGGAGGGGCTGAAGACAATTTAAATGTATATCAGGTGAATCAATCTCAGCACATTAATAACAGGACATCCCTCTATGTGATAACTGAATGTCAGGTGGATATGGAGTAGTTAGTTGGTTGTGAGGCTCTGTGGTCTGCTGCCATGTGTCCGACGTAAACAACACACTATTTTATTTATTTTTTTACTTCATGTTCAAATTCAGCCTGTTTAACAGACAACACATCCCACGTCTTAAATTCAAGACACTTTAAAACCAAAATAAAACATAAAAACACGAGTGCCATTTCAATAACCAATTCAAAAAGCCGGTTCTCCCCATTTGAATGGACAACACGACTAAAATGATTCCCTCTTCTTCACCGTTATCAACACAGCCCAACGGAAGTAACGGTACCCCCAACAACCGTTATTTAGCGCTTAGCATTAGCCTGTCGAGCTGCCGACGAGCCTGTTTTAAAACACGACATGCGACCGAGAATATCCGTACGTTGTAATGCAAAACATGACATAATTCACACTCTGAACTACTTACCTTGGAAACAACACTGTATTCTCCTCTGAAGAAATGAGCCTCACAACGCCTCCCCTGAAGCACACACGGCCACTTGGCATCTAGCCGCTGATTGGTCAATCAGGCGCTCGCGACGCTGTCAGTTGGCCAACGTTTTCTTGTTAGTCCCCGCCCATCCAACCCTTTAACTGGATACCGCGGATGTGATTGGCTTGCCTTTACGTCAATCAAACCACATGCTGCCGGCTGGTTACGCCCATTAAAACATGCTCAGCTGAATATTACAGTATAAGTAAAGGCTGCGTTCATGTGCTTAGTGTGGTTTATATGTGATTTATTTGTGCTTTACTGTGTTTTTGTATATTATCCTTCTGTCAGTTATAAAGTTTAAATATAGGTGTACAAACAAAGAGTTACTTATAGGTTTATCATAGCTAGAGGCAGAGCTGTAGCAGGTAATGTCCTCTGTATTTCTTCTGGGTGTTTCATATATTTATACATACATATATTTGTAAGACTTTATAGTATTTATAATACTACAAAAAAAAACAACTATATATCATTAAAAACTGAAAATTTATAGTTAATTAAACTTTATTTAACAATTCTTTCACTGTTAGCAAGCAACAGGATGCTTTATAAACCACTTATAAGCAATTGTTTATTAGAAAGTTGCAATTGATGCTCATAATAATAAATGCTGTGTGGTTCATTGTTTCTTCACAGTAGAAGATTATTACTGATGGTTGAAGTGTTACCCATCGTGCTCGTATTTTGTATATTTTAGAGCATCTAGCTATCTTCTTAATAATGCATTTTTCTTAACAGTTCACTTTTAGCATATAAAATAGTTTGAATAAGTTTGATCAATTTAAGTCAAAAAGCACAGATTTGATTTAAATATAACTGATTTACTCCTGCATTCACTAACTAATCATTAGTGTGCATCACAGCAAATGGAGAATCAAGTTGCTTCTCAGTTGATTTGAGTTATCAAGTACTCTGTTTCTTAAAGCGATAGTTCGACTCAACATAAACTCATTCTTTTCCTGCCCAGAGCTCAATGAGAGGAATTGAAGGAAAGGAAATTGAACACCTTGATATCCTTTTTGTACAGCGAGCCTGTTAGCTTAGCATCGCATAAAGACTTGAAATAGGGGGAACAGTTATCCTTGCTTTTTTAAAGAAAAAAAAAAAAGCCCAGAAATATTCTTACCAGCATTTCAAACAATGTTACGACTAATTTGGTACCTTTGGACAGAATATGTTATGCTAAGCTAAACCAAGCTAAGCTAAGCTAGCCAATATAAAATAACCCTAACTACGATCTTTTGGCTCATATTTAGTGTACAAATACAAATGTTGTTTCTATCTTTTCATTTCTGGGCGAGAAAATCATAGTAATATATATTTATTGTGCATCAATAAAAACATGAAAACATAGAAAAGACGACCGCCGCTCACCTGACCGACCTCAACTACTGGCAACAAACAAAACAGAAAAAGAAACAAAGCACACATTGATGGAAAAATGAAATTAACGGAGGGGAAAAAAGTAATAAAATAACATAATTCAAAAGGACTCAATCATCTGTCCTCAGGCATAATATCTAGAAAGTCTATGAGAGATAAAAATGGTTTTATATTAGTTCTTTAAAGAACCTCTAAGAGAAAACTTCAGTATTTCCAGCTTTACATTGCACAGAACAACCAGTCATACAATTGGCTCATTCCCAATGCAAGAGAATTGAACACCTGGGGTGCTGAAGACCACGGCACTGACATCTGGAGAAGTAATGGCATTAATCAAACCAAACTTTTTAGAACAAGTTTATTAAATAGTAACAGATCAGCGGTCGCTGGTTTAAACTGAGACGTCTAACATGTCATCCACGGATTCAAACACACCGGTAGGTTGTAACGTTGACAGTTCACTCTTGATTTATCAGGTGATAGTGTTCAACACAGGTGCAGTACAATAAGTCGAGCCTGAGGGAGGTGTCTGGGCCAATAAAGGGTATTAGATAAGGCCATCACG
>CAEMYA010000186.1:2572732-2601956 GCA_903131615.1 Diplodus sargus | reverse complement strand
ACTGGGCAAAGCGGCACACATCAGATGATGACCCGATCGTCATCTTCCGCCTTATCACGCAATCCTTCGGAGTGGCAGATTTTGGTTTGAGCTGGAACGCCAGGAGCAGGAGGGCTGGTCGGGATACTTCATGGGAGAGTTTACAGCATGTTTTTTTGTATATTCACTCAAAACATGCATCAACTTTTTAAAGGACAAGTTCATTCAAAATTTAAGTACAGGCATCGTTCACTCGCCCTCCTGCTGATGAAAAGTCGGGTGAGGTTTTCTAGTCGAGGAAACATTTTTGGAGTTTCGCGGTTAAACCCTGATGAAGCGTTCTCCTTAACTACTGAAGTAGATGGGGACTTGTTTTAAAACGTAAAAAAATGTACACCCTCAATGATCGGTCAGGTGCTTGCGTTCAATATAGGCGGGGAACACTTTTAGCTCAGCAGCTACAAAGAAGATTTCAGTTTTAAAAACAGTGAAATTAACGTCTTTTTAAGTCAATTTGGGATCTGGGGCTTCCTGATACTTGGATTACGCCATATTTACTGTATGGAGCCATTTTATGCTTTATTCTCTGCTGTTGTTTTTACATTTTAAAACATGTCCCAATGAACGTCCCAATGCAGTTTGCTGTGAAGCTCCAGAAATGTTTTGTGCGCTGCGAGGAGAGTAAAGAGTAGATGTGACTGAATTGTCATTTTTGGCATACTGCGGTGACTCTGAGTGGTTCATAAATGGTAACAGAGGAAGTGGACGTTGCTCAAGTTAGTCAAGAGTCTCGCAACAACTGATCGGTTTCCACGTCTTAAAATGTTTAATGCAAAAGTGGAACGCAAACAAATGTCGAGCCCGGATCAAATCTTGGCCGAATCTTCCTCATTAAAGGTTTTAGTGCCACAGTTAACTGTACGTCTGTCCTCCACAGAATGCCCTTACCACAAAGCTCTGGGCTTTGAATCTGGATCTGTGACATCAGACCAGATCAGCTGCTCCAATCAGGAGCAGTACGCTGGCTGGTACTCCTCCTGGATGCCCACCAAGGCTCGCCTCAACAACCAAGGCTTTGGGTGGGTCCTGAAAATCTACATCTTCTCGTTACTGTAGTAAATATACCACAAATAAAAGCTTATATTCTGTATGTGTTGTATCTGTCAGGTGTGCGTGGCTCTCCAAGTTTAACGACCAGTACCAGTGGATCCAGATTGACCTGAAGGAGGTGGGCGTGGTGTCCGGAATCCTGACCCAGGGCCGGTGTGACGCTGATGAGTGGATCACCAAATACAGCGTCCAGTATCGCACCATGGAAACCCTCAACTGGATCTATTACAAAGACCAGACAGGAAACAACAGGGTGAGCACACAAAGTAAAGAAAGTAAAACTTTGTGACTCTTGATGAACTTCATTAAACATGAATAGTTTTGCAGCACATTCGCGTCTGCTGAGTCAGTTTGACTCTTTCAGAAGTCGTCGGCGTTACATAACCGTGGAGTCAGCCGATGATGCTGCCGCGCAGACGTCTTCAGGCGACCTCGAGGGCGCTCACTCATTCCACTGTACATCGTGACGATCACGAGAAACTGAAACACTGACCTTGTGTTCAGGGTTTCGCTCCATCGTCCCTGGACTGTGTTGTTTCACCACCACAGCAGCACACGCGGATCGTTTACCCGCACCACTTCATTAAAAGAAACACAGCGACGGAAACCTCACAAAGCCTTCTTTTGTCCAGCAGATCGAGGTCAAGGTCACAAGCTAAGCTAACGTTTTCCCTGCATTTCATTAAGCGATCCGTCTGAACACATGAGAGAACACCACACAGAGTCAGGAGACATTAATGTTAATGACGGTGTTTTCACCAGGTTAAAGGGGCGAACAGCTGATCTGGTGCAGGATAGAGTCTCATTCCCAGGCCATCAAACAGAGACCCTGACACATAAATCCTCTGTTGGCGTCAGTCTATTAAGGGCACATGCAGGCTGCGTAAAGGTCAAACTAATGATCCAGAACAAAACTTCACCCCCTGTTCCCTCAGTTAAATTTCTCTTTAAATCAAATAATCTTGCCTCAGTACTGGAGTTCAGTTTCCAAATGAATTGTTTCTTGTGTCAAAAGAACGAGTTGTCTTCGATATTCTGTGATCCGAACAGATTCGGTGCAATCTTTTCACTTTTACCGACCTTCAGATTCTGATAAAGTTTTCCGCTTGATAGTAATATCTCAGACTTGTCAGCTTCTGTTAATCATGCTTACTTACTTCACGCTGACTCAGTGATCCCAGCTTGTATGAGAAAATGAAATAAACGGATGAACACGTCGCGCTGAGGGGTCGGCCTGTCGCTTTTAAAAACATTTTGTTTCACTGCGCTTGAGGGAATAATCTGTCAGAAAAAGGCAACACGACAGAGTTTAACACGAGTTTAGTTTTACAGTTTTAAGAGTTTTTAGAGTTGAACAAAGAATTGACTGTCAATCAAGTCAATCCAGAGAAAACCAGACGTTCCCTCGTTACAGCTTGTCCAATATGAAGACTTGCTTATTTTTCTGAATATCTTTAAGTCTGGACGAGGAAAAAATGACGGGAGTGTTTTAAGTATAAACCAGACAAGGAAACTTGTTACAGCAGCACATCCGACATAATAATAGGACGATCCGACGCATCTTCACGTGTGGTTTACTTTCTACTCTTCAGGTCTTCTATGGGAACTCGGACCGCTCCTCCACCGTACAGAACCTGCTGCGCCCACCCATCGTGGCTCGCTACATCCGCCTGCTGCCGCTGGGCTGGCACACCCGCATCGCCATGCGGATGGAGCTGCTGATGTGCATGAACAAGTGTGCCTGAAGTGCACTTGGCTCGACTCTTTCCTCACTTTCCATCCCTCCCCTGCCAACCTGCCGCTTGCCAGACGGAAGACATTTGGTCCAACAGCGAAAGATCAATCATGTCTGTCTTTTTTGGCGATGCTGGAGGCAAACTAAGCCGGGCAGGAGGACATTTTCGCTGCCCTTTGATGCACTGTTTATTGGTCTTGTATAAAGTAATCGTTTTACTGTGTAAGAGCAAAACTGGACACCTTTCTTGAAGCAAACCGAGGATTTCCAGTTCAAAATCCAATTCTGAGGCAATGTTACCTTCAATAAAGTTACAGGAGTCAAGACAAAGATGCGAATGTTTTCGAATCAAAGTCACAAACTATGAGGAAAAAAAATATTTGACAGGTTACAAGTCAAATCAAATGAGTTTGTTTTATTTGAGATTTACTATTACATATGTAAACATGAATATTCTAAAATTGTTAAGCATTCATTTGTGGGTTTATGTTCTCATGTAAATGCTCTGTTGAAAAAAAAAGCAGATAAACACCGACTATGCTACCAATTTGTGTCTGTAATAAAAGCAGAAACGTAATACTTGATTTAATTTAAACAGCTGATAAACATCCTCTGTTATAAATATTACCAAACAAGTAGTCACACATCAGTATTAATATAATACACAGTGCTCCTTCAGCAAAACAATAATCCAAAGAGAGAAATGTATCGTGTCAAATACAGACTGTGCAGAGTTCCTTACAGATGCACAGCACACAATACGATACGGTCGTGTTTGGACTCAGTGTGTCACTGTGGGTCTTTTTTCGGTCCTCACACACTGCACACATGATGAACATAAAGTGAGGAAGAATTTACAGAGTCAGAGCAATATTGCTGAGCCACACCGTCTCTTCAAAGTGCAACATTAAAAAGCCTACAGTGTTCCTGCCAAGCTACTTTCATGGCACTTAATCCCAGACAGAAAACAACGTTACAGTACAGAGCTTCTGGCCCCCAACTGTGGTTTAAGATTTCTCAAAGCTTGTCCCAAGTGACTCAGTGTGTTCAATCAGTTAAAAATACACTAGTACAGTGATTCCCAACCAGGGGTACATGAAGCCCAGGGGGGTGTAGCTGTGAGGGGTTACATGGCTGAACATGTTGAGTAAGCTGCAATACCTGAATATTTGTTACTCGTTGTTATTGAGAGTGAGTGAAAAGTCAGCAAGCAGGCAGAAAAGTCTTGAAAGTTACCTAATGTATTAGACACATGGTTGAAGTAGCTAACAGTAATAAACAGTAGATGATCAGTTGAAACAGTTGGTCGAAAGCAAATGGTTGAAATATCCAGCTAAAAGCAACGGACAGGTAGTTTGTTAGCTAGCATAAAAGTAATGGAAATATGATGAAGAGGCTTAAAGAAATGGATGAACTGCTGAAATAAATAGCTAACAGCAACAGACGAAAACAAGAAATGAAACATTTGCCATTGTTAACTAAAAGCAGGCTGGTGGGAAGATTGTTAAAATAGCTAATAATAATTGTTTCATGGATAAAACAGCTAAAAAAAATGGATATTGATTAAGATAACTGATATTAATAGTAATGTAAAAGTTGAACAGTTGAAACATTTAGCTAGAAGTAATGGGCAAAAATTTGAAATGTTTGCTAGCATAAAATTACTGTAACAATGGTGAAAAAGCTAAAAGGAATAAAGGTTAAAAAGGTTAGCTTAAAGTAACCGACACATCATCGAATTTGACAGTTAAATAAATCACTTGAAATAGTAAACAAACATAAGTAATGTACTAATGTTGAAAAGATGGAAGAAGTGTATAACACTTGAAATAGTTTGCTAAAAGTAGTAGGGAAATGTTAGCTAAATTAATAGAGATGTGAATGCAACAGCTAAAAAATAAATTAACGGTTAAAATTGAAAAAAAAACTGTTCAACTAGATGAAAAGTAATCTACAAATGTGATAAGGCTAAAAGGAATTGAAGAGCAGTGACATCTGTGAGCTTAAATTCTCAGAAAAATGGTTAAAGGGTCAAAGAAATGTCAATAATTGTATTAAATAGCTAAAAGTAACACTGGAAATAGTTAGCTAGCATAAAAGTAATGGAAAAAGGTGAAAAGCTAAAAATAGGCTAGCAGAGAGAATATTCAATTAGCCAAAAAGAAAAAGGTATGTGGATGAAACAGTGAAAAATTGTATTGAAAAACAGTAATAAATAAATATTTCAAATGGCTAAAAGCAATGGACAAAGGCTGAAATGTTAGCTACCAAATACATAATGTGCAAATGGTAAAAAATCTGAAAAGAATGGACGAACATTGGAAATTGTTAGCTAAAAGGAAAAACAGTTGAAATATCTAATAATAATTTGTGAAGTGGATCAGACAGCTAACGCTAGCTAACTAGCTAAAAGTACTGGATGGTTAAAACTGACGACTTCTGCAAGTGAGAGCAACACAAACACCAATACTTTACCACACCGACCAACACTGACAGTTCAACTGTGTAAAAAAATACTAATAACACACACTTTCAAATAGTCAATAGTGTTAAATATCATCTAGTTTATGATAAATTCAAACGAGCATGTTGGGACACGACGGGTGGTGTTAGCACATCCCACATAAAAAGGTTGAGAATCACTGCACTTGTACACCCAGAATGGCTTTTGTGTTCCTCTAGCTGCTGTAAGAATTAACTTTCTCACAATGATTAAGAAAAAAAAACCAAAAAGCAAATAATGTTATATATATAAAAAAAACAAAAGAAAAATCAAATTTTTACAGCAGTTAAACTTTGTACAATATTTTGGATGCATTTTGTACATTTCTTTAACTGATTCGACAAAGTACAACCATTTGGAAGTTGTTTGTGAAATCTTTAAGTAAGAAATACGCGACAAACAAAAACCTCTGAGTCCTGGTAGAAGTCATCAGAGTGAAGAATAAGCTTTCCATTAACTGGATCTATATCAAGGTTGTATTACTGTTTACTTTAAGGGTTTGTGATAACACTTTCACATCTATTAACAAGTCAGTAAATGTAGATTTAGATCTCATTACTACCGAGAAGATTGTTGGTATAGTCCGTGGAAGGAGCAGTTATTATATGTGTGGCCTTTGAAATGATTGAGGTTTTAACCATAGCTTCACTTGTATAACATCTGTTAATAATATATATGAAAATGATGATTCATACGTATTGTGCATGACCAGTCAGTGCCTACATGTTAGTTATTAAGTGCATGTTAATCTCAGCAGATGCAGTGCGTCGTTATCTCCTACAGAGGGCAACGTAAGTTAAGATTTCTGTCTGTTTATGGCACCATAGTGTCTAAAATGGCTGCATTACAAAAAGGACATAAAAACCTAAATATCCCCCCCGAAAAAAAACAAAAAAAAAATCCAAATAGATTTAAGCTTCATCGATTGTCAGTGCCAACTCAGAAAAAATTGCACTACAGCGATATTTTTCAAGAACAAGACTGCCTGGACTCGCAGCTGCACGTTTGAGCATCTGTGACCAAAGTGACAGAGCACATCCAAAGGCGAAGACAAGCTCGGACGAAGAGTTACAATCCCGGGTGAGATGAACACAATGCAAAGTTACCGACGTTACCAATCTCTATTGTAACAACTGATAAAACTTTATTTGTTTAGAATGCCTTAGATAGTCTTAAGGAAATACTACGCAGTAAAATGTACTAGATTTCTATATCGAATAGAAACAAAAATACTTACACTTAAAATCTACACTGTATCTATCCATTTATATATATTTAATTTGTAATATATTTACTTTATCATACAAATTATAGTCAGAATTACAGAAGTAATAATATAAAGTCTATCAAACATGGAAGCTTTAAAAAAATGAAGACATAAAAAGGCTTTTGGCCTGTTTGCAAGCAATGTTTAAAACTGAAGGTTTGGTATCTGTGTTTGTGTGTGTGTGTGTGTGTGTGAGTGTGTGTGAGAGAGTGTGTGTGTGTGTGTGTGTGTGTGTGTGTGTACAGCAGGGGTGTACTGTTACGCAAGGGACATGTAGGAGCAACAGAGGGGGAAACAGAGGAGTCTGAAGTGGGTCTCAGAGCTGCAGGGTGACCGAGATCACAGAGCCGTCTCTTTCAGGTCGTTGAGGTTTGGCATACGGGACCTGGAGGGGCGTCCGAAGCCGTGCCCGTTCTGGCCTCCCTTGATGCCCATTTGCTCCGGGTAAGGGTTCCCCTCCGGGCGGCCGAGGGCAGACGTGTGCCAGCCGGACTCGAGCTGTCCGGGCAGCGGGTAGGCTGCCTGTCGGCTCTTCAGCTGGGGCGTGCTGACCCCTGAGTGGCCCCGGCTTTCTGTGAATCCACCTTGAGCGGAGGCTGAATTAGGCAGCGGCTGGTAGCGCATGTCAGACTGTGCGGTCTGGTTGGAGGACGAGGACGAAAGGTGCAGGAGCTTGCGCAGAGACTTGAGTGGCTGGCTCTGAGAGGGACATGACACATCACATTTTAAATCAAACGTTTCAAAACAACACGCATCCACAAAATACTTAAATTTTTCACTAGAGACGTACCGGCGAGTGTGAATCGGACAGTTTCTCAGGAGGCCAGTCCTTGTCCCTGTCTCGGTCTCGCTCTTGGTCCCGGTCTCTGCTCTTGTCACGGCTCCTGTGGCGGCTGCTCTGGTGACTGGAGGACCTGGAGGACTTCTGGATGACTGTGTCGACCCCTTCGTTAGGAACCTTTCACACATCATTTAGCAAATATCACGCAACCTGTCCAAACTAACAGTTTCACACTTTATGACTTGAACTATACGACCAAGGTGGGTCAACACAATGTGAAGGACATGAAACAAACCAATTGTTCTAATCTAATTTTTTTTCCTGAGGGTGAAATACAAAATGAATGTTTCCACCACACGCTTTTAATCACTATTCCCAGAAACATCGTTTAATAGAAAGACCTGAAAATGTCCTTAATACATCACGTGTTTCATGTTATCCTTCACATGTGTTCATCTACGATGGTCATAAGTCTGAAGTTGCTAATAAGTTGCTGTGCAGTTAAATCATACAAATTAAAAAACATAACATGCATCTGTTGCCAGAAACCCGAAACATTCACTGATCTGAGGAAGAAAAGAGACGACTCCTCTTGTTTATGATTGACAAAAGAAAATTTAGGGTGAATTAGTTACAATCCATGACATATATAATGCCTCAGTATTTTTAAATTATCTCCTGTTTATGCAGCAAACACTGTCTTCCAACAACTCCCGAGTCTGACTGCCTGCTTCCTCCTGGCCAGATTGCGTTTATTTGTGCTCTGTCATCAGCTTTAACCCCCTCTCAGCATCTGAACAGTCTGTCACATATAAATAGAAATGTGAGGGGAGGAAAGAGTCCAAACACCTGTGTCTGCTGAACCATTACTACCACTGAGACAGCAGTCACTTTAACATGTCAAAACGTTGTTGCCTTTTATATTTAGCAACTAATTTCCTCCCTCCGTACTGATCTATGCTCTACAATCAAGCCACAGGCAGGTAAAGAGGCGCTTGGAGTGGCAGAGGAGTGGATCAAATGGTGCTGTGTGATGTGGGTAAACAGTAAAGCTTCACGTGAGGGTAACCAGGCACACAAAAATCTCGTGTGCTTAACCGAAGCCTGAGTGCTCTCGTTCATCCTCAGCTCATAGCCAGAGACATGCTGTTAGGGCTGCGGCTAAAATCACTGTCGACTGATCAGAATCAGATGCAACGAACGCAGAGACGACCAGCCAGATCCATTCACTGAACTGGACAAACACTATTGAATAGCCTGGTGCTTCATTAAAGGGGAGTTTCTTAAAGTAAGATCCATTTTTTTATCAATATAATGAAAAGTAACCGACAATGTAACATTCAAAACAGGCACTTTTTGTATCATTTAAAGGAGACCTACTGTGCTGTCATTTTGTTTCCTTTCCTATATTATTCTACACTGTTCTTGAAAGTTAAAAAAGGGTCAAAGTCCGCACCAACAGGAGCTCCTCTCTCCCACAGAAAACACTGCTCCTGAAAGCCTCGTCAGTAGTCCCGCCTTCAATTCTGTGACTTTGTGACATCACACTACATCACCATGTCACTCATTTGTATAATTAATGCCTAGCGGCTAGTCTGGCGTGTAAGAATTGATCTAGCACAGCAGCTCTGTTGTTGTTAGCAGTGCTGGCTCAGGCGTGTCTGTGCTGACCAATCAGAGGAGACTGGATGTTCAGGAGGGGCCTTTAAGAGACGGGAGCTAAAACAATTTTTCAGACAGAGGGCGAATACAGAGCTGCAGCAGTGTGAGAACACTGATGTGTTTTTGAGCATTAAAGAATGTAAACCTGTTCTAGTAGTGACTCAAAATAAATGTATGAACCCTGAAAATTAGCAGAATATGTCTCCTTCAAATTCGGCTCTGACAGCTGTGACTTTGTTAAACTGTTGCATCTGGATTTGTGAAGATCAATAGATGATTGGTTTTGTTCCCTAACATTACATTTATCATCTTTAAAATAATTTATATAATTTTGCAACAGTTGGGCTTTATCTCAGAGGATTAGGAAAATACAAATAATAATCACTGAAAATAACAACTCCAGATTGAAATTCAGTTTGTCACGAAGTTTAGGTTTCTTAAATTTGTCCCGAGTAAACCCTCTTCCAAAAACAAATCAATTAAGGATCCCTGACAAAGAAAATAAACTCTAATTCTCCAACGCAGTCTTGGAGGATTTTTTGAAGTGAGCCAGGCGAGCGAAAGTAGACATGGGTGGAGAAAAGACACCTAGAGTATCATCGATTCTGCTTCTGATTGAAATAAAAAGCTGATTTCAATTAATTTGAATTTCAAAATCCTGCCACCCCTGACCTACATTAGTGGATCTGACTGGTCCATGTTGACAACTTATTATAACATGAATTTTTACATAATGATCAAGAAAACCACAGAAAACAAGTGAATTAAAGTGAATGCAGTAGTCTTGATTATTGTCGTGCGTACATGCAGTGTCGGATGGGTGGAGTTAGGAGGTGAGTAGGATAGTGTAAAACAGCATGTACCATGGAAGAGGACACTACAGGGAGGACTCTCACAGAGGAACTATGCTTTTTGCTATTCTTTGGGCTAAACAGAGGGAAAAGACATTTCTTGATGACAGGAGGCCTTCCTTCAGGGACTTGCATCTGGAATATAGAGGCACATGAACGGTGGCACAGGGAAACATGATGCACACGACAACAAGGAGAAATGACTTTACATCTGCGTAAAGGTGCTTAAAACATTTGAAAAGCAGAGGAGGAGATACAGTATGCAGACAGATGTCAAAGGACATATGCATGAAAATAGTGGCTGTACGTCCTCACAGATACTTAACATGCAAGTTACCATTTGAGATTTTTTCTTCTTCTTCTTTATTGCTCTGAAGAAACCCTGCTTCTCCTTTTCTTTGGATGGCTCAGAGGAGTTCAACACGACGGTATCTGGGCCAGTCCTGAAAATAAAACAAAGGATGCTGAACGAATGTCCCAAAGAGAACTGGCCACTGACCGTGTTATGTGACCAGTGCAAATTTAATCCACCAGAAAAACTCTTTCACACACCAGTGTGCAATGGACAAATATGTGTTGTTGTCAAGGTAACCTAATTTACAGACAATGTTGTTTGAAAAAAACAATAAACAAAACAAAAAAACCTATGATATGTTTAAGCAAGTGGGGTTAATTACCAGGGGTCAAATGCCGGCTGACGTTTGGAGTGGTTCGTTCCGTCCCCGGCCCGGCTCTGACCTCGGCTGTCATGGAAGGAGTTGTCTGGCCGGGGAGAAGGGACTGTTCAACACACACAACAAATATTTCCATTCAATTTTTGATGTACAGGTGTATACGTTCTGGAATGGGATGTATTGTAAATATTAAAGTTGCATTATGCAAGAATTGGCCACCTGTCAAATTCATACTTAAAACAAATGGAGGGCACCAGAGTTGCTGCTAACTGCTGCTAACGGTAGCTGCCCTTAGCTAATTAGCTTAGTTAGCCTTGACTGTTTAGTGTTTACACAACTAGAGTTGGAGCTTTGGACCGGAATGGAAAGGGGGACAGCTGGTTTGCATGCTAACTTCAGTGGACATCTCTGCAACACAATACATAAACTTAATTCTAAGCAAGCTAAACACCAGCATGTTAATATTGTCATTGCGAGCATGTTGGCATGCTGGAAGCCCTGAGATCCTAAACTGAAAAAACGTGTGACTTTAATAAGCTCAGCCCTTTTGCTCAGTGACAAAAGTATAAGATCACAGCTTCAAATAGTGTCTTTTCAAGTGAATTTGAGATTATGCCAATATTTTCATTTCTTATTTTTGTACATTTTAAAATGAGTCCCAGCTACTTCAGTTGTTTACAAGAATGCTGCAACACTGTTTTGCTGTGAAGCTCCAGAAATGTCTTGCAGACTACAGAACGTCACCGGATTTTACACTGACATGGGGGTTAAGTAGATATTGACTAATTTTAGGGTGAACTGTTCCTTTAAGTACATCATGGACCCACTAGCATGACTGCAGACTTTTCCTCTTGTTCCATTTTGCTTGTTCAGATTTTTAAAGATTTTGAAAAACTCCTGTATGTGTCTGAATATTCAGGATTGGAAAGGTGTGATTTTTTTTTACATTCTACCGATAGTGACTTTGAGAAGGACCTGATCAATAAACATAGATTTGAAGAAATGATTTCGTCAACTGCAGTAAAAAGCAGTGAAGCATCTGATCCTTAAAACTGAACTGACATCTTGATCTCCATGGTGCAGTGAAAGAAAGAAAGAAAAACACGGTGTGACTAAACCAACCTCGGTAGAAGCTGCCCACCCTCCTGGGCATGGATTCACTGTAGATGTTGCGGTTCTCTTTGGAGGAGCCCCCGTCTTCTGTTTGCTGGTCATGATATAAGCCAACCTGAGTCACAACAGAAGACCTAGTCACACAAAATCTAAGGGCAACGCTGCTTTGCATACCTCACTATGTGAGCTATTTTTATGTACCTGAAGGAACAGAAAGAAGGAGAAGGCGTATTGATTTACAAGTGGTCATTACAATAAAACAACATCTGTCGACGCTATAAATGTATTCCAGAATCAAACTGAAATGTGCTCCGATGACAATCCTGACTGTGCTATCATAAGTAGTCACATTAAAGGGAAGCAAAGCACACAGAGAAAATGAAGAGGCATCTGATGCGCAGAGACAGAGAAAGAGAGAGAGAGAGAGAAAGAGCAGTTCATGACAGCAGTATCCACCCACATCCAGTCTACCGAGAGTGCGGATGTGGGTGGGGAATGGTGGGTGCAGGCAGAATGTCGGACCTCGCTTTTTTGCCGCTGTGTGTGAAAAGATGCAGTGTTGTCCCTTGTGGAGTCCCTTATTGGGGGTCTGCTGTGGATGACCTCAGTGGGTGCCTGTTCGCTCTGTTAATGGAGACATGATGAAGCATGATGTGAGCTCGGCATTGCAGCGCACACATACAAATACCACGGACGCACACACTATATATACTATATGTGCATATACAGTATATATAAATATACAGGTAACATGGTTTACTGTATATACTAACAAGGAAGCCACAAAGCTGCAGTTATGTTAATCCTGCCAGTCCATCAAACATGGGAAACTGACTAACAAGATCTGGCTGGAAACCTAAACACAGATCATGATATTTTCAGATGCCACCAGAATAAATCCTGGCTGCATTGTTGTAGAAACTGAGACTGAGGCGCAGTTATCCAACACAACCTGTTGTAGGCATTTGATATGATTAGATCATGTAGGCTTTCCTTAAAGTTGCAGAGGTTTGATGTGGGCTGGTGACTGACCCTACTCATGTCTTCCTCTCTGGATGAGCCCCCAGAGTGACGAGGCAGTGTGCGGTGCTGCAGCTGCGGAGACAGGAGCTGCAGGCTGCTGGCTCTGGTAGGCACCCCCTGCCCTACCGACAGCCCCTCATCCGCCCCGTGTGTCCTCTGGTGGTCCCTCCGTACATACATGGAGTGGCGGTGCGGCCGCTGCTGGGAGGAGAAGGGGCTGGTGTATCCCTGACCGTAAGCTAGAGGGTCATGTGGGGCGGACAGAGAGTGAGCGTGGCTCCTCTCAACGCCACTGTCCCCAGGGTCCAGGGAATCTGGCGACTTGGCCTCCTCTGAGGCCTTGTGGCGGGTGGAGGAGCGCCTGTAGGATGAGTCCAGGGTGTTGCTCTCTCTCTCCCGCATGCTTCCTCTGCCAGCTGCGCCAGGTCCCAGCCTGTCCACCCGGCGGGGTGCTGGGCTGCTCGGGGCTGTGAGGTCCAAGCAGCTTGAGGGAAAATATCGAGATGTGGGCTCATCAGCATAAAGATGCACATCGTTTAAGTTCCCCACCGACTTGGCATCGCTAAGCGTGCCATAGCTCTTGGACAAGTTAAGGTAGGCGAACTTGGAGGAGGAGGGCGTGGAGCTGTGGGCCTCCATGTAGCTGTGTCGACTGTGTTTCTCCCCAGATTGAAGCGTGTTGGTCTTCCCCTCCACAAAAGAATGGCGGTTCTGCTGCGAGCGGAAGTTGGATTTGAGGTACTTGGCTCCGGGGCCGTCGGACACCTTGGACCCCAGGTTAATCTCAAAGTCGCCCTTGCTCTTGGCTTCACCAGGGCTGAGCAGGTGAGGCAGGTTGCTGCTGGCCAGGTCCATGTTGCACGAGGTGGAGTGGTTGTAGATCTGCGGCTGGTAGTTCTTGGGATGCAGAGTGGGACTGAGGTTGATCGCTGCAGGCATGTTGCCGTTGAGAAAGCCATCGTTGTTGGGGTGGAGGTCTTCGTGCCGGGGTAAGCTGGAGCACTCTCTGCTGCTGGAGCGGTGGCCTCCTGAGCTCTTTCCCCCATGGCTCCTGAGCGAGTGCAGAAAGATATGAAACATCAACATACCGTAGACCAAACATTCATTTTAAGCAATATGTGGTGTTCCACATGGATCCGTCCTTGGACCCCTTCTCCTCCTTCCTAATAAATGTGAATTATATTACATCTGCAGTTGATTGTGAGCCTTTTTCTTTTTCTTTTACTCCAGTACTGGCTGTATTTTTCTGCTCTCCTCTCCAACAGCACGCATTGCTGATCTCAACTTTCTGCCCACATAGTCCCGTAGTTAATTAACTTAGATGCTGTCGTGCTTAACACACAGTACACAAGCTTTGTTGTACAGCTGTCCTTTTCAAACTACAAGGGTAAGCTAATAGTTAAGTAATAAATAAATAAATACATTCTAAACAAGCAGCAAGATTAGGTTAATCCAAGGGATTTTGCAGGACAGATCTAACATCTAACAAGGAGACTGTACATGTTCTAAAACTCCCCGGCTCAATTTCCCTGACTTTCTCTCAGCGGTCCCAAATGTGGCTGATTTCCACATTCCTGGGCCGGGACATTTCTCTTGTCCACTAACCACACAGTGAAGCTTCAGGAGAGCGTTGGCCTATTGTAAATCACAACACCAACAAACAACATCCACCTTCTGCCAAAATTCCTAGTTAAAGCTTAAAGACTTGTTGTCGTTTTTGCCAACTTTCTGTTCGTTTTGCAGATAGCAATCTCCTCCCTCCTCTCTACATCACCACATAAATGCAGAGACGTTATCTCCAGACGTAATAGCGAAGAGGAAGCAGACAGGACCGCCTCTCTATAGAGTTCTCTTTCCTGATTGGATGAAGCGGGCAAGGATACCAGAAAACGTATTTTCTTTTTTCTGCACGAGCACCTGGAGGAGAGACGTGTTACCGGACAAACACCGTTTAACACTTATTTTAATCGCTCACAGCAGCTTTAAGGCTATTTTGGATCTACTGTTGATGTCAATGTGTGGGAGCTAAAATTTGGAACTGACTTCCAGATGAGCCGAGATTGTTGGAATGCAAAACGATTTTCAAAAGCAGGTGTCAAAAATAGAGTAAGGATGGGTAAATGTGCTGTGTTTAGTATTATAGTAAAAATTAACAATTTACATAATGAGTACTGTTGTTTCTACGGTAGTTGGTGGTAATGCAGCCGTGGAATAGCTGTCTTTGTTGTTACTATGATTTTGGGGACCACGTAGAAATAATATATGTTCAAACTTTTATTTTGGGTGAATAAATGTGAGTTATTTTATGTTTCATGACAGAATAAAAACCAAATCAACAGAAAATGTCAGAATCCTCTCACAAAAGGCGACACATTATGCATAAATGTCACTACACAGTGACGGTGCAGGTAATGGTCCTGTTGATTGAAAAATAACTGGTCACATTTGCATAACAAAAACATATTGACTTAATACTCTGAACAGCAGGGAGACACTGACAAGCTTAGACTAGCAATAGTGCTCACTGCTGACCTGCTGGGGGTGGTGTTGTCTCCATGGTGCGGTTTTCTCTTGGAAGAGCGTACAGGTGTAGGTGTGGGTGGGCCGGGCCGCTCCACCAGCCGCAGGGTCTGGAAGGCGTGGTGGTTCAGGCTCTGCTCCGTGAGAAAGCGTTCTGTCGGGTTGAGCAGCAGCAGGTTCTAACGCAAGAAACACACAGAGGGAGCCACTGAGTCCTCGAGACAGCAAGAACATCCAGATCTCGCACGCAAACTGAAACAGTCATGCTACGATGACTCATCGCCATTATCATAAAAGTCAGGCTGCTGCTGCTGCTGCTTTTAATTGTGTCTTACAGTCACCAAACAAGCCAAACACTGATGTGAAATATGATTTGTGACATTTGCTTTATGCTCGTTCAAATAAATAGGATTAATAACCTGTCTCGACAGACTCGAAATAAAACCTGCAAACTGAAGACAGCTTGTGAACTCTGAGGTTATATAACTCAAATTTAGCTGCAGCTTCTGTTGCTTTGTCCGGACGACAATAGAACCAATAAGACCGGCGACTACTTTTGCATTATCAATTAGCAAACACACTTTGGTAAATGACTTTCCAAACTCAACTCAAGAAAGCCTCATTAGTAATGAGGGAGAAGTCTGTCCTTGCTGAAGTCAGTCTTGAGATGACATTATGTTAGCAGTGAGTCATTATCTACTGGGAAAAGCGCAAGTGCACAAGCACAGCCCACATTCTTGACATGGAGCTCCTGTTTACAGTGCAGACACAGCAATAACAGCAGTGCTGGAACCGGGATATGAGCTGAGAGATGCTGAAGCGGTGAAGAGGCATCATGCAGTCACGACGTAAACACTGTGTTAATGATGCAATTATCACATGTCGAGTTTAGGAAAATAGGAGCTTTTGTGGTTCTTTTTGTCATGGCGTGTAAGCAGGAATAGACTGAAACAGGATAAAAGGTAGAAATAGAAACATCTCAGGGAGCTTTGCCAGTTTTGCCAGACCCCTGATCCCTACCTTCAGCAGGTCCAGCAGGGCCCCGCCGATGATTCCCAGGTATCTCCGCTCCAAGGTCTGGGGGTGGTTCACAGCGGGGAACTATAACAAGAAACAGTGGATAATAGTAGAGCCAAAAATGTTGCCACAACAAATGTCCGAGTGATAAATGAACAAATAATCACTAATTTGTAGAAGGACCAACAGGATCAGTGTGAACGTGGAGTAGAGGAGCATGTGTGATGATCGACAAGCTTTCAGAAATGATGTTAAGCACCTGAATGTTAATGTAAGTAAGAAAAAAGGGTTCGTTATTGACCTTCATAAGGGGAGAGAGGGGAAAATGGAGGACGCCCAGTTCTCATTAAAAATCAGCAAATTAAAATTGTTTCTTCACACCCGAACTTTACATACCATGTACATATAATACATATAATATAAGAGTGCATTTAAGGTGGATAATTGTGAAGTAACAGTTAACAGTTATTCTGTGAAATTGCATAAAGGTGTCGGAGACACTGCTGGGAAGTAGCAGGGTCCTGTTTCTGATAAAGAAACTATGTGGTATTGGACCGGTACACAGACTCCATGAGCCAGCATTTTTGGCAGTATCAGTGGGATTTCTTACTTCCTATCCTAATTGTCTGCTATAGTCATACCTATCTCCACAGTGCTGTGTCAGCGCTGGAGAAAGGTCCAGCTGCAGCCATTATAATTATGGTGTACGGGGAAGAAACACACTCCGGTTTGTTTGTGTTTCTTTAAGCCACTGATGGTGTTATTAAGCACAAAAGCCCGTCATGTAGCGATAGCGCCTCTGTGACGATAGTGTTACGGAGACGCTTTTGTGGTGTAGCATTTGCAAATGGGGAGGTAAATCCTGGCATTTAAACACCTGCTAACTTGTTTATGTGCGTACCGTTAACATCGAGGTTAAGGTTCGGGTATCTTGCCATTGTCAGCGTGTTGGTTGCTAGCTCCGAGGTTATATTGTTGCTTCCTTTAGAGACAGGGATGCCAAGATGCTCTGAAGAATGTTTTATAAGGTACGTCTTTCATGTGTTGTTTGCAGCGACCTGTCTGACTTGTATGTCTTATTTTTTGCCACCATTCTGTGAATAAATATCTACCAATAATCCAATCTAAATTAGCATGGAATATCATGTAAGTATGATGCTGCTCTCATAAAATATATTGCACGTTTCAGGCCAAGACTGTGACAGCAGGCCAGTTTTTCCTGATCTAGAGACAGACACTGCTACTGCTGAAATTACATTTTTTTGCAAACGCTGTTCAGACTCACTAGAGCGCTGTTGCATGTGCTTTCTTCCACATTCAATCTTCCTATGTCAACCTTTCATTCTGACAGCATTTTTCATCTGACTATTGTGGATCTGCTGTTTGCCAAAACAGGTCCAGAAGCTGTTCTTCATACCTCACACATTTCCAAGTGTTGCTGAAAGCACACCGTAGGTGGCCAACGTGATAAAACAACGATCAAACATCCTGTGTTCACTCACAAGCCTTGTGTGGTTTCTTGTTTTCTGATGCATTAGTATTTTAATAAAAACAGTTTGCGTCGTTGCTTCAAACACAATTCTCTTTTTTCATGGTCGTCTATGATCTCATTAAGGTAATTTAAGGCGAGGTTTGTTGGAAGGATGACAATCTCCAGTCATTTAAATGACAACAAGCATAAAAATGTTGTGGATAAAAGAGGATTTTTAACAATAACAGGCACTAGATGGTTATTCATGTAGCATCCCTGTCCAACATGTGTCTGTCTTCGCTGTAGAACAACAACTGGCACGTATTTCTGAGCAGGAATCCAGAGAAGAAATTAGGCTTTCCCTACACCCATTTAATTTTTTTAAATGCAGCATTCTTGCGCAGGGTCCTATTCACTGTCAGGTATTCACAGAGGGGCAGTTTGCAAACTAATAATTATAACCTGAAGCGTGGGCAGACAGGGGAAGGGAATGACGACCCGGGTCTGTTGTACCACCAGCCTGCCACAGAAGACTTATCACAGCCTTCCTTCACAGAGCATACAGGATACATGATACACGATGAGTCATTGTGATCCAATCAGTCACGGCACAGCAAACTCAGCCAGGAGAAGAAAAAAAAACAAGCAGAGAGTGCGGAGACATAACAGGGGGGGAGAAAATAAATAAGGGAAGAAGAAGAGGAGGAGGCAGAGAGAGAGACAGTCGAGAGCGATGGAACAGAAGAAAGGAGCAGCGTGGGTCAGCAGTGTGGAGTGCAGGCAGGATTGGGGTAAAGAGTGTTACCCGCAGCCCGTGGAAGCGGGGGTTGTTATAGAAGAGCTTCATCTGTTCTGGTGGCAGGGGTCCCAACACTTTCTGGATGGTGAAGAGCTGGTCGATCTCACTCTCTCCCGGGAACAGAGGCTGCCCATCGCTAAGCTCTCCTAAGATGCAGCCCACTGACCACATGTCCACCGCCTTCCCGTAAGGAGCCCTGGGACCACACATTTCAGGGTTTTGGTGATTGAGGCCAGGCATTAAAATAGCTTTTGAAGGTACATGTCAGTGTGGTGACTGGAACCTGGACGAGGTTAAAAAAGCACCGGACGTACCCGAGCAGGAGCTCTGGAGAGCGGTACCATCTAGTGGCCACATACTCGGTGTAATTGGCATCAGTCCCCTCAGAGAGATTACGTGCAAAGCCTGGCAAGAGAAGACAGGAAGCAATAGAGCATAATGAGGAGCTTTTTGATATGCTCTACATGCTGAGACACCTAAAAATGACTTCAGCCGGGCACCTCTGTGGACGCTCATTATGACTCAGAGGTGGAAGTTATGCAGTAGTTGAGGGAAAAGCTGCACTCATATAGAAGAGACGAGGAGACCTCGTGTAAACACTGAACTTGTAAAAGTGGCCATATTAATGCTGTTTAACACATTATCCAGTCATATAGATTGTATATTTTAACTGAAGGGTCAAACTGAATACATTTTCATAATCCTAGTCTGATGGATGTATGCTTGTTCTTGAAGCTACAATCATAAAGACAGTCAAGTTAGTGAGCATAAATACAGAAAACGATGGGAAACAGCTAAGAAAGCTGAGAAAAAGTCAACCAGCACTTTGATCTAAAGCTCACCTGTTAAAACTTTATACCTTGTTTGTTTAATCCAAAGTGATATGAGGTCCCTGCACCCAAAGACAAACCTCACACAGTCATCTATAAAACCACACGTTTTTGTGTGTTTTTTTTTACCTCGACAGAGCGAGCTGTTTCCAGTCTCTGCGCTAAGCTAAACTAACTGGCTGCTCAGGAACATTTTCCGTCACTGTACGATTTCTGCATCAACAAACGCTTCATGGTGAATGTTTCATGTTTGATGTAAGTCCATGATCTCAAATGTCCCATATTATGCTCATTTTCAGGTCCATTCTATCGAAAATGTTAACGTGCTTTAATGTTCAGAACACATGTTATTGTTCTCACACTCCTGTCGCTTGAAGCCCAGGCTGCTCTGATTGGTCGGATCTCACAGGCCTGAGTTTTCACATCAGCTCTGACATTTCTTTTTTGCAAGCGTGCAGGGACTGAATAGTTGTAACATCATGACTTTACATTATTCAGCGCAGCTCATTTGTAGGCACAATTTTTTAATATTTAATGCATGCAGTTCTCTGATGATTGAGCATCCTAATTTTCTCACAGTATTTATATAGAACCTCGACCTGCTTTATAATCAAGGAAACATATAACTTTTCTACAGTATGGGACCTTTAACACATTGTTCCTGGTCATGTGGTGAACTCTAGAAATACTGGAAACACAGTTTTCATGATATTTTTGGGAAGAGTTTGGAACCTCATCCACTCACAGTTATTCTTGGATTAACTAGCTTCTTATCTTTTGCCAATGAGTTTCAAAATAAAGACTTTTGTTTGGAACGGCACATTTGTAGTTTTTTAAAGAAAAAACTGCACCGAATTAAATTTAATCACAACTGTGGTTATTGTTATTTATATTATCAGGATGTGTTGTGTCCGTCTGGTACTTTCTTTGTATTCCTGCTATTTCCTTAAAAAAAGTAAATATGTATTTTTTAAAAACGCTTCATTGAAAGGAAAAATTGCCGATCTGAAATACACTGACGCATTTATCTGCGCTTTGAATTTCTACATTTCTCAAACTGGCTGGACATCCAAAATCAAAACAACGCGATAAAGATAAATGTTTAGTAAGACACAGTTCCAAATGTAAACCTTTGGAGCGGCGTTTACTTGGCCTATGTCTCCTCCCTCGATGCCTTTGGCTGACACAGAGCAAACAGCAGGTCTTGAGTCTCTCACACCAGATTGACTACATGATGTTGGCTATGCCATGTTTTCCGTTTCCCCCCGTTTTGTTGTGGCGCTACCAGATTGAATCAAAGCGCGATCAGCCTCTTGTTTTCCAACACGTTTCATTAATTGAGAAACGGGAAGAATGCACAGCGGCAGCCTGAGAACCAGGAGAGAGGGCTGCGCACAAAGCTTTAGATAACCGGATGAAGCCTGCCTGCTGCCCCTCTGAAGCACCGGTTCCAGCCAAATATAGTCTCCGTTGAAAATACTCCTTTTACATCACAGCCTGGTGTGTTTGGCCACCTTCCTTACAGCTCTTGCAGTGCGAGAGTATTTGATAGATGCGCTCACCGAAGTCACATAACTTGAGGACGTCATCAGAGCTGATGAGAAGGTTTTCTGGCTTTATGTCTGAGGAGGAAGAACACACATATTCACGCTTCACACTTACATCATCATCATTACCATCGTTCCTGCCGCCACACATTTATCTGTCTCACCGAAACCATCAGATTCTTTTCATCTGACACCTTCTTTGTGAAAAGCAGCAAACGAAGAGTCCAAAAAATTTGATTCTAGCAGTGAAACTCCACAGATTGTAAAGACGTACCATAACTTATACATCAAATCCGTGGATACTACTGTCATATGTATACCACAGGCCATTTGGATGCCTGCTCTGGTGCAGTCAGTGTGCCAAAAGCTCACATGGGCCATCTGCTTTCCTGCTCTGCTGCTACTGATTTGCCCAAAAGCTCACATCTTGTGACAATGGAATGGTTGGTTAGAACATGTCAGACAACCTATTTAGCCACTGGTTCATGAGAGTAGCGAGCAGCCATACATATATTTATATTTGTCTCTCCTCTGCCTCACTGACATGTCACATTAGTCTCAGTGGTTCCATTAGAGTTAAGATAAATAAGTAAGAAAAGGGAGAATTTACCCCGGTGCACTATGTCATGCTTGTGGCACCAGTGAATTGCTCGGATTAACTGGTAAATGTAGCTGCGAGCTTTGTCAGTCGGCACACCATTGGGTAACTCCTCGAGCAGCTCGAGCATGTTCTGAAAGAGAAACAAACAACCTGCGTGACAGTAACGGTAAAAGCAACCGTCTTGACCTCATAATGGACCAGACTGTAGAAGAGACTTACCTTCTCCACATACTCAAAGACAAGATACAGCTTTCCTCTTCTGCGGAACGCCTCCTTCAACTCCACAATATTCTCCTGCTTGAGGGTGCGGAGCATCTTGAGCTCCCGTAGCGTCGTTTCTTTAACCTCTTCATTTTCTGTATAAAGGTGAGACGGGGAAGAAATCAGGTCGTGTTGGAATGGGATGTTCCCCAACCGAAATAAAGACATGGAGTGGTTCAACAATAAGAAAAAAAAAACCCTGATGTGTTCCCCTCTTACCTTCACTGTCCTTGAATTTCTTAATGGCCACAATTTCATTTGTCTCCTGCAATAAAAAACAACACAGAGCAGCAAGTGAGAAATCACCCTTACCGTTCGTTGCTGCTGTTAATACATCATCGCAAGAAACACAGCGGCAGAGATGAAAACACGATGACAGGATTGCTGCTCCTACTACTGCCAGTGTGACAAATGGGTACAACACAGTTTTACATTCAGGTGTGTGGGCTTTAGCTCGAAAGACATAATTGGTTTAATCTGTAGAAACACGTTTGAGTCTAGATGTGCACACACATGGGATGCTACAGTAGCTCTGTTGGTAGAGCGTATGTCCGTTGTACAGAGGCTGCGTCCTCGCTGCAGCGGCCTACGGTACAAGCTCAACCTGTGGCCCTTTACTACGTGTCAGTCCAGTCACATAATAATAATAATAATAATATATTCAATTTGTAAAGCACTTTACATTTAAACAAATCTCAAAGTGTTACAGGAAAAGCTACAATAAAAGAGAAAACATTAGTAAAAAAAAGTCAAAAGCAGCTTAGAGGTCATAGGATCTGCTAAAAAGGAAAGTTTTAAGTACTTTTTTAAAACATTCAACAGTCTGTGGTACCCTCAGGTAGTCCAGGAGGCTGTTTCATAGACAAGGGGGGGCAGAACAGAAAGCCCGGTCCCCTAAGGTGAGGAACTTAGTTCTGGGTGGGTGGAGATGGTTAGAGTTGGTCGAGCGGAGGGATCGAGATGAAGGTTTGTGGGGTTAGCAGTTCTTTAAGATAAGGGGGGTTATGCACCCCATGACAACGGTCAAAAGTAGACTTTGCTTTACATGCATGCAAAATTTGATTACAGGCATCAAGTGACATGAAATCACTGACGATGCATGGAACAAAAAACTTCTGAACTCATCAGCACTGAGTCACTGTTTTCCTCCGACACTTCTCATCATCCCGCCACGAAGTTGGTTCTCTGCGAACGACGCCCCACTGCTAGCCCCGTTTCTCGACATGTCCTAGTTAGGCCTGGTATTTTCTGCCTATGGCTCAGAGCTGTGCTCCAGTTTCCCCCCCCCAACCAGAAAGCCAAAGGCAGCATCGCGCCACTCCAACATGGATCACAGTGAACAGCGAGCCCTCCTCCCAGCTCGGAGAAATGCAAGATGACTCACAGCAGGGTCAGCTTCATGAGCACCAGTACACTGTGCACATGCAAGGTAGCCTGAGTGAAGGGAGACGATGCGCTGCAGGCTACATTAATCTGTTATATGTCTGAATGCTTTTCAGTAATGGAGATAGTAAAGCAAGATCAGTGATTTCAAATAACCAGGATCAGGATTCTCAAAAATCATGATTAATCTTGATTAAGTATTTTCTCAGTCAATTAATTATTAGTTGTTTGATCTATAAAGTATTTGTGATTTGTGATTTCCTCCTGTGATTAGTTTACAACTTATTAATTCAAAGTTGCAGCTCTATCATACATCTAACTCTTAACTTTTATACCGCAGAAGTCTCCAAGAAAAGGTCATTTCTGGGTGTGGCTTGGCTCAACTCCACGCCATAGAAGTGGTAATGAGAAATGCAAAGCGGTGCGGCTCGGGTTGACTTGGCGTGGTCAAACGTGCCAGTGGACAAACCCCATAAATCTGCACACTAGCGCCTGGCACCCTCGCAGCGATAACAACACTGCAGGGCCTGGCCAAAAAAATGTTCTGCCGTTCCCCATAAAATTACGACTTGTCGTTTTTATATATCTGAGCAGATTAAACAAATTAGATTTAATATGTTAATTAGAGTTGCAGTGATAAGTCCATTAGCTGACTGTCTTTGGGTTGTGGACAAAACAAGACATTTGAGGGCGTCATCTTATGTTTTGGAAAACACTGACATTTTATAAACCAAACAACTAAGACAATGAATCAATAACACTGTTTCTTTGTGCTAAGCTATGCTAACCACCTGCTGGCTTTAGCTTCATAAGTGGTGCTACAGAGTCAAGACATTATTGTCTCAATGGCTAATTCCCAACAGGGTTGTTGATGGTGAAGATTAATTCTAAAGAAATTATTGTGTTATTGATAATATTCAGCCACTAACTGGGTCTTTCCATTGGATTCAAATCATCTGCCCCCTTAAGTTACTGTTACCTAGCTAAGGTAAGCAACTTTAACATTGCTAACGCTAGCTAGCTAATGTCAGAGCAGTACAGAATGAGCCCGACACGTTCAAGTTTTTTCTTCCACAAACTCGCATCTACCAAGACACCACGTGATAAGTTACACTGTTGGCTCACAAACCTTGTTAGAAGCTGGAACACAGAGATAAATGAAACAATCGTTTTGGCCTCTACACATTTTGAAGTCTTGTCTGCCTGATTGACAGGTTTACTTGGTGCTCGCTTGTCTCACTTCAGTCCCATCCAGTTTCCACCACCCATTCGCCAAAAAGCAGTATACCTACATCCAGGCTTCAAAACATCCCTCTGGAAACCAATTGTTGACATGACAGACACTAGGAAACACTTTTCTGCACTCCAAGTCTATTAAGTGGGCGCAGCAGCATGCAGGTAAAACACACTCCTTCTGAGGGTGAAGAAAGCAGTGATTTGTCAGATGAACAAATGAGGCGCGGCACAACTTCGGACTTCATCAGTGCCAACAGCGGTGATTGGAGTTGTGAAGGGCATACAAGAGAGTCCTCACATAGAGCACTCCCATCATCCCCACCTTCACTAAACACCAACACCCAGTATCACTCGACTCCAGAGGCCCAAGTTAACCTGTTGGAATTCTTTGCTCCAGTTCACAGCACATAACATCAGTCATTTCACGTTATTTCTGCTTCAAGTACAAACCACAGAAAGCTCTGCAGTCTGACTGGTTGGAGCTCCTGAAAACCTACAATGATATCACAGTCTTTCACACATGGATCTCTTATTTGTTTAGTAAGTTTTACAGTATATTATGTTCACGTTGGATCAGCGCAGCACACCAGCTGCTCTCACCCTTTTTGTGTAATGTTTTATTTTAAGCTCTTTAGGAATTCCCATGTGGCGATGGACTGTGAGGCTTATTTGTGTGGGAGAGAAACTGAGCAGGGTAAACTGTTATTTACTATGAACATGCTGTCCCCCTCCCACAACCTGAACAGCTCAGATTATGGACTTGGGTCATAAAAGACGACCGGTTTGATACCTGCGAACGTAGGGCACCCAAAAACAGAGTTAAGCATGTTTTATCAGCCAAAATGATTCCTCAGTAAAACTGAGACAGAGAATAGTCAGCAGCATATAATTAAAAAACTAATATGATCTCTTTTTTGCAAAGCTATGTATATCACATAATTATTACGGTGAAAAATCCTATAAGCTAGTCGACCTTATTCAAACAGTTATTCATCGGCAATCTGCTGCTGCACTCCTCTGAGGGTTGAAAATGTCTTTTGTGGCCACACCTAAATCAGCAACACTAGTGCAACACATCTGAGAGAACATCTGCTGTGGCGCTGACAGAATCTGTTCAGAGTCATTTCTTTTTCAAAGTGAAGACAGTGAGCAGGGCTGGGCCGACTGACGATGTCATCATGACATCATCATCGTAACATCGTGATTTTTGAAGGCCAACCCGCCAGAGAGCACGCAAAAGTAGTGAGTCCTCTCAGAGTTGCCATTTGACAATAAAAAAAACACAAGACAATAAAGTTTGTTGCTGCTCAGCGCAGTAAAGTTACGTCTACATATCTCATTGTTACTTGCGTTTGCTTATTTTAACCTCCTCTGTGTAGCAGCTGGCTAACTTTGTTTCAAGCTTCAGAGGCTGAACACAGCTGAGTGCAGAAAAAGGATTACAACAATTGTATTTCTCATGGAAGATTAATCAGTTTGGAGTGGACAGGCAATACTGATTCTGTTCTATAGTTCATTTGTGGAGAGCATTTTAACTTCCTGCTTCATTGCTTTGTACTTGTAAGTGTCTGTAATTAACAAGAACAAGCTCTGTAGGACTGTTAATATACGTCTGGTAAGACTGAAGGTCAGCAACAACACAGTATGTCGCTGCTTTGTGAGACCCAAGTGGCAGGAAAAGAGCCGGCAGTCCTCAGTGATTTATCACGCTGGCGAGATCCTTTATACCTCCGAGTAAAGCTCTGTTAAACAAACCCTTGTGACATGAGGTGTGTCTCAGTTGCACTTTGCTGTATCTATATTCTTTGTTGTTAAATGTCTGTCTTTGACTGTAATTGTTATAATGTTGTTTCTGTTTTCCAATTGCCGCAGACACAAAGGGAATTTCTCAAAGGATTATAAACGAAGCTTACTGAATAAATGACAGGCGTGTGTTGCCGAGACAAAGAGCCTGTTAAATGGTGGGTGTATGTCAGCGCTGACGATCGACAGTCGCCCCGGCTGGGTGAGTTCGGTGGGTCAGAGCGATGGTGGGAAACGGCAGCGACTACAGTGGTATGCTAACCAGCAATTCCTGCCTTAAGGCAACTCTGAGGGGACACATGACCCAAATTTCAGAAACACCACTCCAACAACGATGTCAGCGTCCATCGGGATGTTTCACTGCGGACATCATCATAAGCTCGTTCAGAAGAAATCGCCCATCCGTTGAGACGTCAGTAACGCTCTAATATCACCGACTGGAAACGACAAAAGTCCTATAACTAATCATTAAGATATTCATTGTGCGTAACCTTCAGTCATCTCAAGGCACAATTAGTCAGTGGAGGATGCAGTCATGCCTGGGTTGTGTAACATTCCTTTGTGCATCATGCCGTCATGTACTTAATTTGGTCTGAAGCACATGCTGCCAAACTGCTACAGTGAACCGAGCATTAAGGGCATCAATTGTGTGTCAAAGGCTTGCTTCTGCACGGAGCGTAACATGATCAAATTGCCAACATCCCATGGTATGCCATTATTTACGCTGTCCAAATAAGGAGATCAAACACGAGCGGCTCGGCTGTGACATCCGTTAATAACAGCCTGGTGGATCTCTGGGATGATGAACGCTTAGAGTGGAAAGCCCTCTAAAATGTTAAATTGGTAGCAGGGAAACAACCTCAAACAAATAACAAGAGAGGGAGCAGCATATTAACTCCTGTTGCACCTCTGTTGCAAACTTACAAACAAGTGCATTTCCTGACACATACACACAGCACGGCGTATTGACAGCTGCGTCTCTTCTGCCCCGCTGAGCTTCTCTCAACAGCAGGTTGCTGAACCAGCACTTCAGGTTGTGCAGACGACTGCAGGTGATGTTCAACACGGCAGCACCAAAAGACCCGAGGAGTCACTGAAGACAAACTCTGTGCACTGTGTGTGCAGTAGCTGGTGTTAGTGACCTTTCTTTTGTTTTACGTCTATTTTGTGAGGGTGTATGAATTTTTATTGCCGTGCAATGTGCCCTTTATTACACTGGTTTTACTTTGTATGTGTTGGTGTTACAAGCTAAACAAAAATGTTCTCACTAATTGGCCAGACAGGAGACAAAATATTGGGCAGAGAAGAGAATAAAAATGGCCGAGTATGCCAGCTGTTGCCACCTGGGGTGGGAATCTCAAACCTTAAGATTCATTTCAATTCGATTTGAATTCAGAGGGCCATGATGTGATTATCTATCAATGTTTAATGACTCTTGATGCTTGAAACGGGAGGATCATTAGACATCAGAGTAGATAATCATGTTTTAAAACATTATGCTTTCAAAGATAGAGTTCATATATAAGCTTATGTTTTTAGTTATGGAATAAAATGAGCAAATTGACAATCCAGTTGAAGAATACAGGACTGTGTAACCAAAACTCTTTCTAAGAAAAAGTTATGCAGGGCACCTTTAAAAGTTGATGGTGACAACTCCTCAGTGGTCACACGGAGAGCGAGACCGCTTCGCACGTGAACGGCGCAATCATGTCCTGGACTAGATAGAACGACAACTATGAGTTCAACACATGATTTATTTTTTCACACTGTGTATTTGTGCTATCTTTGCTCACGCTAAGCCATCCTCACTAAAACTGGGACAGGGAGCCAAGATGGCGTTTGTGTAACTCATCTGTCATGATGTCTCCGAGACATTCAGCTCCTATGGACTGAATAGTGCAACGATCTTAAATTACACTTTTATGTATTTCTAAGTGGCACAGATCTGTGTATGTGATCATCACACACTGTGGACACACTTCATCAACGGGCTGCCTTTTTAAGAAACATGCCTACACCACGGCAAACAAAGTAGCCTAGTTAGAAAGTAAAGAGGACACACATGTTTACATCTGTTATGCTTTACATCAAACAGATTCAGCAGTAAGAAGTCTCACAAAATTGTCACATCACAATCAATTAATGATGAATGAACTTTCCGTATCAGGACAAAATCTTTAGAGAGAGAACTGCGATGCATCTAAGAAACTGTTTTTCATCAACGTCTTCATCCATCCTTGCAAACTTTCACACAACAAAATCTCAATCTGCAACATCAGTCTTGCAGAGCTATTTACAGCAACTTGCACATGTGTTGATTGATTATTGAGTGGGCTGCTTTGACAAGCACCAAGCACAGACACAAATCAGTCAGGCATGGACAGAGACTGGGGTAGAAGTGAAAGCCAAAGAGGAACTCTGAGTGAATGAATGAATCGGCCGATCTGAATGCCTGCATACAGGATAGTAATATAGTGCTTTACATCTATTGTTTGCATCAATATGTATTTAACCTTGAAGGAACATCAGAAAAAGACCACATCCAGTCACAGAGGGAACATCAACAGGTGGGCTGCGTCTGACAGTCTGCATCTAACAATGCTTCAGCATTAGACTTGAAATAGCCTTCGTCTATCAGGGGACAATGTCGACTTTAACATTCAGACAGGAAACGTGTGTCCCCTCTACATCCTTCTGTCTCTCTGGCTCTGGCTCCTGATAGGACCACATAGACAAGCGCTCCACTCAAGGTGACCCATTTAATGCTCGATGTGAAAGTCCTTTTTTTCCTCTCCTGTCCCAGTTTCCGTTCACTGGGTGCAAAAATAACTGTTCCCTTCAAAGGGGGCGGATGGACTTTTTTTTTCTTTTTTTTCTCACCACTTAATAAATCTCGATGTTACTGACAGCCACTCAGCTTATTTAGGAGGAATAAAAATTTAAGCCTACCGCATCAATTCCATTATCTGTGGAAAAAGCGCCGTTGGTTACACACCCTAAAAAAAATGAAGCTGAAGCAATACCAGAATAAAAGATAATGTAAAAAAAAAAAAAAAAA
>CAEMYA010000186.1:2555462-2572720 GCA_903131615.1 Diplodus sargus | reverse complement strand
AGGACAAACAACAGCTAACTGCAGAGCAGCAGTGACTCACTCGATGGTACATGTAGCTCTTGAAACAGTGATAGGCTTAATAGATCTAGTCAATACTCTAATTACTCACTTTTTAGATCACTCGGTGCCATCTCCATTTAACAACTCAAAGTCACAGGCGAAAGCCATGCCAGGATTAAAGGAATCATTTTCCAGCAGATAATAGATTTATTCTCGGTGGGCCAAGTGACACAGCATAAACAGACAATTATCCACGGATCACACAGAGCAGAACTGAAGAAAGAAATGTACATTTTTGCGCATACTGAATACACCTACCCTTACACACCATAATTAGTGACGTCACAGCAGGTGCTGCTTATTTCTTTCTTGACTCTAATGATTAGCGTGTTGTCAGAAATGCAAAGTACCGATCTCTCTGTTGACCTTCTTCATTAAAATTACAGTACATGCAACAAGAAATAGTGATAACCTGAATTGCATGTGCAACCAAAATGTTTTATCCTGGTGACATGATTGGACTGTATTTATGGTAGAAAAAGACTTTCTTTCCCAGCACTCTGACATTATTATTGACTGCTTTAAGCAATTGTAGCGGCGCTTATGGGGCGGCTTTCTCTTGCACGGCTGAGGGATCAGCGAATCATGTTATTATAGCTAATAGCCATGGTGGATGATCACAATGTGTATGTATTTGCTATGTTGTGGTAAAAATAGGTGAAGACCCAAATGCAAGAACACACAGGGATGCAAACAGGATGAGGAACAAGAGGCGAGCTTTGTAATACAAGCTGAATAATACCAAAACCATTATACAAAAACCAATAAGAAGGGTAAATCCCAAAAATACGAAGTAGTAACATGAAAGCTCCAATAAAGTATAACAAAAAACATTGATCAAATCAGGAAAAACTTAAGGAATAAAGCGAGAGACAAAAACCTGAAAACATCATGAGGAGACACGGCGAGTCACTGGAGAACAAACAGGTGAATCATACAGGACGAACTGATAAAAACATGAGGGAACACACAGACTATATACACAAACAACAGACAGGTGAATACAGAAAAAGGGCGGGAAGAAAAAGCAACACAAGACACATGAGGGCAAAACTTCAACATAAAGCAGGAAATCAAAGAATCCCAAGTGCAGCCAAAGGTTCACAATAATGACTCACTTTAAAATTTCATTATCACAGTACGCAATTAAATGTTCCATTAAACGTGTTATAACATTAAACCACTCAACACTAACCACTAACACTCCAACGCTGGCTGACTTTGCAAACACTAGCTAGCAAGTGTTAACGTTGCTAAGCTAGCTAACATGGAGTCAGTACAGTAAGCTGGGCATGCAGATACCCCGTGATTCCAATGGCGTCATACTATTGGCTGACAAACTGTTTTTTAAAAGCTGGAACCAACAGTTAGAGTTCTTACACAGGCATTAACAAAACATCATTTTAAACTTGATAAACATTTCAAAATGATTAATTCACAGCCACAGCAAAGTTTTTAAGGAAAAAAATACTGTTATCCTGCACAAGCTCTGTAGATGTACTATTATTTTTCAAATGATTTGTCTACATAAAACCGTTATCAATATGAACTTTAAGATTGTGACTGGTTCTACACAGAAACAAATAACCTGGCTCTGATGGGACCAGTTGCCAGGCAACCGATGGAGACCCAAGGGGGTGACTTGTCCCTGCCAAGAAACAGTTCGGCAAAAACTACTGTACACACAAAATACAACATGTGAGTTGGAGAGCTGTAGAGTTGCTGGAAGGTGGATTTTGTGCTTATACACAGAGCCAGGCTAGCTGTTTCCCTCTGATTTCAGTCGTTGTGCTAAGCTAAGCTAACCAGCTGGTCGGAGTGGCTTCACATTTACCTTACAGACACAAAAGTGGTATCAACTTTCCTATCTAACTCACAGCAAGGAATCAATACAGATATTCTCAACTTTACCAACGGAAAATCAAGCTTCTGCTATAACACTAAGTAAGCTAGTTAACGCTGTAGCTAACTGCTCAGATCATCTTTTAAACCAGATATATGCAGTGTAAACGGTGGTGATAGGTCACATCTTCTCATTAATGTGGACAGGTGTTCCAAACTTTGAGGAAATGACAAGCAGGCCGCGTGAGGCGTTTAAGACCAAGACTTCTCACTTGTGTTTACTGTAGCTCAAAAAAAAGCAACCGGAGGGGCAGTAGACTGTTATCTGTTGCCCTCACCAAACGTGGATGTTCAGTTAATAGATTATTTCCAGGGAATTTTAGCAGGTTTTTGGAGAGTTCAAAGTGAAGGAGAGGGAGATATTTTGGCGATTTAATTATTCTTAATAAAAGACAGAGAGCAGATGGATGTAACCCTGCTGAAGTACAAATTTGATTAAACTTTTATGTGTGCGCTATCCATCGTTTTAATTGGTAGCAGAGGCACCCACAGCACCATTTTGGCTGGCACACAAGACGTGTGCTTAAGGCTGAGAGCCCTACACCGTGAGAGGAAGGTGTATAAACATTATAGTGCCTGTCTATCTTAAATAAACACTAGTAGGAGGGTGTTTGGTGTGTTAACAGGCCATGATATGTGGTTTCATATTGGCCTTATCATACTTAACAGCCTGGATTGTACATGCTGCTTCTCCATTGGCTGAACATTGAACACACTAAGAACGGCTCTGCGTTGGCATCTGTCTTTAGCGCTCAGGGGTTCTGTGAACCTGAACCATGCCAGGAAAAAACGAGCCCGTGCCATACTAGAGCTGCCAGGAGCCTCCACCATAAGAGGCTAGCATTGTGCCTGTAGACTCCTCTTGGCATGTGCCACATATGTTCTCACTCACTTGCTAATAATAGGATGACTGGGGTGATCATGTGACGGCTTCTGCAGCTCAGGAGGAACACTTGCTTCTGCTCTTTGGTCTCGACTCGCAATTGTTTTGTCTACCTTTAAAGAATGGGATTGATTGCGTGAAGCAAGCGGTCCACAATGTGTATTCTCCGTAACTAATGGAAATGCTGACACACTTTGCTTGTTGACTTAGCTGACTGTTTGTCTAGCATGTCAGCTAACGCATGCACATCCCTGTCAGGAGGTATTTCTCACTACAATCAACTCAAGCTGACGTCTTTCACTTAGATTTTCAGGCCAACATCACATTAGCTTCTGTGAGGGAACATTAGGGTCAGCAGTCTTTCCTCTTCTGTTCCAACCATCTTAACTTCAACCTGCTATTACAGTAAACGTGCGATTAGGCTGCCTCAGTTTTCACACTAAGGTTTTAAAGTTTATTTCATGTTACACTAAGACATGTACACTGACTTCTCTTCTCACTCTCAGATGAACCGCCTGACGTTTCCAGAGTTTTCCCATACGTTATATTAACTAGAGGAAAAGGGGCTATGACACCATCGACAGGAAATCAACTGAAACGGACAGTAACGTTAAATAGAATCACAATTTCTCTGGGTTTGAACATCGTTGGAAACGTTTGGGATAATGTCAGTACACACCAAGATATACAATATATATATACTGCTGATATTTCAGTTGGGAAGAGCTTTCATTTTGGCATCTTGCGGTTCAATTTGCTGCCATTTTCTTTTAAGAAGCATTTGGTTTTAGTTTAGAGCGCTGCCTCTACCTGTCAATCATTCACCACGCCTATCATTGACTGTCTTGTCCTTGTTTCTTTGTCTCCTCAGTCTCTCTTCTCCAGTCGTGGTGTATATTATTTCATGGACTACACGCCACGCTGTCATGGCCACAGTGACCGTGTTTCATTGGACGTGATACACTTAATGGTGCCTGCATGAGCCCAGATCTCACTGATGGGCCGTAAATGAAACTGACCATAAATGAAACTGCAGGGAGCTAAAATAAAAGCTTTGTCCCAGCTGAAATATTCAAAGCTTGAAGTTCTGAAATGTATCAACTTAAATGAGGCAATGATACTTTATTTTAAAATTAAATATACTTGACTGATGAGTTACAGTTCTCTATCAAAAGCTACACTGTGTTTAAAAGGTAAATGTACATGTGATCACTGCTGGTTTTCAATTAATCTTGTCACAGTGTAAAAACACAAATCCATGATGTTTCTTAAATCATAATATTGCTCTGTACAATATTTAGAATTTATTTTGACGTAGTCAGACGCCAACATTTAAGACGCTGACTTCAGTGTGCTGCAGGTTACCAGCCTTTCTCTCGTTGCTATTCATAATGTAATCTAAATATAATACAGTGCAGCATGCATGATGCATGATGCAGTACTTCATGGGATCTCGAGTGCTCTGAGACTTTCAGCCAGAGCATTTTGCATATTTTGAAATTCTGTTGTGAAAATTAAACGGGAAAGCAAACGCAGAATGCAACATGAATGTGGCGACCTGGACGATAAACATGTTGACACCTGCTGCTTCTGTATGTTTTCTGTCAACACTGTAAAGGGATCTTATTTTAAACGTGCAGCGAGTCAAGCAGGCAATTAGATAAGGAGGTAACCGGCCTAAATACCGTCAACAAAAACAAACATAGCAGGTGTACGTTTATCCAGAACAATGTGGGTGTACAGTCTGTACTTTTTCTTTTGATATGGAAAAGAGGCATCTTCTCTGATTTTTTTTTAAAATGACTCCTCTCACACACCTGCTCAGAAATCTCCTCCAAGATGTCTTTGTGTAGCAGTCGTCGCATACTACTATGAAACACTGATTTTCTTAGTAACTTGAGGGGCCTCTCATGTTGTCCTGGAGGTTTATGATATCTGCACTCGTGCCTTTTCTCCTCCATGGGCAGACACTTTCGTGTTGATGCAAACTACTTTAAGGAGTGCATTTTTACACTCTGGCTGAGATCCAGTGATAATATGGAGCCAGAACACCTCCGCAGCCAGGGCCAGGGCTTTTCATAAAGAGGCTTAATTCCATAAATCTCCCACGGTTAATGAAAACACATGACAGATAATTCAGTGCTTCAGATCTTCCAAACTGAATCATTTAAGCGCAACTGAGGGGACGAGGGGCCTGATGCTGTCAATGTTTTACCTCTGTGTCGTCAGAGTGGCCGGAGAAACCGGTTCACGAGATGATAAGCCACTCAGTTAAGTGTGCATTCCTACGAGGTGCTCCACGCTGAAATAAATACTCACCACAGCTATGTTTACCCTCCGTCTTCTACATTTCCCAAACCGATGAATGCCAAAAACCTGCCAATAGCCATGCACAAGCCTTATCCAGGATTTAGATTAGCTGCTAGAGAGAAGCCTTTGTATTTGACTCACTTCAGAGGGAAAGTTCCAACTTAGACACACAATGTTTGGTTTGTAAATCAACAGGTCCCAGAGAGCTGGGTGGGAGGTCTTACAACAGCAGTGAAACTCCTGATAAACTGATTCAACGACCCTGAAAAAGCAACAACAGAATTTACCACTTCCACTGTTTCTTTCTCGTTTCTTTTTCAGTGAATTGAACAGTATCATTTCTGTTAAATTCGCAGGCAAGGTGAGGTTTTTTGGTCTATGCACAATTAAACACAATTCTGAACTACGGGCCACCCCAGCCCACACCAAGTTAATGTATATATACAGTACTCTTTATATCAGAAGATTTGAGTTCTGAATTCACTGTATGACTACGCATGTGAAGAACATTATCTCGGTCAACAGAGAGTCAAACATAGGTTAGCTTGCTGTGTAATCTAACATGAGCAAACATGTCTTATGTGTCAATGAACTCGTGGCTAAACTGGCTAAAGCAAGACGGTGGTTTCCCCTCTCGGCACTGATACTCTCAGTTTCGTCAACACAATGAATAAACACGTGAAACGCCTGCACCACATCGCAAAGTTTGGAGGATGGAGATGATAGCAGATGAAACAAAATGTGCTTTTTCCCCAGAACGACTCCAGGACAAAAGGGATTTTTGCACGTTAAACTAAACCAGGCACTTTCAACAACACAGGTTGTCTTCTCAGTTACAATCAGGGGCTGCTAATCAGCATTAGACCTACAAATATACAAACATGGCCCGTTAAATCCAAAAGCACAAGGTAAAATCACTATCTATATGGGATTCTTTTCCCTTATTATGTTTATTGTGCATAACACGTCTGGTGAGATGGGCTGGAGGAGAGCTAGTTAGCTGTTAGCAGTGTTTAGCTATCGAAGCTAACAAAGCTAGAACATTCGAGCAAACAAGAGCACAAAGGTGAGTCTGTTAACCACACGTTGCTTTTATCCACCTGCCAGTCCGTCAATACACCATCTCTGCTCAGCCGACTGATATCTCAGTATCTGCTGCGATAATTGACGTCGGTTCAACAGCAGGAATTTATAGAATGTTTCCTATTTTATTTTGGTGTTTGGTCATGAACATAAGTATTCTACAAACTGAGATTCTGACTTGATGATTTCATTGACATGAATGTGTGCACCAAGTTTCATGGCAATCCATCCAGTAGCTGTTGAGTCTGGTCTGTCTCCAGTCTGGTCCAAAGTAGTGGAACGACTGACTGCTCATCATTACCATCCCTAGAGCCCACGTTGCTGCGCATGGCTAAAAACCAATGGATTTAGATTTTTAAAGATCTGATTAAGCCCGATTTTTGAAGAGGTGCAAATTGACTTTACAAATATCCACACTGGTGCTCGACCATGATGAAGTTCAGGGACAAAAGCCTCTTAATTAACTTAAAATAAATTAGCATAATTCCTGTGTTTTTTATAAAACATCAACAGACGAGAGAAAAGGAACCGGAGCATCCCTGCGGCTCAGTTGGCATACGCAGCTGCAGTGTCCTTGAGTCTACTGAAGTTTTGCCTTTATTTTCTGTCATCACACTACAATGGAACACTGTATTCCCATTAGAAAAAGAAATTAGTGAACCCAAACACGTTCTTTTGTTCTTTTTTTATGATGCATTTAGATGGAAAAGAAATTAATAAAAGATGGGCCAGGCCAACAAGACAAGAGCTCCTCTGTGTGTGCGCGTACTTTACCCTTTTTGACATAACAGCATTTAGCAGTTTTCTTCTGGGTGCTCTATTTGCCAAATTGCTGCGGCAAAATTGTGCAGGATGGCACAGAAGTGTCTCCAGGTGACATCAGCAGCTGAACGTTAGCGCATGGCTGCAACATCACGCACCATATTCTATATTTAAGTTAGTCTGTATTCTGTCTGTTAAACTCTCCCTACACTGCGCTCATGCATGTTCCTTCTAAATGTAAATCATCATATTACTGGATAATATGTAGACATCATTATTGTGAAATTAGATTTTTTTAAGTTGTTATATTGTGATATTGTAGTGTTGTAGTGCTCCTCGTTTTAAAGACTATATTACAGTAAAGAGACGTACTTTTCTGAACTTAATTCATTGTTTTCTAGTGTATCTAGTAAAATTAGCAGGCAAATCAGATCGCCCTGGGCTCGGCCCGGTCCAAAGGTCCTGTGGTGGCGTTGTAAACAAAGACACCAGCAGCAATTCTGGTGATATGCTGTCGACCATTTTTCTATTATTTCCCTATGTTTTCCTTTGAGTATGACTTTGACAGGAATCCAGTTTACATTGCATCTTTAAATGTGAATCTAATCTAATCTGCCACGAAGAGTTAAAAGTTAAGAAGACGCATCTTTTAAACTAGCATTCCTAATAAATGCCATTGTGTCATTATGGTGTCATTATGGTGGCGAGAAAGCACAGGCTCATTCTCATTTAAGTCTAAATATATATTTGGATATATATATAAAAAAAAAAGAATTACTATTATCATCCCAAATCTTCTTCGACCATCAAGGCAACAACAGTGACGATGAAAAGATTTTACCTGAAACATCCAAACAATATCCTCAAAACTTGTTTTGATATTATCCGTCTCTCTGTCACTTCCTTATGTCACACTACAACCAGCTGACTCTTAAATCTGTTCGGATACTATAAACCATACGTGGGGGTACACACACAGTAATCCAGCAGCCTCTTTAACGTATTCAGATTAGGCTGGAAATGGGGGGGAAATTGACAGTGCATAGAATGTATTTCCATCCTTTCTATATCTGTCCCCAGATCGTTCTGGGATCTAATTACTCCTGTTAAATACATGCACTGTATGAACCAAATTTGAGGGGCGTGTCACTGGTGAAATAAGTACGTTGTGTAAGCACAAGCAGCTGCGACTGAGCAGCAGTTGTTACAGCCATTTTCTCTGGCCAGCGCACTTCCACAGCACCATCAAACCCCTGGTAGGCTATATGTTATTCTGCTTTGTGAGTGTCAACACACGCGTGTGTGTATGTGTGTCTGTGCTTGACTGTGTGCCCAGTTATGTTATGCACACATGATTATGCAGCATAGATCTGTGAGTTTGCTCTTGAAAAAAATAAAATAACATGTCGGTTCATTCACACTAACAATACAATATTTTCCAGATGGCACTGGTCCATATTGATCTGCAGCCAGAGAATTCATCCTCCTGTGCTTTCACACGTCAGGCAATAAAGTTACCAACAGATATTCTATCAGAACTGCATATATTATGGATTTGCCAGCACACACACACACACACACACACACACACACAGGCTCACGGAAGAGTAGCAAAATGTCAGGCTGTTGGGGGATTGTTCTTCCTTTGTCACATGCAGGAGAAATAATGGAGCTGTAATGAGCTTATTAAAAAGACATTCAAAATTTGTATTAAATCAAGTATTAAAAACGCAGTTAGCAAACACCCTCTCTAAATGTTTTTACAGCACTGCGACTACGTTGCAGACACAAACCAATTAGCACAGTTCTTGAGGAGTGACAAACCTCATTCCTCCATAATGGCCATTAGGATGGTAAAACCTTCTGAGATCAAGAATGACTACTTTGATAAATCTGCAAGTCAATTAACAGAGTAATTAGTTAATTCATTCATTTTTAACTGATTTGTTGGCGTCTGCACTGCAGATCAAAAGCTGCTTCCAGTGATTTCTTGTAGCCACTTGGCAAAAGACCGAGCTGGTAAACACAACACTGACGTATTCCACCCAGATTAATACTGTGAATGTTACGAGGTAACTATCCGTCTTTTAAGCTGTTAAACTTTAAGCCTAGTCAGTTGTTTGGTGCTGGACAGAGAACACCGTGGTTCTATTGGGGCATTTACTGAAAACAGCTTCCTGCTGTAGCTAAGTTCTGCTTATAGTACCGGTGAGACTGAACGCACATTAGAAAAGTTGAGTGATTATTTTTTGGGGGTTCATCCCTATGAACGACTCCTTTCACCTATTACACATGGTAATTTACACACCTGTTATCATAAAATATTGATACTTTAGTTAGGTTATCAAAGGTCCTACATTGCGCTCATTTTCAGGTTCATACTTTGTATTATTTTTCTCATACAGTCAGTTGCTGCAGCACCTCTATTCACCCTCCGTCTGAGTGCTCTGTTTTAACTCCTGTGTCTTTAAGGCTCTCCTCCTGAAAAGCACCCAGTCTGCCCTGATTGGCCAGCTCTCACACGCCTGAGCAGTCACCACCTGCCATATTTCCGCCATAGCAATTACAGCCCATTTGGGGGCGGCGACTATATGACTGTGACATCACAGCTTTACATGAGTTCTGACGGCTCATTAGAAGACACTTTCTGAATGCAGGCTATGTGCATTTCTCTTTGGATAGATTGTTTCGATAATTATACAGAATCCAAACGGCCCGTAACACGCAAACACTTAATTTCACTACAATATGGGACCTCTAATTGATGTTTTTGACCACTGTAGTGAAGAAAGCTAAAAAACAGAAGATAGCCATTTGCAGTGTGCTATAACATAACTCAGTTGCACATTAAGATGCTAACAACTGATGTGGCAAAAAAATCCAAGCAACAGATTTGCAAATGAAGCCACTACATAATGGACCACTCATGTTTTATTAAGTCTTATGCATTAGTAGCACAAATGCACTGTGGCCACGTGGAGAATATGGTGTTCATTCTCTACTGAGACTGCGTTTAAAGGCCACAACTGGATTATTGAGGCTGATTTCAAAAACAAGAAAAAAATCTATATAAAAAAGAATATATCGATATTATTCATTCATGCTCAAATAATATCGGAACAGCTGATTTATCTGTTTGGCTCTATTGTTGACTGTTAAACCTAACAGCCTTTAAACAAGTGTTGATGAGAAAATGTTACATCTTCCTCACAAATGGTGAATATTAGAGATTATGGTGACGATGATGGATTTTCGCACAAATAAACACAGTGATAGAGTGTCAGAGACAAAGCAAGAGCCTCCGTCTGTTGTGTGGCACAAACTGAGGTCTATTGATGTGAGTTCTGTTGTATAAAAATGGAGACATTGGCATTTGCAGCTGCATAGGCCTGAGATCAATCAGTCTGAATAATAAAGCCCAGTAATTATAGGCTGTGATTCCGGCTTACAGCGGGCCTTTCTTCTTTTTCCCTCATCTTGCTCAACATCAAGTCTGGTGCTGTTGTCTTTTACAATTCTGACACTTAAGCTAACTGGCTCACATTAGGAACCTGGCTAATGGATACACTGAGTAAGGTCATTGCTGCAATAAACACGGCAATGAAGGCAGATGCACGGCAATCACAGAACAAGAAAAACATCAAGGGTTTTTTGACGAGGGAGGCTCGGAAAGTGTTTTGTCTGTTTCCTGCAGATCTCTGCAAGTAGGAGGCAGTTAGTCTCTCTTATTCATGCTGGATTGCCGTCAATTCTTGGCGCAGCCTCTTCCTTAAATGGACTGGGATGACAAGGCTATTACTGCAGTGTGGGTCGTCTGCTATTCATGCTGCCTTTTTTTTAAATTGTATATTATTTTTTGCTTTGGTTCCTTATTCCTCTCTACAGAAAAAGATAAGATAACCTATCAGAGACATGTTTATATGAATGAAAACAAACGAACTGGCTGAGTCGTGTTAGAATTAAATCTGACAAAGTTGTCGCCAATCAAAGACGATCTTTCTCACTAATGAACCCGAGTGGAGACAAAAGGACTTTAGCTAATTACCAAGCAGTCCATGAGAGCCACTTAAGACATCACAGTGATTTAAAGGCACACGGCCACTGCAGTTATCTAAAGTGGAGTGACCAGGTGCATGAAAAAAACAAACCTCCTCTGAAAAACAATACACATTATGTCAACTATCTTTTTATAAAGATAAACACGCAGAGCGCTGCAATCCCTGTCCGTTTCATTGTCAACAACGAGAAGACCAAAAACCAACAACGTGTTTGTCTGACTCCCACATTCTGAGCCTGTCAGTGGTTCTCAGCCTGAATCTCATTGGTTTCTACTGAAGACGCACATCTTTATAAGTGTGTCATGAACATATTTATAGTATTTATATTTTTCAAAAAGGCTAAATAATGCCTTAAAACAGCAGGGCTATGTAGTTTACAGCAGAAGTGACTCAAACAGGAATAAGGCGCACATTTATGAAGGACTATTTTCAGCTGTGGATGGGTACATATTTGTTGCTCTAATGAGTATTTAAAGCACCAGATTGGTGTATGTGGGATTTACAAACATGGTAATGACTTTACATTTCCCCATGTGTAACAGCAGACATATTAAAGGGGAGAGACAGATCTCTTCCGACGCTTTGAAAAGAAAAGTTGTCAGTTGTATGACGCATGCTTGTCTGCTTTATAGAGACCAAATAGGAAAAGATGTCAGCCAGCCCATTCACTTAGATATGAGACACAGATAGGATGGGATGGTGCGGAGTTTCTGGACATGAATTGACACATAAATAGGCTATTCAATTCTTTGCTTATACTCAAAATACATAAGAAAAATAGCAGATATAACCGGACTTATCCTTTAAAACCTTTGACTTTCAGCTGTATAACAGTTTTCCTGTGCAGAATACACTATATAATAACATGAAACACATAGTATGACAAGATAGGGATTTGTGATTACATGAAAATCTTACCTTGTGTCGGCACTTCAAAACAACTCCATAGGCACCTGAAAAAAAGGGAGCAAACCGCATGTTTAACCTCGATTAACCACAGCTAATCTTCTCATGAATATTCACAGTATTCTCCTTCTGCATTTCAAGTAGAGCCACTTCACTTAAAAACAGACCCATGTGATATAATAACAAAAATACAGCATAAAATCAATTGATAAATGTTGATATTTGAACAAAGAGTTTTTTCACTCTCACATAAGGCGAGTTGGCAAACGATGCTAACGAGTGCTAACAAATCCAGAAGCTACTGAGTGGTTTTAGTTTCTCCATGTTCCTTCATAGTGAACAGGGTTTAAAATCCTTCCTCTTTTTAATGCCTCTCATATGTTCACATGAATTAAGGAAAAAACATCTCCCACTATAAAAGGACAGGTGGCTCAGAAAGTAGGACACAAGTGTTGGCAAGCTACTGTAGTTCTGATGTTATCGACCCTGGCAGTCACACACACACTTCCCCTGAGGGTTCAAGAGGAATTCTTGGACTGAGCAGGCATATGACAAACTGCTCCGAGCTCCTTCATGAAGCACATCAGTGCTGCGAGAAGTCATCTGCAAGAGGCTGCTCTGATGCATCTGCGTTCTGCTCAAGTTTAGATACCTTCAAGGAAAAACTGAGGGACTGTGCTGTCTATTGCTGACCTACAGGAGGTTGTGCCACCTTCTGACCAGACGGGTGGTTTTAACATGGTCACTAAAAACTGAATGTACTCATTGCCGATGATGTTTATGGATTGATTTTCAGACATTGATTTAGGGCTTATTTTCACAATTAAGGTGCACTGTGTAGTTCTGGAAAAGAAATATAGAAACTAATGATAAGGCAATAATACAAACTGAGAAATATTCATCATTTCCATACTTGATAAATAAGCCGTCCTCAGAGGAGAATAATGTCCCCTGAACACTGTTTGAAGCTAGAAAGGTGTCAGGGTCCGCCACATATAAACAAAACAAAACAGTATGAGACTGTGTCGTCCCTTAAGGTCAGTTTGTTCATTCTTTTATTTAATTTTTTCAGTTTATTTAAGCATGATAATCAATCAATAAAGATTTCCCAAAAGGCTACATAGTGCAACTTTACAGTAAAAAGTGAAAAAATTGTAGGAGAAAAAATGCTCATCACAATTTTCCAGAAGTGACATCTTCAAATTGATTAATTTGTCCAACCAACACTCAAGAAAAGCCAACGACTATTTGTTTACTGTCATAAATTACAAAGAAGGGCAGCAGAAGAAACTGGAAACCGGCAAATTCTGGAGCTGAAAAATGACTCAAATGATTATTAAAATGGTTGGCCATTAGTTCTCCTTCAATCAACTAACTGATTATTTGACAAACTGTTACTGCTATACATTTTGTTTCAGTAACTAATTCACAACAGTGAATATTAAGACCGAATGTTCCTATTTTTATTATAATTTCTTGCTGATGTAGTTGTGAGCATAGACTGTTTCCTTATTAATTAAATCTACAGCACAGGAAAATAGAGAAGTGGCTGCTGAAAGGCGTTGGAGTAATGAGCTAACTTAACAGAAAATGAAACCTGAAGACCAAGCAAAGTCGATGACAAGGACGATGTAAATCTACAATAACATATCTGCCATTTGTCAGCTTACTTATTTCTTAAGGACACTTGAAGGCATCAAAAGTGTCTTTAAAACCGTCTATAATCCATCAGGGGACGATGACATTCCATTAAACAAGAACATCACTTGTACAGAACGATTCTTCACGTTAATTTCCTTTTCTCAGATAAGCATCTGGATATAATTGCATAACATTCTGCGTACTGGTACTTTTAGTTGTGAGGCTGAGCCTACACACTGCGCTAAATGATTAACAAAAAATCGACTGACTTCAAGATCACTGAGGAAAAATCTATGATGCTGGATCAAGCGGAGCGTACCGTGCCATGAGTGCACAGGCAGTAAGTTGAGTTGGACTGGAAATAAAAACTTCTACAACTAAAAGTGCTGACATCCTTCCAGACCGACTCATCTTTGGACGGGCGTTCAGCCTTCAGATTCCAGCTCAGAGTTTCCCAGTGTCTTCTGGAGATGCGTTATACACACATTATAAAACTTCTACAATGTGGGAGTAGGAGTGTAAAAATCTGGGCCAGGTGGGTGGCTTCACCTCAAGGCCTCTGCCACTTTCTATCAACCAAGTGGTTCAAAGAGAAATATAAACCACGAGAAGCATTTTGGAGGAATTTAAGCGTCAAATCACCCTCTGCCGTTGTGTTTTACAATGAAACTGAGTCCCCCAAACCACCTCTTCATTTCGACCATAACAACACAAGAGTATGAATGCTAGTCACAGCACCTAGCTTCAGGTTCTCCATGTTAGAATTCTTCATGATGATTAAATGTTTTTTTAAATGTCCTTGACCTTATTGAGTTGTGCAATCACGAACGACAGACCAGGCTTTTAACAGCCTTGTTCCACTGGCAAATTGGATACAAACAATCAAATGATTGCTCACTGAAAAGCCCTACAAACGAATCTGTGAGTGCGCTACCTCGCATGAAAAGCTGCGGCTGAAGACTAGACTAGACTGATGGTCACTGTCGCATTGAAATGCACAGAATGCACTTTTATATTTCGCATCATTACATTGTGCAGCGGTATCAAATGACAGCGCTTACCTTCACCCACGATCCCAAGGACTTCAAATTTATTCATTACATCACCGATGTTAAGGATCTTCATGAAGTCGAAAGGTATGTTGCGTGAGGCACATGGAGCTCAGGTGGAGGAGGTCCAGCTACAGGATGGCAAGAGGCGGCCAGCTGTTGGCTCCCGAGGGGCGTGTGCCAGATGTGAGCCATAATATCCGACACATGCCTTCACCGGAGGTTCGCTTTCACCTGCACAACAACACACCAAATCATACATACAGACAACATTTATATGCCTTAACTTTTAATAATGTAATAGGTTAAAGATTAGAAATGCATTGTATTTTTTAAATCACAAATTACTTGTATTTGTATTAAACAGATTTCCTCACACCAGCATGTTGTATTCTATGTTGATATATCTGACGAACAAGTCAAATCAAATCAAATCAATTTTATTTATATAGCCCAAAATCACAATCACATTGCCTCAATGGGCTTTACAGTCTGTACAGTGAACAACATTCTCTGTCCTTAGACCCTCGGTTCGAGTGAGGAAAAACTTCACATGTTGATGGAAAAAAAAACCTTTTAACAGGGTAAAAAAAACAATGGAAGAAACCTCAAGTATTTGTAATTTGTGACAAGATATGTTTTGATGTATTTTTTTCCCATCGCAGATTGTTGGTTAACTAATTTTTAATCTGTTAAGTTTTTGACAGCAATGAATTGATAAATTAACAATCATTAACATCCTTATAACAGATAAGTAGTTACCCTCTTAAAGGGATTTAAAAAGTAATGCCATTATTATTCTAATAACTACTTAATGTAACTTATTATATTTGATAACTTTTTGAGTCCTTACAGTTGTTTTAAACTGGAAAATAAAGCATTTTGATACTGACCGCATTTTCACCTTTGGTACATCGTACAGAAAGACCTTTTTTGTGATTTCATCGGAAAAATATTATCTAATTTCGAGCACTGAAATGTGTTCATCTTTTTTTCTTTTTAAACTCTTTATTTATAGACATTTTCACATTTTAAGGGCAGCGTACTAACAAGAAACGCGTTAATCTTGTACGACATCGTGGCCGTCTGCCTCGACATGGTCTGCTGGTCGCGAGCATGGTAGACTCAGGTCGCCCGGAGCAATATGCACTGATTTGATTGGCCGACGAGAGGCAGCGCAAATTCAAACGAGAAAAGACCCTGAACTAGATCCAGGCCAATCCAGAGATTCAATATCAGGCTCCCATGTGTTGAGGAATTTTAAAGATTAATTAAAAAAAGTCAAAATTCTGAGATACCCTGACTTTTAATCCCCATAATTGGTTTCTTCAAAACACTGTAGCCTACAAATCCCAGAATGCAATTTCAAAAGCATCTTTAATCACATGTTCCCTGTCTGATTCATGCCCTCGTCTGTCAAGCTCCATGCCCCAATTTTATGACACCGGTTTGCTGTCAAGTATTTGAAGTCTCAAGTCTTACAAAATCAAGTCTGACAATATGTCTCGACCGACATCTTCAGGCTGAGCAGACCGATTATTGGGGCAGATATTCAGCATTTTTCGTTTATCAGTGTTGGCAGTTTCCAATTGCTGATAAAAAAATTTAAAATGCACTTCTTTGGCTCTGATGCAGCCTCCTCTCTCTGCCTGTAGTCACCACTATGTGGTCACACTCAATGTCCCACCCACTATCTGACTGGTTACACATACTTAATGGCCTATAAACACTGAATAATGGGAATCTGTCAAGTAACTAGCAACTAAAGTTCTCAAGTATATGTAGTGGGATGGAAGTATAAAGAAGAAGAAATTGGAAATACTTGAGTAACGTTTCTCAAAATTGTTCATTTGAAATTTAAATTTTGACACCAAGATTTTCATTTTTACTTCAAATGCATATCAGTTCCAAATATCGATCATAGAGATTACAAATAATCAGAAACACAAAAACCACAATGATCATTCCCTTCTGAGTAGGACTCTGAATCACGAGTAAACAGATCTAAAATCAGCTGAGTGCTGCTTTAACATAAATAAGTAAAACCTAAGCTGTCATGTTTCTTCCACAGTTTACTCTACATTATGAAAATGATGGCTAAAGATACAAAATCAGTGCTCCAAAGTTCTGGCTGCATTTCCTACCTTTTTTGGAGAGTGAAACAGCACCACATAATCTCGAAATGCGATCAAAGCATCTCCTCTGGTATCCACACACTCTTTACTCTTATTGAATCAGATAAGACTCCAGATACCAAGGACTTGCGTAGCCTACTCACACTCCCAGCAGTCTCCTACGGTGCTGTGGGCACAGGAGCTGCTCATCAGTATGCAAAACCTCAGCACCAAAATAAACTCTGTCTCCCAGAGCACTAAACACCGCTGTGTGGTCTATTACTCCCTTATCTTACTCAGCCGAACGCCGTCAACACAGGTGAACTGATGGCAACTGTCGGTAAACTCGGGGAGTACGATACGAGGCTAAACATTAACGCTGGTGGATGCAGAGAAAATGCCTCTGGTCAGATGAGTGTGTTACTGTGCTTCCTCCATCTCCTCCTCATTTCACAGCCTACATGCAATGGCATGCAGCCTTTTTTTTTTT
>CAEMYA010000186.1:2528649-2555445 GCA_903131615.1 Diplodus sargus | reverse complement strand
TTTTTTGGTTTTTCGAGGGCAGATTTCTAAGCCAGCTACTCTCCAGGCCCAGACCTACAGGGCTAATATGATCAGGAATGCACTGTGCATTGCTGTGTGGATCATATATTTTGTCTCTATCAACAGAATGACTCATGCGTGGTAATGGACTGGAGTCTGTGGGATCTGAAACACAGCACCTTTTAAAAACCCTCCTCTTATGATCAACGCACTACTGTTATTTTCCTGAATTGGGTTTATGATCATAATTGGGAACATTGGAAATATTTTCTTTTTGGGGGGGGGGGTCAAAAACATGAGATCCAGCTCACAACGTCACAGCCTTTAGAGGTAAGTGGAGTACACATTTCAGGTCCACTACACAAAATGAAAACAGCAGCAGCAGCAACAACAACAACAAACACATTTATGTAAAAAAAATAAATGACTCATTGTGATAAAACATGAGGAAAAATAACTGCCTTCACACAAATATCTGCAATGCAACTTCTGCATGACAGCAGCAGCCAACACACATGCGAGGGCGAGATGCTGCTCTTTAAAATGAATGTTTTTAACACAGACCCTGGCGAAGGCTGCACTGTGTGTGCGTGTGTGTGTGTGTGTGTGTGTGCGTGTGTGTGTGTGTGTCAGCTACGACTGCCCACAGAATGAATGTAGCTTCCCACATTTTCAATGCAGAGCAGCAATAAATCCAACAAGTCGAACACACGGCTACACTCAACACAACTTAGTGCGAATAGTCTCACACTGACAGTTGTTCTAACGCGGACCAACTCCCGCTCAGTTAACGTTATAATGAAGCTAACATAGTTGCCTCCTGATTCACCAAAACACACGAAACCGCAAATTAGCTTAAAAAAAAAAAAAAAATACAAAAAAATACAAAACAAACCTCAAGAATGGTAACGTCTCTTTTTCCCGGGGAGCCTTGGAGAAGATATTCACACTGCAGCTAAAGCTCACAATTCTTATCTTTATAATCAGTAAATAAACTACTCACTCAGTCGCTGTTTGGGGAAAAAATGATGGAACCGGGCCGATATATCCACCCACCAACGGAGATATTTTCATTGCAGCAGGCAGCTACAGTAACTGGATCGTGCGGTTGACAAGCTGCAAGCACATCACCAGGCAACAGCTCGAGTGGCGTGACAGCAGCCAATCAGAACGCTCGGAGCGCTCGTTTATCCCGACGCCCCCTTTCCGTTGAGCCAATCAGAGAGCGGAACGGCAATCAAGGGGGAGAAACACTGTGTTGCGGTCTGAGGGTGTTTCGTATGAGGTGGGATATTATTGTTCTAATTTCTCAATTACATAATTCACAAGCTCACACCCCTGCTTTCAGTGTGATAGCATAGTTTACCTCGAGGCCATGTCAAAGTGCTCCACGAGCAAACTTCACGTTATAGAGAAGGAGAAGAAGCAGATAAGAAAAATAACAGATTGGGATCATTTTGAATCTGCCTTGCTCAGAGGTAGCATGTCCCCATTTACACCTCGCTATTGGCTACAGGTTGCTGTGGGAGGAGCTCATGATTTTATTTTTTATTTATCTGATTAATTTGTTTGACTTTTTCCTTGCAGTTGTGTGCTTTCTCTGAATAAAATGTGCAATAAAAAGAAGAAACTTGGAGCTTAAAGTGGCCCCCTGACAACCATGTTTGTCCAGATGATTTCACACATGATAAATCTACAGATGCTCAAAATAATTTTCTCCAGCTCATTGACTTGATTTTCCACGTGAAAGTACAGCTCAGATAAACAGCTAAAAATGAATCCTCATGAAATGTTTTCTCTGTTAAAAAGGTCTTGCACCAATTGCACCAAATATCTACTGAATTAGTGTAAATGCAGTAATTGCTATAAAAACACTGTGATTATAAATCTTTTTGGTCAATAATGATCATATTTTCCCCACATTATCATCATGGATGAATAGATTATGAAAATCTGTCGCCTTCACCTCAGTATTAAAACATTTAAAAGGAGCAAATAGGAAAATAGAAAATAAAAGTGCTGATAGGATCCTCTTGTGAGAATCTTTATCCATGACCCCGACCTCATTCAGACCAAATCAGAGCTATTGACATCCCAAACACTTTGTGGATCTATACAGCTTTTTCCATGACTGTGGAGCATGAAGATGAAACCATGCTGCCACCCACAGGATGAACCAAAAACTGAATAAATTAACTGGACTGTTTAATGGTTTCTTAATCGATTGCACATATTCAATGAAGGGTGAGGTAAGTTTCTTTGGATCTCTGCAATGTGATCATCAATCAACATGAAATCCATTGGCAATTTCATTGGTATACATAATGTGTTCCATGGAACCACCATTGATAAAGCAGGAACAAAAGGCTTTTATAAAAGCTATCAAGTACTGCTGAGTTCCTCATACATTTGTTTATCTGATGGGAGCTATGGAAAGTTTATTTGTGTATCTAATTGTCTTGTCACAAGCCTGTGTTGGTGAATGTAAAGGTATCATCAATCAAAATGTCAATAACACAATAATAACTCTGACCACAATAATAATAGAGCCATTTCCCCGTGAATATATCCTTGTAATGTTTGTTTTTTCAGGATGATAATAAGAAAACTATCCCAGAGCGTTCAAACATCTTTAATCTGTCAGCAAGTGGTAAAATACAAACTCTCTGAGAAGATATAGTGTGATGAGAAAAACCTGGAACAGTTGATACTTCCATCATTCTTCTCAGGATATTCACAGTAATCAAGCCTTTGCAAAGAAGAAGAAGAGCGGTTAAGAAAGGTCAGATCAGCTGTCGGTTTTATAACCCGAATCAACCTAGTTGGGAATCTGTCATTGTATTTGTGCCAGGTTAGTAATCCTTGATTATATGTCATGGCACTCACATGTGGGAGAGCAGTGAGGTTACAAACTGCTCCGTGAATTATACACTAATTGGCTTGTATTTCACATTTCACTTGAGAAATGTAAATGTCAAGTATACTTTTGACCTTATATGGGCAGAAATCAATATATTGTGTTAATCATGTTTGCCTGGGGGTTATTGTATTGGATACTACACTGTAGTTTTGCTTTGGAATTCATTATTGATTTGCTGTTTAACAGTAACCTCACTCTCTGTAAAGTCCTGCTCGTGCCTGTGACGCAGCTCTTTAAATAGGTAGTGAACTACAACATGTGAAGGAAAGAATGTTTTCCTATTGAAAGCCGGAGATTAATCGCACAAACACCTCTGTACTCTTGTTAAATGTAACTAGGAAAATAGATTCTTAAATAAATAAATAAATAAATAAATAAATAAATAAATAAATAAATAAAGCACCTTATCCATAAACTTGTTTCAGACTAGTTGCAATATCATACATGTGTGTTTATCTATTTGTTTAATGTGTCTTATATATCAAAAACATGTTCAAAAGTCTACAGGAGCATTTGACTAATTAATGTATTACATTATGTAATTTGTTCTACATAAGCTGGAGGCAGATTTCATGAAACTAATAGAGAATAAACAAAGGATGATGAGATGCCACGACATAAGCAAGGTGGAGAAAGCATCCAATTACTTTGATTGAGACAGAATATCAATAAAATACTGAAATAATAATAATAATAATATTAACAATCCCATAACAAGGCTACTACAATCATAATGTCACTTAAGTAAAATTATGGAATTATATTATCAACATTTTAAAAGTAAAAGTACTAAATGCAGAAAGTCTCCCCTGTAAATGTTCATATATTATTTAGAACATATAGGAGTCAATACCAAATTACTGAATTACAATTACTGATGCATTTATGTGTAAGTAGAATTTTGCTTCTCTAGCTGGACGTAATGTCGCTATTCTAATTAATTTTAGTCTAATCCATGAAAACAATCTCATATTTTATGAGATGATCAGAATATTTATTAGAAAGTTAATTACTGTATATATGCCCTATATACAAACTACAACAACATTTCCTTCTGAATTGTACTGGACTAGAAGTTTGAATTAACATAAAATGGTATTAAATATGTGGGGCTACTGAAGGACAGTGCATAGAACTTAAATGTGTTGCTAGTCACCTTTAGTGAATTGATATTTTATTGCTTTAGGCAGGGCACATCTGGAGGATTAACATCTGTTTGAACAGTGAATAATTCTGCATGATATTATTAGAAACATCACGACATTGTAAGGAAATTGTGGGTGGGGGAAAACACAGGAAACCTGAAACTGACGTGGGACAGTGAATCATGTGGTGAAGTACCTGGTGGCATGCGAGGGGAAATAACATCAACTTCACAGAAACTGAAATTTTTTTCTCTGGCTTTCTTTGTTCTAATTTTGCTACATTTCTTTATTTTATCTTATCCTGAATTTCCCAAATGTTACAATCAGTTTTAGGATTTATAATTTTAATATTTCATTATCTGTTTATGTTTGACTTATTTTATTATTCCAATATGGATAGTCATGTTAACTCATATTCTGTTCCTCACAGCTATTCTGTTTAACATAATTTGTTTACGTATTTGTTTTATTGTAGGAGTGCTATAATTCAGTGTTAGGGTTTTTTTTTTTCTGGTCCCTCGCATCTCTTATTTAATGGCAGTCTTTGTTCATGAGTTATTATAGTTATAAATAAATATATCCCAATTTAGTATTTAGGTGCTTTTATCATTTTTTTCTGACATTGAACGTTTTAGATCCGTTTTAAACGACAGCAGGAGACTCATGAGAAAGACCTTGTAAAGAAGAGAGAAAGTAAAAGATGCTTCACTCGTGTTACTTTCTCGAGTCCAAAATTACACACCGAGCACTCCGGACGCTGATTGGACAAAACGAGGAAACCGTTCTCCGATTGGCTGCACCCGTGAGCATCAAGAGCACTGATTGGCTCAATCCTCTGAACACGCAGCCTCGTCTCGCCGTTCTTTGTAATGCCCGTGCTCGCCGCGCAATACTATCTTCGGCATAAATTACATGCGTGTAAGCATACACTACATTCGTGAAAAAATGGCAGCTGACGATTAGAGAAAAGTGTGTAGATCTTCACTCGAAAAAAACGGCACTTGTAAGTTTTTTCTTCACACTAAATAGTAGGGAATTTCGGGAGCGTGTCCGATAAAGCTAAGCGACCCCGGTTCTGTGTGAATATCCTCGATAATAAGGGAAGAAACTGCTCTCAGAGGGTTAACGTTAACGCTAAGGTTAGCCAACCTAGTTATTAGCCAGCAGTGGTGGCTAGCAAATCAAGCCGTCCCAGTTGTCAACATTGGGTCCGGACTATTACCTGGAACCGTATAGCGTTATACATCAGATACAGCGTTCGAGAGCAAATACACAATGTTTAGTATAGTAACTACGTTTTATTTAACGTTAAATCCGAAGTAAATTGACGTTATTCCCATCTCGGCATTTAGCTAGCTGTTATCAGCTAAGTTAACATTTAAAGGCTGATGTGAGGTGACATAACCAGCCAGCTAACAGTTAACGTTGATAGGTAACGTTTCGTTAGCTAGAGCAGGTGAGAAAACGTTTGAAAGAAGAAAACAAAAAGAAGAAGAAAAAAAAGGCAACATCTCCACTAAGTTATGGTGTTGAAGTGTTGTTGAAGTGGAACGTGAACGCTGTTTGTCCACTGAGCGGTAACGTTAGCTTCATCATAATAACGTTAGTCATCCAAAATGGCTCATTTAGCCGTTAGTGTTGATGAGTAATCTCGTGCTGTTACTGTAAACGGTCCCTTGACGTTGGAGACACTTGTTTTCTTCGCTTTACCCCCCAAGATGAAGCTCCGAGGGGTGTTTTTATCATCTTCCAACCCGAGCCAGTAACGCTTATTCACTAGTGTCTCGACCATGAACTTTGTAGTTGATTTAACAGGCCACTTGAATCAAGTGAAATTGTGTAAATGTACAGTAAGTGATAAATACAGAGTCACATGGGCTGTCCCAGACTGTACAACCACAGGCCTGTCGTTACAGTGTCGAACCACATGAGAAAACCCACCATGTTACAGCCTTCCTGTCTCTGTGGGAGTGTCCATTACTGGAATACCACACTTCTGTGTTTGTGTATAGATGCTTTCAGCTTTTTTATTTATTTTACTTTATAAAGACAGTCAGTTTTTCCATTGATTATAGTAGCTCAGTTACCTTGAAGTTTCATGTGGCTCTGACTGCAGGTTGTTTACACCTTTACTTCTTTTTTTGCTTCTAAATTAAACTGTAGTGAGTCAATATCATTGCACTCTTAAACTTCTGTTTTACGAAGCCCATGGAGACCTGGCACAGCAGCACCAGTACTTATTTTGTTGTTTAAATCAACAAAGTATATCTAGTACAAGTAATAACAAGTAACAGTAAGAAGTTACAAGGGAAAACACATACCTTTATTATTATTATCGTATTCCCATAGTCATTTTATGTTGTCCACATCTGTAGTTATAAACACTAGTGCTACAAATCTAGCTGATTATTATCAACAGATGAGTAATTGATCATTTACTATGTTAAAAAAGCAACAATGTCTAACAATTGCTGTGTGAAGTTCTGCTATTTTATGTATTTAACATAACAGAGCCACAGAACATCAGAGCCCAACCAGTGCGACATTTTTGGGGTTGATGTCGATACAAATATTAGGGACAACATATACACCACTACTGAAACATGTGCATGTTTATTAGCCAAGATCAGCTAATAATATTAGCTGAAAATAGTCATTAGTTGCAGCCTGAGTGTGTCGTTAACGTTGCCTAACATGTTACGAAACAGTACAAACTATTTAAAAAGACAGCCGGAGTATATTACGCTGCAAGCAGTTATATTCATATAAAACCACAGCTGATTTCAACACATTTCCCTAAAAGTCATTTGCATTGCACACTCAAGCCCTTGTATTTTATTATATGAAGCTAATAGTAATGTATGACATTGCAGTTGTGCCTCATATGAATGAGCTAATGAATCTCCTTGTAATATTTCTTTGTGTTGTATCTTGTGTGAAATATTTTTTGCTCTCTATATTTGTAGATCAAAACTACAGAGGCGCAGAAGTAACTCGGTCACCAGTGGTCGTCATCGTAGAAGTGTCACCACTGGTCATCAGCCACCATGGGGAAAACTCAGCTAAAAGGCAAGAGGATGTGATTTTAATGTGCTGAGTAACGACAGTCTTAGTCCCTTTGAAGGTTTTTTCTTTTGGGGAATTTGCTCTGTATTACAAAGTAGATGTGCTTGTGCTTTGTCTAATGAATCTGAAGTAAAAATACCTTTTCTAAAGGTTTCTAATAGACATTGTTAATGGAGAATTTTGAACCTCAGTAGAAATCAAGTCATTAGTATGTCATTATCCCAAATTACTTTCTATTTAAAGGCCCTGCATACTAACACAGGTGTTTCACTTATTCTGTCTGATTATGGAGCTCCGCTCAGGTTGAGTTGTGCAAAGTTATCCAGTGAACATGATATCCGCAACATGTACCGTGTGTGTTAGTGACAAACGTGTGTATATTCCCACGCGGTCTTTAGGGGAGAGCTAATCAAGCAAAAGTAGTGAAAACACCTGTGTGGGTACACAATGGTACTGTGACAGCACACAGCTTCATTTGTGCCGTTACGATTGCCCTCGAGAGCTTACTGAAGGCATTCCAGATTTCTTAATTAGATATTTTTAGCGTCATCTGCTGTGATTTTGCTCAAGGCATTTCACAGATTGGTGTCATACATTCCAGTAGATAATTCAGAGTTTGACATTTATAACCAGTTTTTCAGACTCTTTTTTTCTGGCTCACGTAAAGTATGCAAATTTGAAAAGTTATTACAGGGTAATTATAACTGTGTGAAAAATGTTCAGTGTTCAAAAGTTGCTTGGACAAAGTTTTTGAGAAAGGGGCGTCATGAGATGTTATGCGTGAGAAGAATGTTTTGCACAGATTAATTCATTCAGGCTGTATTTCACTGACGTTTTTTGTGTTTTCATACATTTATGAAATTATCTTTTATGATGATAAATTTTAGATCAGAAAGATGGCAAAAAGGAGAAACCTGGACGGACAGTTCCACTAACAGGTACAACCCCGGCAACACCTAAAGGTGACCCTAACCTTACTTGATTTTTCTGGTATTTGCCTCGAGTTCTGGGTCGTATTCCCTTAAATAAGTTTGGTTGGATGCAGGAGGAGCTGCGTTGGGTGTGTTCATTATCAGAAGAGGCCTACAGTAATCTTTAAAGATTTAATAGGTTGCATTTAACGGCAGTTTTTACATTTAAAACGTTTACCTTTTTATGATTTGTTTTCTTTAGATGCTTTCAGCTGGGAAGAATATCTAAAAGAGACATCATCCATACCAGCTCCTGCAAGCTGTTTTCGTCAGGTATGTCATTCAGGATTCAGGAGGTGCCAGTTGCATAAAGACAGAGTCTAAGACTTAAATTTAAATTTTAAATAATTGGACTAGAATTGCAGAACATGTGTTTTGGATCAAACGTTTGAAGTTGAGCTAAATTGGTCCTAGAAGTACTGAGTGTTACTTGGACAACTATGGTTCTGTGAATTGCTGCCAGTAGTACAAACTGGATCAGTCCCATCACTCACACGTTCTGCATTTATTACTTTAATTAACGCCCACCTCCTGAAAGTATACAACCACACAGAAGCACATTTTTATTTCCTCTACAATTAGCACAACATTTTACCAAATCCTATAACACATAATTAACAGTTTATCCAGGAATGATTCTTTGTTTACGATGTATTTAAGTGGTGTTTACAGTATCACCACATTTTCCCATCATCTGCAGGCTAGAGTTCCGCCCTCCAACGACTTCAAGGTGGGGATGAAGCTCGAAGCCCACGACCCACGTAATTCCACCTCAGTTTGTATCGCCACAGTGATGGGTTTAACTGGGGTCCGCCTGCGTCTCCGCCTGGACGGAAGCGACAACAGCAATGACTTCTGGAGGCTGGTCGACTCTTCTGACATCCAGCCGATCGGCACCTGTGAAAAGAACGGCGACATGCTGCAGCCACCGCTGGGTGAGGAAGTGAGGGGAGGTGGCACGAAGGCACATCGTTGTTGACAACCAAAGTCATTACAAGACTGTAAAGCAAATATCTCAACCTGCACTCATGAGTTGAGATTAATCAGAAATGATTTTTTAAATTCACAATAAGACTTAATCATTGGTCTAAAAAAATGCAGATTGAAGTCCATTGAGTGCTGTTTTTATCTGCCAAAAATTATCGTGAAGGAAACCCAGAAGTAAAAAAAAAATCACACTGTATTCTAAATGATCTTTTCCCACTCTAATTACATTTTCTCCTCCAGGATTTCGGATGAACGCCTCCTCATGGCCTATGTTTCTGTTGAGAACCTTAAATGGAGCAGAGATGGCACCAGCAACAGCCTTTAAAAAGGTACGTAATGACTCAGAAAGCTTTGAAAAGTTTGCTTATTCAAATAGTTTGGTGCCATCTTATTAGCATGTATTCAAATGTTGTAATGAGGATAACACATGCGTTCCAGGAACCTCTGAGGCCCACACAGAATAACTTTAAGCCCGGCATGAAGCTGGAGGCCGTGGACAAGAAGAACCCATACCTCATCTGCCCTGCCACCATAGGAGAGGTGAAGGGCGAAGAGGTCTTCATCATGTTCGATGGGTGGCGGGGTGCCTTCGATTACTGGTGCAAATATGACTCCCGGGACATCTTCCCTGTGGGCTGGTGCGCCCTCACCAAGCACAGCCTGCAGTCACCAGGCAACAGTGGTAAGTGTTGACCTCTAGGTGGCAGCACAACGCCGCACAGACTGGGAGGTTCAAGGCAGATGATGTTGTCTGTAATCAATATTTCCTTTGAACTTTAATCATCTGGCCTTGTTGCTTCGTCTGGCAGAGTGAAATAAACAGTCTAATGTTATAATGTTCGAGAGTAAAAGAGCATCTGTGGTTTCAGAGGTTTGTGATGATTCTGCTGCTGTGCTGAACGTGACCTTTATCAGAAATTGTCCCTGGTTAAGCGAAATGTTCCTTTGCCTCTCCTGTGGTAGATGAGGATTTATTATCTTCAGTGCTCCTGAATCCTGACTGCGGCTGCTCTTTGCAGAAAGTTTAGTTGCTTAGTTCCAAGTTTACTACGTTGTTTTCAACATGTTCCTCTTCACAGAGGATTAGCTCTGGGTCAGCAGTCGTTGGAGACATGCTTTGTGTTGCACACGAAGCTGCTCAGATAAACCATATAGTGTCCTTTTAAAGTGTTGTGTTTCCCTGTGATTGGCTGGGGGGGGTTGTTAACATCACACCTGTTTACATGGAAAGACATGTTCTTGACACAGTCTTTGGCTTTTGCTCAACTCTGTTTGACTGTGGATGGAGGATTATCAACCACAAAACACAGGAAAAATAACAAACAGCTTTTGCTGCATCCTACTTTAGTTCCTTTTTAAATGTGTGGGATCTTGTACACCCTTAAAAAGTTGAGAGGGCAAATGAATAACACACACACACACACACACACACACACACTTTGCCTCCCTCGTTCTCATACTGATAATGCGGCTCTCTGACTCCTCCGCCATTTTGTGCCTAGTTTTGAGCTGTAGAGGAAGATTTATTTGACGCTGTGTGTGGGAATCTTGAGTGCACACAGAAAGTGAATAATATTATTTACCAGCTGAGTAAATGGGCTGTTGCTTTGAGTGGGTATGTGTTAGTTTAAAAGGTTTTCCTTCCAGCTCAGTGAGTTATACTTCTGCTCTGTTTCAGGTCTCGGCCACAGGCATTTGTGTGATTTATAGAAGGAACCAACATTCACAATACATTCTTTATTATTTTTCTGTTTGCACACACGTGTTTGTGTTGTAAGAATATGTTTATTAGTGCGCAGACAAAATGCATTGCAGTTCTTTAATAGTATATAGTGTTGTTGTTGTCATTCTGTTCAAATGAGGGAGTTTTTGTATGAAACACAGACTGTTTCATAAGCAGCAGCCTGTGCAGAAGGTCTTACTGCGAACTAGTTGTTGAAATACTACTAATGAAGTTATGAAATGTACCACAATGATCTTTAACTGTTTATGAAACTGTCTGCGTTTCATACTTATACCTCTATAGGACCTGCATAAGCAATTAAGACCATCAGCAAGAAGATTTTTTTGACTAAAGTTATGATAGTTATTCTCAACACCGTATCTGGGTTTGACAAGTCATAAAATTAGAAGAATTTTTTGTGCTGATGAATGAGGAGTCTCATTTTCTGAGGAATGAAGCTGCTCTGTGGTCTGGTGGAACATTACAGCACTTAAAGTTTACTTTTTGTGACCATCGGCATTTATTGTCTGAAGGGGCTGCCTGAATTTATTAAAAAAAGAGAGAGAGAGAGAACAAGTTCCATGTTGTTGCTTTAACAATCAGTTAAATAAAAGGCCACGCCAGAACAGTTTAGCACAGAACACTTCAGTCAGAAGGTTTAATGGAGCTGTATGACATATATTGGAGCACTTCTCCTGCTATTTCCAGTAATGAGACGACTCGTTCCAAACCCAGATTGGCAGCAGAATGTCTCAGTGCCTCTTTAATTTGACTTTAATCTGAGCCACCAACAGCGGCACACTGGTGGTCACTGGGTCAGCAGATAATGACACACACTCAGTGTCTCTAATCAGCCAGCAGAGACTCTGTGGTGATTGGATAGGTTGCAAACCATGCTCGTTATTATAATGTGTTCTTTGGACAGGTTTATATAGCTGTTGCACAATCTGTGGAAGCACCAGGCTTCTGTCAACGCTGTGCCAACACAGTGTTTCTTTATTTTTCTATCCATGTCTATGTTTTTCTTTTAGTCACCCTGCCGAAGAACCTGCAGATTCTCCCAGTGTCACCCTCCAAACCCAACAGGCGCTCCATGCAGTCCCCCTACAGACTCCCCAACCCGCTGCCCCCTCTGCCCGTCAGGAAGGGCGTAAGAGGCCGTCGACCCAAAAGCGAGACCCTTGCTCTGCTCAAAGCGGTGGCAGAGGCAGCGGCCGCCCAGAACGGAACCGTACCTGAAAACACAGAGCTGGTTCCCCGGCCCCACAAGAAGAGAGGCCCCAAACCTGGAAGCAAGGTGAAACTCAAACTCTGAGAAGTTTAAACATGGGATCAATAACCTTTACTGCCACGTTCTTCATGTTAAAGTGTGTCTGCAAATTCATGTGTTTTGCAGAGAAAGTCCAAGATTCTCCAGAACCCGGCACAGCTGCCCAGCATCCAGGTTCCACAGGAAAGTCCTCCAAGCCACAACTCTGTTGTTTCGACAGGTAACGATTCATGCTGGTTTGTTTTGCACCAACTTAAAGCTCGCATACAAGATCTAATCTGATCACTGTCTCTCCTGTGTGTTGTTTCAGTGTGTGTGTACGTGAATAAGCACGGAAACTGTGGCCTCCACCTGGACAGGAAGCAGATGCAGCATCTGCCAGACCACTTTGGACCGGGCCCAGTGAACGCTGTGCTCCAGCAGGTGGTCCAGTCATGTATAGACTGCGCGTACCAGCCTAAAGTCCTGCTCAGTGCTCTGCAGACTCACTCAGGGGGAGGAGAGATTGTCAGAGGTAGATACACAAACAGACAACACAAGTTACTGGAAGTATTTATCTCTGAAATAATAGTTGAGACAGACGTATGACCAACATAACATGCTGACTTTCATCCCAGTGAGAACAGACGGTGGAGTTCGTGTGGTCAAACTCCCAGCAGCCTCCAGTGCTTCTTTTGTGCTGCGGTTCTTGGAGACTATGTGTCGTCACCTGCAATGTGACAACCTGTTCAGCAGCCAGCCGTTCAGCCACTACGCTGCGTATGACAGGACCAAGTCAGGTAAACACTGCATTCAGTGGCAGATGTTAGTGTTTTATACCTCTTCTTATAGCTGAAGATCTTAAAGGTCCCATATGTTTATTTTCAGGTTCATATTCTCACAGCGAATTGAAGAGTTTTGATACTTTCACAGTATTTAAAATGGCATCTGGACATTCTTTATAATGAAAAAAGACATGAAAGTCTCACGTTGTACAGTGTGGGGCTGTTAATATCTGGGGCTCCATTATGCATCTGTTTTTCTTTGTGTTGTTCTTTACACTGTGTATGACTGTGTGCTAAAAATCCATTTTCTCCCTTGTTTCAGTGAAAGAAGAGGCGTTGGACGCTCCGTCTCTGGCTCGGGGCAGCAAACGCAGTCTGGCCGGAGTCTCGCCGCCATATGCAGCTCCTCTGTCACCTAAACACCTACGTACTGAAGCTCACCCATCAGAAGGTAAATCCTTAATTAATGTTTTGCTTCTTATAATCTCTCAGAGAAACGACTGCACGTCTATCTAAGGACTTTTAATCTGACTGTGCTGGAGGACTTCAGCACTCACTTTTACCTTCATGCTGCCTCCATTTCCAGCAAGTGTGCTTTTTAGATTAGATGAGTTAATTTAATCTCCTCACATTTAATACAGGCAGCAGATCCAACATCAGCAGCTATAGTGTAGACCCATTGGATGCAGCATAACTCTTAATTTCCAGCCCACCACAAGAACTTTGGCTCACCTGTTTTAAAGAATCCCATCTGAATGTCTGTTGTGTTCCTCTCTCTCCAGCAGAGACCCTGCCCCATGAGGAGAATGGCCTCATAAAGGAGCAGCGCTACATGGACTCAGCCTCCAACTCCATGAATCCTCGACCACAAACAGTGCGCAGTTCCTCAGAGTACCACTCCGCGGCCAGCAGCCTCTACCACCCCGGGAACAGCACGCCCATGCGGCGCCTCTCCTCAAACCCCGCAGAGCTCAGCTCCTCACAGCCTCTCAGAAGAGTTGAAGGTACAGTAAGAATCTGTCGAACTAGACGTGTTAAACATTTGTGCCTCACATGCTCTTAATGTGTTGGTGTGTTTGTGTTTGGTAGCAGCCAGCTCCACCACAGGTCCCGAGGCGATTGGGTCTGAGCGGGACGGTCTGCTGCTGCCCAGTAAGAACCCCTCCTCCTGGTCCATCGAAGAGGTGATGCAGTTTGTGAGGGACGCCGACCCCACAGCGCTGGCTCCCCATGCTGAACTGTTCAGGAAACATGTAAGCTAACTTTTACTATTTAATAATGTGGGACAGATGGCTTGAATTTTTATTCCAAAGCCGCAAGTTGTTTTCTCTGTCTGTTACTAACTTTGGCTGCTGCAAATCATTTGTTTCCCTACATGGTGTTTTAATATAATGAGTCCCTTTTTTTGTTTCCACAGGAGATCGATGGGAAAGCTCTGATGTTGCTACGGAGTGACATGATCATGAAGTACATGGGTCTGAAACTGGGGCCTGCACTGAAGCTATGCCATCACATAGAGAGGCTGAAACAAGGCAAACTGTAAGAGGAGCCGGGGCAGACCTGTTCCCCGCCAGACCCGCGAGCAATAAGCGCTGAAAGAGCCAGCGGTCGGACACTGACTCATGGGACACGCAAGGGCGACATGTTACTCTAGAATCCACCTCCAGGGACCGACTGGGGCTGATGTCGCAACTTCATCCCGACGTCTAGAGTGGAGAAAGTGTGCCGTGCATTGCTGACACATTACCTCATCCCCTCATCAGTGAACAAGAAGCTGTTCGAGTCTAACAAGGCGCTATTTGACTCTCTGAAATCCCAAAGGAAAAGAAATCCCTGTAGTGTTTACATCGCATAGCACATGTGCACACGTGGACACGTTTTTTTACGGAGATGAAATCTTTTGATCCTGGTTTTGGATCCCCAAAGATGGAGAATGTTTCTTCTTATATAATGTTTTTTATTATCGTTGGAATTTCCAGTTAATAAGGAAGGGTTGATATACTGAAAACAAACAAAAAAAATCCATCAAATGTTCTTCCCCACGCCCTTCAAGAGGATTTGGATGCCCTCTCGTCCGTGCTGTTGTATAGCTGTTTTACTCTTCACATGTATGCCTCAAGTATGGGTCGTATCCGCCTGCCTGGAGAATGCTAAAGTCAGCGCGTTCCATTTCGTTCACACGGCGCTCGTCGCATTTCTTTGCCTGAACATCCACATTAGGGATCATGTTGTTTTTCTGACATTTTGATTGAACTTTTTTTCCACGAGTGTCCTGCAGGATCGTCATCTGCTGTGTGGCATTATGTATTATCGTGTCTTAGCGGGCCCTACGCTGCCTCCCACTGGTCCACACGCAGTTCTTATCAGCGTCAAACTGTGCGACTCCCAAGCTCCGACACCACTGAGAAGCTCTTGGTTTATCAATTTCAACGGACAGATTGTTAAGAAAGTGCAAACCCGATATTTCTAAGGGCTTTCTATGTTTAGTTTTGATGTAATATTTTTTATCGGTCATAATAATCATGTAAGCTCGTCCACCTGCGACCTCAGTGTTGTCACTTTCGACCGTTCCGATCACTGTTAGCAATGAAAACAGATGTGTACAGTTTTATGGGTTTAACCATGAATATCAGCGACAGAATGTACATTTTGTAGAAACTTAATATTTTAAGGAAATCATATTACATAAGTTAGAAATGTGAAGATAAAGGGGGATGGGGACGTGGTGAATATTTCACAGTGGGTTCCATTCTGCTTTTTAATACTTAACACTGCGCTTTTAGTTCCAATACTCCCAGTAATAGACTCTGCCTTGCTTTACCTACGACATTTCTCAGGTTTATGTGGTCTTTGTTAGTACAAGCTTTTGTAGCATACTGTTTATAATATACTTAACAGAATTTTACTGTTATTCCCTTCCTTGATTTAAAAAAGACTTGTGCCATATGATATTCAACACAGGATCGAAGTACTGTTGATTTTCCCTGTCTTGCATCTTCTTTTTAAGTACTTGAAAAATATGTCACTTGTCCATTATGTCACACCAGATAAACAATATGTGTTTATGATGTTGTGTATTTCCTTTTTTTTTTGTTTTGTTAAAATAAACCTACCAAAAAGAAAAAGATGTGGACGTGTTGTTACTGATTACAACAAACTACTCAGACTGAGGAAGTGAATTATTTGTATTAATTTGTCGTTGTTAAAGGATAAGTTCACCCAAAAATTGTCTACTCAAATGTGAACGCAAAGTCAGGTGAAATTTCGTAGTGCAGAAAACTTTGAAAACATCAACAATAAACTTAACTTGGCTTCATGCAGCTTGTCCAGTGTAACACAATACTCTGGAAGTTCTGAGATCTGACAACCTGTACAACCCCCGACTGCACATAAAGGGTGTAAATAACATCTTTTAAAGCCCAGAGATTTAGATTACACCAATTACACCATTTCAGGTTTTCCATTTTTGAGTGAATTTACACTTTAATCTTATCCTCCCATTATCCTGTGGCACTAAGAGGATGTTCTGGAGATCTGGATATGCTACAGCTGCTGGGCAGTTCTTAAACAACAGTGACATTCGCTCTTTCGGGGACCCACTGAACCCTGTTTGCACACCTGAGACCAGTATGTGATTTGAGATTTTTCAAGTATCCCCTCAAAATAAACATGGACATCCCTGAGAAAGACGTTATCCGGGTGGCAGTACAAGAACCTCTCTGCACTAACTCACCCTCACACCCATTACATGTGCTGGCTTCTGAGCTCACAGGTATCAAAATGAGGAAACCATCTGGAGTGTCCTTTTCTTCTCTAGCCTGGAGGACATGACGTCCATGATTTCCAAAATAACGAACACCTGTAAATTCAGCTTGTGTGTGTGCGGGTTAGTAATGGTTCTTTATCACCACCTTGTGGTCGATTAGATTTCCTGCAGAGAGGCTGAATCTTGCAGCCTTAACCTCCCACTTGTTCAAGACAAAGTCCTCTGACTCTCTGTTATGACACTGATAACAAAATATAGAGTTTTAATATTTAACCAGGAGCTTTGGACTGCTTAGATGAGTGGAACCAAAGCCGCCTCCCAGAGAACTGACCAGGACTACGACAGTGTCCCCAACCAGAGCTTTGATTCCAGGGACGGATGAAGACACGGTGGGTTCAGGGAGGGACACAAGTTAGAAAATATGTAATCACCTCGTTGAATGAGAGTTGTGTGTTGTAATGCCGTCTTTAAATAAGTTGAGGCAGTGACATCACATGTGCCAGACTTGTTTTGTTTAGTTGTTGTTTTTATACATAAATTTAAAATGATTAAAACTGCAAAAAGTCTGAGGAAAAAGTCACACTGGTTTCAGGTGTATTGTCAAATATTTTGCTGACAATTGATCCAAAACTGAGCAAAAACAAAAATGTTTAAATACAAATCACAGCAAGATGTTAAATATAACTGCAGACTCACCGCTTCACTGTCGAAACACACGATAACCAACATCTGAACAATGTCCGTGTCAGTTTAGGTAGCATTTGATTGAAGCCATCTCCACTTTAATTAACCATAACCAGGGAGTGTCAGTCGATAAAGGCTTTAAACTGCCAACATGACAGTCTGGGGACACTTTGATTGTGTGGACACGATTTGAACCGCTCGGTAGTTTTTTAAAATGTTTATTCCTGTGAATTTGTACATTTTGAAAAGTCTGTATATGCCAGCAGGTCGTCACAATAAAAGTAGGCATATTAAACATATTGTTTATTCCACTACAGGAGAAACTTGATGTTTACTGTAATTAGATTAGATTAGAATTAGAAAAAACACATGTGCATATATCTGCATCTGCAAATTGGCCAGAGTGACTTGGACAATATTGGCATTTTGGATATCTGCAAAAATCTAATATTTCACATCGCTTATCTTTACCAAGTTTTGACTGTAGATTGCGTCTCCCTCCCTATTTACTAGATATAAACCTTTTGCATTTGTGGTGCGCACTAGTAGCAGAATATCCCAGAACTATGCAGAAAAGCGCCACCTAGTGTCCGAACATGTGCACAAGTTTGGCCACAAGAGCTGAAGCCAATTTGGATTTATGATCATTTATGTGAAATTGAGACATTCAGAAATGTCTAATTTCAAAATAGTTGCGAATATCAAAAACCTTTGGGGTAAAAACAAACACTTCTTCTGCTAGGAAAAGGAGGAGCAGCATAAAAACAGATTTGTCTGGATCCACAGAATCCAGAAGGGACTTTGTTTCTGAAACTTACAGTTCAAATGTTATCGGCCACAATGTAAAGTTTGTTTTTAGCGCCACCATCTTGCAAGTCTGTGTGATTTTGTTTGTTTGGGTTGTGGGTGAGATTTCTGAACTGTAGCCGTCACAGTTTGAGACTAAGACACTTTTAGGGCACAAGAAGAAGAAGGAGGAGGAAAAGTCCTAATGATACCAAACCACTTAGCTAATGTTTTACATAGACAAGTTTTATAAATAGAGAAAGGGGGGGAGTCTCATCAATCAATACTAGTTCTAATAACAGACTAATAACACACTTAACAAATATACAAACAGTATTTTCTCTCACTGAAGCAGAAAGAAGAAAACGTTCATCGTTCCTTCTTTAATCTGGCCGTTCCCTCCAACTCAACTCCAGTTCACATTTTCAACGGGTTAAACAAATCAATATTCAAACCTCCACCGAGCTTCACTTCATTAGTCTGTTCTTGGAAACAGCAGCGGGTTCTGGTGTTTTAGACACTTCCTCTGAAGTGTTTATGCTTCTATTCTGGATTAAGAACGGCTCATTCAGCCGGCAACAAAAACGTCTCTTTTTCCAGAAATACTGTCCTGATTTCTGTGAGGCTGATAGAAAGTTCTGTTTCAATGTGAAAACAATTCAGACATCCCTTTTTTTCCTGCTGTTAAACAAAACGAGAATGTGTTTTGTCGCAACAGACGGCTGTCGCCAACGTTCATTAGAATGAAGTTTTGGCTCTGGCCTTGCCAAGTGATTATTAGCCTGTCATGCTAAACCTCCGACCAATCAGAGGGGAATGAATCGCTCCACTGAGCCGCTGATGACTCTGGGAATTTCCGACGATGGGACATGTTTTAACAGTCTCAGTCGCGTCCTGCCAGCACATACTGCTCTGCTCCGAACAGTGAGAACCTCAACTACCAGGTTTTTTTTTTTCTTCTTCAGTGCACATAAATAAAAAAAATTACATGTGATCTAAATGGAAACTGTGATCTAAATTGGAGAAATGGAACCCATGTGTCTCTGCTGTAATTCTAAAGTCAAAAAATGTTCCTCGACATCTTTCGATTCAAAGAGACAATCTCCAAAGCCACATGGAGAGCCCATTAAGCTGCCACACACACACACATTTATGGTTTAGCATAACACTGGAGAGTAGTGCAGTACAATAAAACACAGCGAGGCAGAGAGAGTCCGATGGAAACCATTTCTGTAACTACTGTGTCACTCTGTCAGACATTCATGAGCCTCAGTTTACGCAACATTCGGAGCCAAAGTCTCTGCGCGCTGATTGGACATCGTTAAGTGTATGAGTTTGATTACAGAACGTCCCCACATGTGTTTTATGTTACACGCTCCGGAGGGATTACCAGAGAGCGGTCCGACTATTAATCCCCCTCTGCTGAACACTTTCACTTCCTGGGTAGCAGCGCTGCCAGTCTCTGCTTCTTCATGGGGAGGAAATGGATCTCTTGCGAGCTGACCTTCTTCAGTTTGATCGCCCGGCTCTTCGGGACCTTTTTCAGCGGGTTGTTGGGGTCGTGCTGCTCCAGCTGGGACGCCGTCGACACCCCGTACAGCTGCTGCAGGGACGCAGCCTGGCTGCCGTCCCGTTTGATGGAAAAGTTCTTGGTGGAGACTCCTGAAAGGCCTTTGATCTTCCCGCAGAGGATGGCGGGGATGGCGTCCTTCACCGCGACGATGACCTTGGCCGTCTGCGAGGTGCTGACTATCTCGAGGTTTCCGGCGGTGCTGAGAGACGCCTCCTGACTCCGAGAGCTCGACCCTCCCGCACTGCTGTCAACCACCCACTTGTGCTGCCGGCTGAACTCCAGCGAAGCCAGGCTGCCCAGGAGTTTGGAATCTAAACTCTGAGTGCATTCGACCCCCAGAGATACAGAAGTACTGCTGGAGTCTTGAGCAGAGTGGAAAGCTACTCCTTTGTCTGCCTGAACACACTTTTTCCTCACACCAGGCACTGACAGGTCCAGCACGCTGTCCTGCTGCGGACTGGGATATTCCTGTTTTAGTTCGACTGGACATGCTTTGACAGAAAGGTCCAGAGCCTGTCCTTCGTCTACAGGAAGCAATGACGGGGTCACGTTTTGTGGCTGGAATGACGGCATGCATCTGCTCGAAGACAACAAAGGAGAGGTAGTATCTTTTGGAGAAGTCTGAGTGCTTTTACTCACAGTGCAAACTGGTTTTGGCATGTTCCCCTTCGAGTCCTCGGCCTGAGGAACAGGAATGGGGATGGGGAGCGGGATTGGCAGAGGCACTGGCAGGGGGATGATGACAGGATAGGGGACGAGGAGGGTGGCAGGAGGGACCAGCGGGGCCAGAGGGGAGGTGTAGGGAGGCGTGAGGGGAGGAAGGGGGAAGAAGGTGGAGCCTGGGGACTGACAGGTCGATGAACCTGCCGCCTGGGAGGGGAAGAGATCCTGCATGAGGGCTACGAAAGCTGGATTCTGCAGGAGAGAGAGCAGGTTAGCGTCCTGCGTTTGTCCCGCTGACTTCTGGTCGGCAGCTGGAGGTAAACCAAACGACAAAGGGTTCTGACACAGGACGTTGCTCTGGTGCTGGGGGCAGTTAGCGGTCTGAGGAATCACAGAGGGGCTCATGTGCTGGATGACCTGCTGATCCAAGACCAGAGGAAGCGAAACCGGGCTTTGGCTCGTTATCAAGTACGGTGCTGCCCCCATCTGGCCGAGCTGAGGCGCGGCTGCTCCGGCCATCTGGAGGTGGATGGGCAGCATCAGCGGGCTCTCTCCCAGGCACATCGGGTGTAGGACAGTCGTGGCGACTTTCAGCGCCACGCCTCCTGGTGATTCAGCAGCCGGGCTCACCACTGACGGTACCGGAGGCTCCGCCAGGGTCGAGAGCCCCCCTTTGCTCAGTTCTGTCACGCTGCTGCCGCAGGAATCAGCAGGAACAGGAAGGTTAACTCCATCCTCCACTTTACCGGGGACGTCTCCTCCCCCCACCTCATCAGTCTGAGACTGTGTCATGGTTACAGACACATCATCACTACTCTCCATCGTTCAGTCTGAAGAAACAGCCCAAATCTTCATCAAGTGCTACTGACGGAGCTCATCCATAATTCTTCTAGGCAGCCCTGAAACACAGGAAACACATTGTTAAGTGATTAGTTACACTGAAAACAAACTAATTGCCACTTTCAGTATTTCAAATTCATGTTAAGTTTCCATCCATCACATAAGTTACATTCAAAGCGTCACATTTAATTTAAAGTTTCTCTATAATGTTGAGTCAATGTGAATAAATTGAATTACTTTGTCTAATTAAATTAAACTGATGCAAACTTGGGACACAAACCATTTGTGTTTCTACTGCGAGAGAATCTTCTACATAAACACAATGTGTATATTATTCAAGTATTTCATATAAAAGTAATATATTTTATATAGTTTATTCTGTTTCCTGCAATAGATCAAACATTTACATTTATAAAAAACTTAAAGTCAGTGTTAAAATCTTACACATGTCCCCCAAACTGCAGTGTTGAATTAAGTGGAATTTATCCATATCTTTTAATTTATCCTATCATTATTTGTATTTATACATATTATATTTTTATTTCTATATTTTTTTTATTACATGTCATGTAGCAGCGCACTTCCATAAATTTAGAATCATGACTTTTCATCCTTTGTGTAGATATAGCTTCAAAAATACACAGGTTCCTACATTTCCCATAATGCCCTACCAGAAACTCTGCACCTCCAGATTGTAACACAGGCTGCAGGCTTTATAAAATGTAACAATGGCATTTAAAATTGCTGCATGGCCCTTTAATAATGTCAAACAATCCGCCGCAGGTTCCTGCACATCTACTCTGTCGCTGGAAAATCTCTCCCACTGTGGGAAAAATAAAATATACAATCAAAATTCACTGTCGGGCCTCACAACTCAAAACAAGCGATCACTGTAAGCTGAGGGAGAATGAGGGGATTTTACAGCTCATTATGTACCATCACCAGTAACCATGTTAGAGCTGAGCCTTTGTAATCTAAGACAGGAAATTGAGACTGGATGCAGGACTGAGGCTGTCTGCTGTTTGTCTCAGAGCCCAATTATCTCCAGCTGTTACTGTAATCAAAAATTAAAAGGTAAACAGACGCAGTCCAACACGGCTGTTACATGTGTCGTGTAAAGCCCGTTGTTTCTTGTAATTTAATGCATGTTGACTTTAGTTTCAAACATTTCTATGGTTTATATTCCAGTCACAGCGTATGCTCAAGTGGTCCAAAGTACAAACATACAGAAAGGTGATAATATTCAAAATAAAGTAAAATAAACTATGTACAATTAGGGGATCAGTATTTCTTTTGCAATATAATTTTCCCACTGTGAGGAAAATTGTTCCAATTCCAGACGACAACTGCAAGATGTTTTCTATGCTGTAAATGTGATTTCCACCCATGTATTCAAATGCTGGCTCTCCTCTGATAACCACCTCCTGGTTAGAGCGCTTTTAGCGGTGACAAGCAAAACATTCATTGAATATTTATATATATACACCCAAAAAATATCACCTTTATCTCGAGGGGCATTAAACCTTTGAACGTATCCTGTAAGGTTTTATATCTTCAACACTTCTTGATAACAGAGAGCGTGATAGTGATTTGCATTTTGGTTACTACAGTTCCTCCATCACACACGGGGGGTTTCCATCGTAGTAGAGTTTCTGACAAGGTGTAATAAAATATCTAATCCGGCTTTTCCAGCTGAACTCCCTCAGTGTGAAGTCTTTGTTCAGGTGCTCCACAAATACACCTAAATAAAGTCGCCTTGCTTCACACTTGCCTGACCTTTTGAATCAGGCATTAGGAATAAGACATTAAATGCTAAATATTTACACTTATACGGTATGTGAACAAGACAACATTAGAATCAATTTATACAGTATTTATATATATTAATACATATGAATATAGTGTGTGTTGTTTTCTTTTAAACTTAAGTACAGTTCCTTTGAGTTCTGTGAAAAGTGTTACATAAAATAATAGTATTCTTCTTCTTCTACTTATTATGATCAACTGTTTTTTTTATTTTGATGAATCATTATTTATTCAAATGTGACGCTCGCTGCTTGTATTTGAAAAAAACTGAATTATTTTGGGATGTTAAGACGAAAGAGGAAAATAAGAAGACGACACCTTCTGCTCTATGAAACTGTGACGGACATTTTAACACATTTGCTGACATTTTAGAGACTAAATGACTAATTGGTGAAACAAGAAAATAATGGATGAACAGATCAACAGATAATTAGTTACAAGTGATTCTCGTCTTATCACTAGAGATGTTCCGATTCCATTTGATCTTTTCTGATATATATTTTCTCTTATCATTATTTTTTGCCCATAGGATCTTTAAAGGCTTCACACTCTCCGTTTGTTTCCTTTCCTTCCCTCCTCCACTGGCCTCTCTGGCTCCAGGTCTCAGTTAAAGCCTGAGGTAATTAGGCCACATGCAGCTGAAGGGACAGAAGTGTTTCACATGCGAGAGCAAAGACCCCCGAGCTTCAGCAACCACACAGAAAAGGTTACAGTGGAATACATTACACAGATTACAATCCAAATATCCATCCACGTATCAATCCATCATCACAGGACAGCATCCTGTAGTCACGCTTTTTTTTTTTAATCATACTGTGTGTCGGCTTCTCCTCCTCACTACATGGCACTTCCACATGACACATGTCTCGCCTGCACTGGCTGTCAGCCCTCATCCATCTGTAGTGATAAAACATCCCCTGGGTGCCTGGAGATACAATGCATCCAATGTCAGCACGGTCAATTATTCATACTGATGGAGCAGCGCAGATAAAACGCTCAGGTCTCTGGCACGCTTTTAACAACCTTAAATGTAACAGCTAACTACCTTTTAAGAGAAAAACTCAATTAAATGCACACATGCAGTTCCAATTTTCTAAAAAAGCATGACTTTTTTTTTTCCTGAGTGGCCTTCATGTGGTGTTGGGTTGCCTCACCGAGCAGCGAGGAGGAGCTCTCCGTCCCCCCAGGCTGGTTTTATATTGTTCTGTAACATAGATGAGACATTGTAATAAGGCTCTGATGGATTACACGGGGGAATCTACGGCCAGACGGTCGGCAGATAACCTTGTTGCTGTTTTACACGTGGGGAAGGCCTGGGAAGTGTGTGCATCCCGGGAATACATCAACATGCTCCAACACGCCCTATAAGAACCCAATAAAAGCTCTCGTGCACTTATAGCTTCAGGCTGCTGCTCCATCGTGTTTTCCCAACTCGGTCTTGGGTTGGTGGTGCGTTTCACGGTCGGGTCTCTGAGTGATGGTCACCCGTCATGGTCGTCTATACGCATGTAATAGACTTAAGAACCACACACGCTGCTTGTCCTCGAGATCACAGGCCAGACGAAAAGGATAAATTGATGGCATGTGAATCCAAGCCGAGCCACGGGCACACATGCACGAGCAAGACCAACTAGTGTCATCATGATACTGGAGTTTCTAAATGTGATACAGTAGCGCCGCAGGAATGAGTCCTAACCAGGAATTAAGTTAGCATTTTTGCACTTCTGGTTCCTTCTTCTCACAGTCATTGGGTTTTTTTTGAATCGGTTAAAGGCCTGAAATAAGGTCTGTGGTTAACAGAAGCTTAAGAGAGTTCCACGTTTTGTCCTACGACACAAAAGACACGGCAGTAAATACCCAACGCTTGAAATATAAAGTGTTTATGGGACTTTTTAAGGGCGGTTGCTTACAGGCGGAGAAATGAGACTACAGAGGTCATCAGGGACATTAAACTTCATCACGCTGAACACGGAGACTCATCTGCTCGCGAGTGAATCTTCACTTAAAGAGACGAAAAACAGTGTTTCAGACAGAGGGAATACAACAAAGCTGCAGCACTGGACTGTGCTGAGGTGTTTATGTAACCTATTCTAGCAGTAACACAAAATAAAAGTATGAATCTAAAAAATGAGCACAATGTCTCCTTTAAATAGCCCGGAGTTTAAAAATGATTTGACGTGAGAGCACAGCTGGTTCCACCGTACAAAACTGCAGAAAAGTCATATTAAAACCATTTAAAATATTCAGAATGTATCAGAAAAACTGCATTTTTGACAACATTTTTTTCTTGATATCTTTAAAATCTCACTTGTTCCTCATTCTATAAGACAGAAAAAAAATCGAGCTCTGATTTTCTAAATAAAGCCTGAATAGAAAGCGATTCTATTTTTCCTCCTTTTTCGATGCCACAGTCTCAGTTGCATTCCAGGAAGTTTGTGGCAAGACATTTCCTGCTTGATAACGCGGTCATGAGGTCTATGACACGATTAAGCCTCACTGACCAATATGAAAGGAGTCTTTCTTGGTTAAGACTCCCCTACTGTCACAGACTCCAGTGGTTCGGCCCGATCCGTGCACAAAGTGAGAAAAACGGCCCGCACGAGAGAAACTCAATTTAATGGTTCCTCTAAGATTTAGCTGTCAGGGTGAAATATCTTCTCATGTCTCAGCTCCGTGTTTTATGAGCAGAAATAAAAATAGCGTTAGAGAGCATTTATTCTGAGCCTTTTTAGATCAGGTGACCTGATGCTGAGCAGTAATCAGCAGCCGGGTGACACACGCTGCGGTTCACAGCTCACCGCTCCAGCTTCTCTTCGCTCGAATCATGTGAGCACAACGTCAAACTCTGCAGGAGGAAGTTTCGCCAGCGCAGTCCAGAGCGGGCCAAAGTACATAGAGACCATACTCATCTTTGTTTTGTTTCCCCTGCTACATTATCTGACGCTGTGACTTCGCTTTGTCTCTGTGTTATCACAGAGAGGGAAGGTCAAAGAAAGACGTCATGTGACCGTCAGCAAAAAAGACAGATGAATCTATATCTTTAGTTGCTCCTGCTGAGTTAAATTCAACTTGAATAACCACCATCGTTGTGGTCAACTGATGTCAAACAGCCCAGTCGGACCTGTGCAAAGCCCTACAAATTCAGAGTATAGCGTCTGGGAAATGTCAGAAAAATGAAACACAACCTTCCTTCCAGAAATAGCCGTACTTTCAACTCATCAATCTTCCCTAAATCCAGCTTGTTAACAGAGTTAGACGTTCCTACTTCAACACGATGATACTGTTTGTAGATTAGACTGGTAACAAATAGCACCAGAGTAATGCAGTTTTCTTTTAATATGAGCTAATGGAAGAAACACGCAACACAAACAAAACCCCCCCACCAATCTCGTCGCTGAACGAACGCATGGTGAGTTGTTTAAAAGGGCTGATAAGAACAGCAACACGTCGAAAATCATCTGTAAGAGGTTTGTGTTCTCCGGCCAGCAACAGCTAATTGAGTAAATAGGCAAGAAGAGACCTAACAGAGAGCCAAATGAAATCCCTCCCCTGTCCCCGTTACTGTAATGATTTCCACATTTCCTTTTTCTTTTTTTTTTCCCTTCCTCTCCTCGCCTCATTGATGGAATGTATGCTTTACTAAGTCAATACCAGGGGGAAAACAACAACGCCTTGACTTCAATTGCATTAAACAGCACTGGAGTCCAAAACACATTACAACAAGGACTCTCTTTCTGTCTTCGATTCTGTGTTCTCGTTCTGCTCCAGAGTTCTGACAGAACAAAGCACCCGGGGATGGACGGGTGATGGACGGGTGATGGATGGAGCACGG
>CAEMYA010000186.1:2511844-2527570 GCA_903131615.1 Diplodus sargus | reverse complement strand
ACTTAAAAAAATAAATAGATAAGGATTCTATTTATCTCTTCATTGCGGTCCCGTCGTAGCGACTCCAGACTGAAGCTGCGCACGCAGCTCAGTCAGCGGGTCCTCCTCCTCCTCCTCCTCCTCCTCTCTGCACAGGGACGGATTAAAACATAAAGATATCTATTTGATTATTTCTATTTCTATTTTTTCTCTAAATACATTTCAGATATTAAAGGGTAAAAATGAATACACGTGGTTTAACATAAAAGATAATACATAAAAGTGCAGAACGTGTTTTCTTCACGTGACGTCTGTCAGAGGTTTCATTAACAAAAAAAAAAAGAGGAAAAAAAATAAACGTTTCCTGAAAGAAAGTATGTAATTTGGCACGTACTCAAAGCAATCAAGGCTGCATTAAATTGGTACACTGACAAATTCAATTAATTTATTTGCTAGTGTAACCTAGGCAACGGTTTCCCAATCTGAGGGTCGAGCCCCTACAAGAGGTCTCCAAAGGAAAAACAGAAACAAAACCACTCTGATGACAATTCTGTTCATTTTCTCAGACTTTTCTCAAATCTTTGAATTTTTTCTTGTGTATACGTGAATCATTTTGTGCACTTACAATATCTGGAGAATCAAATTTCCAATAATACATCAAATATTTAATCAGGTTTAAAGGTGCACTATGTAGTGTTGGGGAAGAAATGTTAATCAGAAGGGAAAATAATCTTCATTGTCTGATTTTAGTGCTTAAACAAACCAAATAAACAAACTCTCTACTCCACTTCATAATGTCTCACTTTGTTTATATGTGGCGGACCCCGCCGCCTAAATAGCTTCCAACAGTGTTCTGGGGACCTTATCTTCCTCTGAGAACACCTTGTTTACTATGTTAAAAGATAAATATTTCTGATTTTGTGTTATTAACCCCTTGAGTTTGAATCTTCTTCTCCAAAACTACAGAATGCCCCTTTAAACGGAGATAGATTTTCTCTCTATGACCTCCGTATCTCATCACAGACAGATATAATAAACTGTGGTGTGGACTGTGTCGGCCTAACCAGGCTGTAATTTGACATAAATCAAGATGTGAATATGAACATAACCTCACATGAACTTCAGCCAAATCATTCCACCAAACCAACACAGATAATAAACACAAAGAAAGTCCCAAAAAACTGAAGGAAATAAAGCAGGTTACGCCCGAAATCGACAGTACAGGAGCAGGGTATGATTTCTGAGAGCTGGACTGTATTTTTGTTCCTTTATTTAACGCAGTACCCTCGACAGTACGAGCCTGCCGAGGGTCTGATGTCAGCAGCAGAGGAGAATGGAGTTTGGCAGCTGCTGATGAAAGTCTGGTAGTGACGGCCCGGGTGAGCAGGATCCCCTGGGTCTCCATATCAGTCCCAGCCAGCCTCGGGCTCTGCTGCGGGGCCCCGGGGCCTCTCATTGTTCCGGGGGGAGTCTATTTAATGCAATATAATGAGCCTCGCAGTACACCCTGGTGGCCTGGTGGTGACTTTGGTGTGGTTGCCTCCCCGGCGCTCCTCCCCCCACAGTGCATACACTCAGTATTACTCACATCGCACACATCAATACCCAATTTAATCTGTGTGGATGAGCTCAGGACTGTTTCCGGTACAGTGAGGCTACAAATGATGGAGGAGACATTACGAATCCAAACACGTAGGCCGTATGATCCTCGATGTTACCCTCTGAGTTTTTTCCCCCTGAGCTGGACGCAGACACCTACAGTTTGAATCACCACTTACATATAAATGAGTGTTTCTGCACCGGGGAGGGGGGATGAGAATCCTATTTGATTGTATGAAAAAGCAAGACCCTCCCCAGGGTTATCAAGCAATCTTTAGAAAAAGCGCCGCTGCACCCTTCCTCCCCACGTCTGAAAACAATACGTTTATGACAAACACAAGCAAATGGTAAAATATCGTCACTCTCTTATTCTTTTGAATAAAGATCAGTTAAATAAACAGTTTATGAAAAGCCACAGAGTGTGTTTACCAGTAACAAAAGAAACCGTTGTGGGTTCTGAAAGGTTTGAGTACTGCAGTATTTTCATTATTCTGAGCTATTCATTCAATATTTGACGTCGCTGCAGCTCTACTTCCTGTTTTGAAGCAGACTAAAGGACTGACTGTATAGGCATTATGTGGAGGCGTTATAAATCTGAAACATACTTTGCTCGTTGTCAGGTTAAAAAAAATATTTTGGGTTATCACTACAATAGGTTTTGATGCTTTATGCTGTGCTAAATTAATTCCTACATGCCCAACAAGCCCCCTAGGCATAAATTATGCAAATAAATGATGTGGTGACGTAGTGTGATGTCACAAAGTCACAGAATTAAAGGCGACACTACAGACGAGGGCGCTGCAGGAGCTTCTGATCAGATCGGATTAGATTTTTCATTTAAACTCTCTCAGTATGTATATTTTCTTTCACATGATCAGCTGCAACTTCAAATTGTAAAATATCTGTCATCATCTGTTTAATTTGATGACCATAGTTACACTGCCAATAACGCTTTTATAAGAAGTAAGTTACGTTCTTACAGAAGTTCATTCTCTGGGCCCCAGGTAGTCCTTATATGTTATATGTTGGTAGAATGAGCGCTAAATGACCTGAACGAAGGATTTTAGTTGAGATAGTTAACAGGCTCATTCTCAGATATATATTTACAAGCACCACCCGCCCAAACACAGCTGCAGACCAAGTGAGAGAGGAGCACCAGTACCAGCATCCAGTGGAAGCTCAGTTGGATTTAGATCTGGGGGATCTGGAGGCCAGGTTGACTCCTTGAGCTCTTTCCCATGTTCCTCGTGTCGTTCCTGAGCAGTTTTTGCAGTGTTGCAGGTGCGTTGTCCTGTTGGAGGGGCACTGCCATCAAGGAGTGCTGCTGCCATGAGGGGGTGTACTCGGTCTGCAGCTGTGTTTGGGTGACTGCTGTTTGTCAAAGAGACGTCCACATGAATGCTCGGACTCATGGTACCCAACAGAACATGGCATTGGATCACAATGATGAATGTAATTCACCTGTCACTGGTTCTAATGTTGTGGCTTTCAGTGTATACACATGTTAAATACTTTCAAATGAAATCAACTAAATGCAACCTCCATAAATACACACAAAACCTCCACAAATACACACAAAACCTCCACAAATACACACAATCCACCACAAATACACACAAAACCTCCACAATGTCAGATATGTCATTGTCAATGTCAACAAATACACACAAAACTTCCACAAATACACACAAAAAATCTCCACAATGACACACAGAATTACCACAAAAATCTCCACAAATACACACAAAATTACCACAAAGAGACTCAAAACCTTCACAATGACACACAAAATCTCCACAATGACACACTAAATTACCACAAATACACTCAAGACCTCCACAAAAACACACAAAACCAGTTGAAGGGATGAATCACTGAGACAAACGAGACAAGCCAAACTTTGGAGACGAGCCACAGGAGCCTGAAGGAAAAGACTGTCACCTGTACTTCACTATGGGCATCAGATCTGGGTGATGTATCTGCAGTGTACTGATGGTCCCGTTCGTTTCTCCAGAACGAGCAGATGAGCCGGACTCTGGGACACGAGAGGAACCAGGAGCTGAGAGTGTGAGCAGAGGAACGGGCTGCTGAGGACGTCGCAGCTGCTGCCGCTCTAGTTGGACGACGGTTTCCTGGACTGAATCCTGATTTCCTGTCATCATGTTCTTTGGACTGACATGTTTTGATGACAAACTCATTCAGTTCTTTGTGGACTACGGTTTCACCCGCTCAGAGACATGGACTCCGTTCTTTTATTCAAGCCAACTTCTCATCAGCTCCTACAGAGGAGCAATTAAAAGCGCCCTGACTGGAAACATGACTGTACGGTTCGTGCACGGCCGTACAGGACAGGAAGGCACAGAGCCTCAGTGACACTGATGAGGTGAGGTGTCTGCACAGAGCTCAAAGTATACTATTACATACTAATACATACACGTATATGCAATACTAATACGTTAAATGACTCAAACTCACCTCTGTTTACAAGCCTGGTGTTGTAAAATGTTTGCAATCATACAATCTCGTGTAAGAAGGCAAATAAAAAAACATTCTTTTATTCATCAACTCCCTTCAAGTATGAATGTTTCCCATACTAGTTAATAAGTATTACTAAGGGTCAGTTTAATATCCATGGCTGGTAACTCATTGAATCGGCCATTTTGTCTCTCTCTCTCTCAGACATACCACCTTTCCTCTTTCCCGTCTCCTGCTCCCCTGATAGTTTCGCAGTGGTGCAGCTGTGTACGTTCTTTGGAAGGACTTTACTTGTCCCGTGTCCGTGCTCTTCATCATCCCACAATGATCAAAGTCATGTTGGGCCCACATTAGCTTTGTAAGGCCTATAACAATATCTACTGTACTGTCTGTAGCGCCGGAGGGCAGATAGTGACACAAAGCCTGCTGTAAGACATGAAGACAAACAACGACAGAAAGACATGTCTGTTGTCAACCAACAGCAGACTGTCGAGCACTTCCTTACTGTTAGGTGCTAAAGTGCCCAATTATATTTCCACGTTCTTCCCTTGAGAATGAAAAATACTTGATTTCTACACCACCTACCATCGAGCCAGTCTCCAGTGATAATCGAGGTCAGGGGTCACGGTCAGCGTGCCTGTCGTTCGGGGTGACAAACAGTCCCGGGCTTTGTTTACCTTTTTTTTTTCTCCTCTTCACTTCCAGTCTGAACCCAGTTGACATTTAATGACCGAGAACAAGGAGTTTTTGTCCGTCACAAACCGGTTTGACATTATCCAGAGCAACAAAGAGAATTCATGGCTGTCTTTAGAGCTGCAGCGCGACCATGACAGTGACAGAACACATGCAGGGATGACATGTTAATGACTGCAGCTCAGACCCGAGTCCGGAGGGGAACCGGTTCAGATGGAAGATTGGAAAAAAAAAAGATCTGTCTCTGCCTGAGACACAGAGAGGTCTAATTATTTGTATTCCAAATTTGCTTTTAAATCACCCAGAGGACATTCAACTAAAGAACGCCCTCTAGTGTTCAGACGATGTCCCAGAATATCACTCAAAACCTCTAATTCTGTTTAAGAAACACAAGTCAAGACAAATATATACAATGACAATGTTAGAGTGCTTAAAAACTCAAACTGACGACTTCTCTGTTGATCCCTTCGAGGACAAAATACATCTGATTTTACTGTTTGTTTTTTCTCTAATTCTCAAGTCTAATTTTGTTTTGAGATGTGGCGCCATCTATTTAAGACAAAGCTGAGACTGATGGACCATAAACAGGTCGAGGGATTCTTCGGATTCTTGAGTAAAAGAAGCAACAACACACTATTAAAAACACTTGATTACAGGACCATCAGTGAAAAAGTTCTGGGGATTTTGTTGATGATTTAAACAAAAATCACAACAAGTTGTCCTCAAACAAAAACCGTGAAACCCTTAAAAAACAACAATAACATGCAATTAACCAGCGAGGCAGAGAGTCATTTTCAAAGCAGTCACATTTATTTGTCTTTTATACACATTTTGCTAAGCAGCCTGTGGTGCTAGCACTTGGCTTTGATAGGATTTACTATGGGATTTCCACAATGCTTACTAAAAAATAAATACAAGACAAAGTGTTCCACAGCTCAAAAATATACAAAGGTTTTGAAATTAATGTAAACTTTTGAAAACATTTCTTTTTTTTTCATTTTTTTACATTAAGAAACAATTCAACAACCTTTGAGACGATTCCAAAAGTCATCGTATTTACAAGTTTGTACAAAAAAAAAAGAAAATTACAAAGCTGATAGCTACAGTACACAGAGGAAGTGAAATGCATCTAGTACCATACAGTAAGTTACGCTGCGTTTCTTCTTTAGTATCAGTTTTTATGTTTTCAGTCAAGTAAACGGGCAGAGGAAAGAAAAAAAAAAACAGCTGGATGCCACTAACGTGCACGTTCTAGCCTTTGGCAGAAGCATCTCGTTTCGCTCTTGAAGCGAACTGAGCGTGAATATTACTGAAGGAAAGTCAAACAGCTCCATGTAAAAAGGTCTATAAATATCTCCAGGTACAGCAAGAGACAACTGAAACTTCACAAACGTCACTTTATCAGTGCAAAAAAAACTAACAGGATCAAAAAGAAAAAAGGTTGGAATGAAGGTTCACGATGTGTACCCTGTTATATTATGACATTGCATTAGTACGGAGCATCATTAAGGCCAAAATTAAGATATTTACAGTGTACCTGTGGAGAAGAACGGCTCTTCCATCGGGTAATATGGCTACATAGACTATTATTTTTGCATAATGGTCGAGCGTCCATCACTGCAGTAAACACCATGTATCTATTATAACATTATTGTGAGCGTGCGGGACTCAGAGCGCCAGGGTTACAACTATAACCTCACTTGTAGCTTATGACTGTTCGTGCCATCTTTTCATGACATCATCGAGTTGCTCGTCCCATTTGTCTCTGCAAACCAGTGTCTGAAATAAGATTTAAAAACGCATCTCTCGTAAGGAAAATAAGTATCTGAATATAATACGTGATTATTAATACCAGCAATTCGTTGCATAATTCAGCTGTAGGTTGTCTGAAGGTGTAAAACCAAATCAGGGAGCGTGCAGAGAGTTTCTGTGTCGGTTACAAAAATAAATATATCTCGATTGTTGCCACACAGGAAACACGAAACCGTGGCAGGTTTGATTTTTGACGGGGGAGTAAAATAGAGGAGCATTTGGTACAAAAATGCCTTATTTCCAAATCCATACCGTGTTCTTTCCATCATCAGATTTAACCCTCCATCCTCCATCAAAACCCCCCAGAAATCTCACGAAAACACTCAACTTGCTGAGGCCCGAGCTTCTCCGTCACTTCCCGTCTCTTGTTGAGTAAAATAAGGCATATTAGATCCTCCTGAACACTTTCCACTCGCCTCTTTCAACAATTCGTAAACACACCAAGTCAGCAAACCAGAAAAAAAACAAACATTTGACCTCCTTGTTCTTTTACAGCTCACCTGTTTCACAACCTCCGACTCTTTTTGTTCACTTGTTCGTGTCCCATGTTAACACCTGCTCTCCTCTCGTCTCCTAAGATTGTCGAGTTAGTGCTTCGATGGTTCCCGTCTCACCTCTAGCTATTTTTCTTATTGCATGAGAATTTTAAAAACGTAGCAATAGTTTTTTTTAAATTCATTATAGTATTTTATTTAATACGCTTTTAAAAGGACTGAGTAAAATATACAATTGCATCCAGGCTTCACATTTTATTTATATGTTCCCACTGCTGTTCCTCACAGTGCTGATCCTGATGACGGGGGTTCATAATTCATCTGTACAACTGGCGTCAAGAAATGTAAAAATGGAGTCTAATTGCATAGGTATTCACAGAATACATACAGCTCATCCACTATATTTCTCTTTTTCTACAAGATACTGACAGAAATGTCAAACTGGGCGCGTTTTTCTTAAAATTCTGAAGATAAATCTGACGGCAGGGAAGTTAAGATTTAACATTTATATACTGCAGTCGGGTTGAAGGAAGGGAGTTTCCTGTAGAACTGAACTGGATTCATGTTTTGCTCATCACTTCTATTCATTAATAGTAATAATAATCATAATAATAATCTGGTTCCCTGTTGCTAATGTATTCATATCATAAGTATATTATTTAGACGCACTGTATGTATAAAACATTTCCGAACACAGATAAAATCGTTTAAAGTATCCACACGATAACCAAAAGGAAACAGCTATGAAACTCAGCCACAGTTAGTAAAAGCAGAATTATTAACACATGATTTATCCCTAATGTTCTGAAAACCTCCTCAGCACATCTCATATATATTAAAACTCATTCTGGTCCATTTGTTTTTTGTTTTTTTCTTCTGTAAACTAATGAAATCATATCATACCTCTCGACACCTCTCACTGTCTCTACGTGGAGCCCTGTGACGAGCGGTCGTCGTGAGGACTCCCGTCTGAGTTCTCCGCCTCGCCCTCGGAGATCGCCTGCATCGGCACCGGGTACAGTCTGCTGCGCATGCCGTAGCGGCTGCTGTTGGCGGGCGGCGGGATTCGGGAGCGGCCCTGCCTCGAGGCAGCGGACATGTGGAAGGATTTCGGGGAGAAGCCCTCAGCGTTGGCTTTGGGATAAGGGCTGGAGAGCTGATCTGGTCCTGGTGGAAGCTGCAGGGGGGAGGCGGGCTCTTCAGGCTGTCTGGGCGACTCCGTCAGCGAGTCTCCAGGAGATTTAGGAGCGATGGGGCTCTTGAGGATCTCTGTGGCGGACATGCGGTAACTTGAGTCCGAGCGGCTGCCCTTTTTCAGCAGCAGCAGTTTGAACTCCTCGTTGGAGGTGCTGGACCTCTTCACGTTCCTGTAGATGGGCCCGGTGACCCTCTGCAGGCCGGGCGGGGTCATGGGGGAGGAGGGTGACACCAGCGAGACCGGAGAGCTGACGGCGCTGCTGGGCGGCGTGTTCCCCGATGCAGCAGCGAGGCGGTTCCTCACGCCCAGCTCGCTGGAGTCCTTCCGGCCCAGCACTTTCCTTTTGGACCTGAACATGAAGAAATCCGGTTAAGTCTCTGTAAACTGAGAGTGAAGACATAGAGGTTGTGTCAGAGGGGCTTACCTGTGTATCATGGCGAACAGATCCTCAGTGGTCCGAGCTTTGGTGGGCGACAGAAACACGCCGTCGTCCTCCGGCTTCGACTCGTCACTCTGAGGGGACGCTGTGATGTCACTGGGCGCAGAGTCTGCTGACAGGAAGCAGTCAACATTAGAACTCACTGCGTACACTGAATGTTCTACACCAGGGGTTACAGACGTTTCTAACATGTGAAGATGAACTAATTATTATTTTTTTATTACTGAAGAACAAGTCCATCACTCTAAGAACTCTGTTTTTTTTGGTCTGGCGGCCACTCCTCAATTCATCCTCATTTTTTTTTCATTGTCTTAATTTTATGACTTATTTGACCCAGATGGGTTGGAATCAGACCCGGTGATAAGCCTCAAGAACACTAGAAATAGCCGACCTCCTGGCAGATGGTCTCGTTTGCTTATGTTGGCCACGTAGAGGCATCTTAAAGTTAAAGTCCAACCAACGAGGAGATTTAATTCCAAATGACGTTCATGCAGTAACCTCTGCTGTCAGTGACCATAAATGTCAAGATATGACATGATGACCCTTTACCTTTACTGAAGTGGTCCTCTGTCTCTGCCGTGGACTCTTTTACATCCTGTGAGGCACTCTGGGCTGAAACTGACGTCTCATATTCTGCTTCTGTCTCATTACTGATGGGACTCCCCTGCAGCGTCTCTGATTGGCCGTTGGCAGCAGGCACTTTGTCGAGACCGTTGGATCTGTTGGGTGAACTGTGCTGAACAGAGACAGGAGGACCTGCTTTTATCTCTTCTTCTTCTTCTTCTTCACACGGCTCAGTTCTTGGCTCTGACTGTGAGCAGACAGGTGTTCCTGCCGACTCTCTGCACGTCTCTCCTTCACGACTCTCTGGGACGTCTAACCACGACTCTGACTCCAGTCTGAATGCTGTCACGCTCTCTAAAGGAGTCTCTCTGTCCTGATTGATCCTCGTCTCACTCTGACAAGCTGCCTCTCCGTCTGCGAGCTCTTCGTTTGAGGTAAACATTGATTCACACGACCCCTTCGAGGGTGTGTGATGATGTGAGTTGCGTAGCTGGGGACTTTTAAGCTCTAAGGATTTACAACCGGAAAGTATGCTAGTAAAGTTCACAGTGGGACATTTGGGAGCGGTTTTATCCTCGTGACTTCCTTCATGGTCTTTACTGATGGACCGGAGCTGCACTGAGTGCAGCACTGTGGGCGTGATGGACATGGGATGGGCGTTAAACACCTCTGAGTTGGGTGGAGCTACAGGTTTGGGTGACGCTGGGGCTTTCTGTTTGTTTTGGTGAAGGTTTTGAATCTGCGTCCTGAAAGCTGGAGACTTGTTTCCGGCACTGTGAAGGGCACTTAAGTCGAGGTGAGAGGGCGGGATGATCGGCAGCTCCAGGTCTCCCTTTGACGCGGCTCCGTCCCTGCAGGAGAACGACTGCAGCGACAGAGACGAGAGAGACGACTTCCTCTCCGGGACCTTTGGCTTCCTCTTGCCGCTGGACGGCGACAGCGGTCCGGGGAAGAAGGCGGAGGGGAACGAGGAGGTGGGGGTTTCTGACTGACTGGAGTAGCCGCTGGATGGGCTGGCGAGAGCTGCCAGCTTGTCCGGAGACGTCAGCTTGAAGTCTCCTTCCACTGATGGAAGCGACGGGGTGGTGGCTCTGGAGCCGGACTGCGACGTCTGAGACTCGGAGCTTTCCTGCGACTTGATGCATTCGATGACCGTCGTCCCCGTCGCTGTGCTGGAGTTCGACAAAGACCTGTAAGGATCGCTGGATTTCAAATCGTTCAGCAGCCACAGATCTGCATAGTCCGACTGCACAACCCCGTCGTCCTTAAACGAATGTGCATCCGTGGAGCTAAACACGCCCAAGTCGGGCAGATCAGCCGAGCCCTCCACCCCCCAGACCACGAGAGGCTCTCTGACCAGTGAGGAGTTCTCTAAATGACCTGGAGAGCCAGACAACACCAGCTGCAGGTTCCTCTCCTTGGAAGACAGTGGAAGCTGCTGCCCACATGAAATCTTTGGTTCTTTCTTGTCGGGGATGTGTCCCTCACTGCATATTTTTCTTAAGGACGAGCTCCTCTTGGGCGGACACGGCTTCGCCTTTGGTTTCCTCAGAGACAGGCAGCGTCTCCCCAGAGTCATGAGCCCGCTCAGTTCAGACAGGCTGCAGTCAGAGCCCGGGGCTGCATAGTTGTACGTGAAGCTTTTGCTACCTTTCAGACCGCAGTCAAAGTGCATGGAGGTGTAGTAGCCTTCAGTGTCTACAGAGTAGTGTGAGACGGAGTCGGCTTTCTCTGACATGGGTTTGTCGGAGAAGCTGCTCTCACAGGTGGCCATGCTGGTGAAGCTGGGGCAGCCCAGGCTGCTCTCGGCCTCTCTGCTCGGCTCGGGGCTGAAGTCCTGCGGGTGCGGAGGGTCCGGGAGCGGGTAGCTCCACTCCCGGTCGATGGGAGTGCCGGCCCCTACTTCCTCTAATATGTCCATAGCTGTGGAGGAGAAGGAGCCGGCCCGCTGGGTCCGGAGGCTCTGGTAGTGGTCCAGCATGAAGCTGGTCTGGTCGTCGTTGGCGTGAGTGGCAGTGTTCAGGGAGAGCTCGGAGTCACAGTGTGAGGAGCCCGTCAGCGGTGGAGAGGCTGCGGGGGGGATGGTCTCTGAGGTCTGGGAGGGGCAGGTGGAGCTGCTCCCGCTCCAGTTCCCGCTCGAGGACTGGTGGTCGTCCTTGTGGTCCATCTGTCCTCCCAGCACCCCCGCCACGGAAACGGAGTGAACGGGGCTGCTGAAGGTGTCTGAGCTGGACGAGATCTCACAGCTGCCCATGTCGGTCTTCCTGGGCAGCTGTGATCTGGTCCTCTCCATCCAGCTGCGCTCTGGACTCTCCATGAGCTGCTTGTACTTCAGGCCCAGCTGGTGCTCGGACATCGCCTGGTCGTCCGCGCTCTCCTCGTCCTTCAGAATCAGCTCCCCAGGTCCAGGCAGGAAGTCCACAGTGTCGAAGGGGGGGAGCTCCACCTCATCATCGCTGTCATTGTGCCCGTTGTCCATCATCCTGTTCCCGTCTCGGGGAAGACTCCGGGAGCGCAGCCGCGCGCCCACAGAGGTGGAGAACATGGCGTCTGCGCTGTCCTGTAGACACAAGATGTTGCCTGCAGAGTGGGAGAGGGAGTGGGAGACTCCCTGGCCTCTCTGGGCCCTGATCCTCCTCCGAGACGGCGCGCCCGAAATCAGAAAATCTTCCGTCTGGCAACCTGAGTCTCTGGTGCCGAGATGACTGGCCAGCTCCTCACTGGAGGGAGTGATATCGGGACTGGCATGAACTATCACTGTCCGCTCTCTGGAGCCAGGAGAGTCATCAGAATCTGCGAGAAGAAAGGAAGAAAGAAACTCAGATACAACTTCAGATTAAACCTGAGACGAGCACGCTCTACTGCTCTTAATAAGTCCATCTTGTTTCCATCTGTCAGTGTCTGTCTCAGTAACACAAACATATAAAAGACATTTCTCCGTGTCAGTACCTGACAATGAATTACAATCCTGCTTTAAAATCCAGCTGAGAACTTCTGTTGCGTGTCATCTCTCTCTCGCCTCATTTCCTGTCATCTCTCTTCTGTCGCCTGGCTAATAAAAGCACGATACGTCCTAAAATTATCTTTAAAAAGTAGATCAAATGTGACTTCGCCTCCTTTCATGTTCATGTCGACATATAACGAAGCTTTCCTCCTGTCGCGTACTGATGTGGATTTTAACACACCGCAACACTTAACACACTGAACTGCTTTGTATTTCTAGCGGCCACATTTTCTCTGTGATGGAAAAATACATGTGATTTAAACCCTTCACACTAAACCCTTTGTGTAAGCATGTGTCAAACATTACAGCATATAAAAGAAACTTATTTGACTTCCTTAGCAGCAATCACCACACGCATTCATTCATGTAATTACAATCAGTTACATACCTAAATCCCGCTGCACCTGTCTGGGAACGCCGGCGACGGTCCTCCGTCTCCTCAGCTTCCTCCTCCTCTGAAGCACAGACTGCGAGTGAACGAGCGAGCAGCGCACACTAGCATCTCTGTCAAAGCCAACCCCTGCAACAGAGACGGGACATCTGAGGAATCTTTGTTTAGTGGCAACGGCAGCGATTCCTTCTTTCAGTCTCTCACGCCGTCTCGTAAGATGAACTAGATTAGAGGTTCCACAAAAATAGCATTCGGGAGTAGAGGACAGTTATCTGATGGAGCTCCACGGCGCAGTAAACCAAAGTGGGCGCCTGAGAAATTATGGAGCATTTACTACTTAACAGAACGTCTGAGCTGCCACACTGTGAAAGGTAAACTATGTTTGTGACTTATTCAAAACACGCAACTGAAAACAGGGGAATAATCCTGTTTTCTGCTTCGGTTTTTGTTGTTGCCTCTTTGTTTTCCTGCCTCTCCCTCGCCATTCGTTATGACTGTCATGTGATAGCAGGTCAGGCCTTTCAGCTCCATAGCAATCACTGGACTTTGCTTACAATGTGCATTTTTTCCCTCTTAACTGTCTGTGACTCGGCCACTGTTGCGGTACAACTCTTCTTTTGAGTCACTGCGAGCGGGAGTAAATAACATCGGCAGGCCCTTTTCAACAGTTTGGACAGCGCTAATTAGCATTCGTGTCACGGCATCTCGCCTCGCAGTCACATGCACGGAGCGTTAAAGCACGAGAAGGGAAGTTAACGGGGCATGAAAGCATGACTTGCACGTTGAGAGAGACTGTCTGTGGGGACGTTAATGTCTCTGGTAATGATGATGTTTTGTAATTAATGACAGAACTTCAGTATTTATTGCAAATACAATGTTTTTTCCTGTGATGTGGGAAAGTTAACACAACAAATGTACAGTGTTAATGAGGAGAGCCAAAACTCAGCAGAGAGCTGTGTGTGTCGTCTCAAGACACACTGTGACTCATTTCTTCTGACAGCTTTCTAACAATAACAATAAATGTTAAAAGAATACTTTGGCGTTAGATGGTTTGATTGAAATCTCAACATGTGCACATAATATGAAACCAAGGCCAGCTGACAGCTTATCTTAGCTTAGTGTAGCATAAAGATTGGAAACAGAGGGAGCTGGCAAGCTGCGGTTTCAGTGGAACTTAGGTGCTGTAACCTCGTTCTTTCCTTGCAAACATCTTGACGAGACCATTTTTCAAACAAGCAACAAAGAAAATCACAGAGAGGACAAACATCTGCTTCGGTGAAAAACAAAGAATCTTAAATAAGTAATGATAAATGATGAGGTTTCCCCGCGCAAATACGGGATGAATAAACGGCGGTGAGCTCATCTTCCTGTCGGTTATAGTTTGGAATCTTTCATATTTACACACATCTGGTTTGTTTTTTGTTTTTGTGGGGGACATATGGTGTAAGCTGCGCCTTCAGCCACAGCGACAGGCTTAGGAAACTCAAAATGAAAAAGGAAATCAATGTGTGACTGTATGTCAGCGAGCTAGACAGCTTTTTCTGAGTCATTCATGTGAGGATATTCACGATCATCTCGATTCATGATTATCCTGACAATGAGAATTCACCATTTAACTTATTGAGTGTTGTTTATGGCGATTCGCAACAAAACCTATTACCGTCCTGACCCTACTGATGGTTGACGTTAAAAACATATAAAACAGGTGAAAGTCTGTGGAAGAGGATCAGCTCCCTCTGTAGATATCAAATCCTTAAACACAGTGATTCTTAGTTTCATGGGATTATACACCAAAAAACATATCATATTCCAGTTATGCCCCTAAATTCCCACTATATCAGCACACTGGACCTTTAACGGACGTAAAATTGGTGTCAATCTTCTCGTCTGACTGTGAGCAAGAACATAAATAAGTGCGTCTCCCCAAACTGTTCCTTTAAGAAAAGCTAAAGAAGAGCTAAAGCTAAAGCTAACATTACTGAGGGACCGAATGACAAACTTTAAGCAAATCTACACCACAGCTCGGTCCTGTCGCGACAAACAGATTAACACATAAACCAGTGAGTGCTTTGAATTTACCAGTCACATTAATGGGGATGACACACGAGTTGATGACGTGGGAACTGCTTTTCATTCGTTCCTCTGGGGTGGGCAGCGGCAGGGCTTTAGACCAGTTAGTCTGCTTGTCCAGGGTGGAGGGGATGTTAGGGATGGGAAACTTAGACCGGTGACCTAGAGCCACCCCGTCAGTGTCGGGGTCAGAGGGCGCAGCCTGCAACAGATGGATATTTGCATGGTTAGGGTGTTAAGGTTAGTCGGCATTACATGAGGAAATGGGTACGGCAGAGTTAAGAATGATCCAACTCAGCTTCTGGAACGGGAACGTGTCGAATGCAGTAATTTAAGTCGGGCTAAGTGTTTATGTGGGGGAGAGCTGAAGGCTAGGTGTGGAGATTAGTGTCTTATTAAACTGCGGCAAAGACTGCTTAGAGTCAGAGCGGAGGTAAATCAATACACGCGCCGCTCCAGGAGCTGAGTTTCATGTGGAGTGCAAAGAATCCAATAAGTAATGGAAACAAAGAGCATGCTTCAGCGAAAGAGAATGGAAAGCACAAGAGACGATCAAAGGCTCCACTCATGCGAAAAAAGAAGAAATTCAGAATGTAAAAACCTGTTAAAATACCTGCCAAAAGAGTTAATGGCTGCCTGACTGTATCCAGGCTTGCAAAAACGTCAGGCCAATAAACCTCCTGGCACACACTGTGCAGCACATGTCACAATAAACACTAATTCTGCCTTGAGATAAACAGACCGTCTCCGTCACTCAGCGCCGGGACAGAGATGCGACAAACGGCGTAAACAGTCATTTCCAGTCACAACACGCCGGTTTGGAAACTCTTTGCTCATGCTCCGACAATCTGAGGCACCCAGAGTGACTCTCCTGCATAATAACGAGACTCCGGAAACATTCGAGAGGAAATACTTCACGGCAGCATTCCTTCTGAACGGCAGTTTCAGTATCAATCACCGCACGGCCCTCCCCCTCGGACTTCTCCACAACTCCACATCCTTTTTTTT
>CAEMYA010000186.1:2465207-2511628 GCA_903131615.1 Diplodus sargus | reverse complement strand
ACCTCCACAACCCCCCAAAACAACCTCCCACCCCCCATTTAAAGCCAGCTCTCCAGCCTTTGTGCTCTCTGTTCCCAGCAGACCAATGAGACCCTGACAAAACCCCGGCCACAAAAGAAACCGGTTTCCTTGGAAACTTCTTCCGACTAGTAGGGGAGAGAAAAAACTCAAAAGGAGAGCATTTACAGCTGATTTGTTTCAAGAACAGAAAGGCAGTTTGAGGAGGATGAGCGAGACGATAGAGTGAAAGAAAGAGACGGTGAAGGAGAGGGAGGAAGAGTGGACAGGATGAGAGGGGGAAAAAAAAAGGAGTGGCAGTGTTTGGTGTTTTGCCCCTGTCCATTTCTTTCTCACGGCGGGCATCAAGCACGATATATTTGGTGAAGAAACAGCTCAGAGGGAGAAACGCGAGGCTGCCGGCTCTCTCAGGGATTGGTGCAGTGGGCAAACCGCAGCACAGAGGGATCATGGGTAATCACAGGCGCAAGCTTCCAAAAGTCAACCCTATCATTAGAGAAACCCTGAGCTGCACACACATTCCTCACATACTGGCCGCTCGGAGCCCGGCCCTTCCATCAGCTCCAACAGCAACTGTCTGTAAGTGCGTGAGGTGTCGGGGTGGGTGAAACTCTACAGCAGCGTTCTTCTACAGTTTCACAACAAACACACCGGGCCGGGATGCCAGAGAGGAGCTGCTGTAAGTGGGCATGCATTTCAAAAGAGATGTAAATCAGAAGGAGTCAGACAGGTGAGGAGATGTGAGATAGAGTGTTAGGAGGAGCACTCAGGAGGCGGGAGGGAGGGAGGGAGGGACCTCTACCTTTCTGCTCCAGGGAGAGAAGCGGCAACATTCGGTAGGGGAGGAGGAGCGGGTGGATTCGAACTGAATCACAGGGCGTAATAAATAAAAAAGGACAAAACAAAATGACAGAAATGAGCATGGAGATATTCAAATCAAACGTACACATGGACAAAACATACAACAATACTGGGGTCAACTGGGTGAGGAATGGAAAATATGTTGATGAGCCGACAGTAAAAACCCTTCCTGAAGTGATGAAACACAAGTCTACATGAAGGTTTAACAACACATGACGGTCACGTTCCCTCTTTACCTGCGTTTGTGCTAACTGAGTTGTTGCATCTCTAACGAGCCTCTCCGGCTGCTTGGAGGGAAAAATGTGCATTTCACTTCAAAAGTACATCAAAAATGTTTGCAAAGTGAGTACGTCATTATCTGTTTTATATGATATATACAACATGTTATATAGGCAAAAAAAGAGACAAAGGAAGAACTGTGTTATTTAATCAAGCTGGACAACTGGAAGGTTTATTTAGATAACTGATGAAGTGACTGATTTCCTGACTTCGTGACAGTCTCCTGTAAGAAAACCTGGATAAATCTAAAGACGGTTTACTGTCAGTCGTCTCACCGTTGTCAGGTTTACGCCCCTCTGTGCTTGCTTTGGGGTGATCTGTGGGGAGGGGTACGTGGGCATCGGGGGCACCGCCGAGATGGAGATGGTCACTCTCCGCTCCCTGCTGCCAGATTGTCTCCTCTGGGGATCTGCAGCAAGCATCGTGTAAAACAATCAGTGTGAAACCTCCCAACATACTCACAAACACACACTAACTCTCTCAACCTACATAAGAGCCTGTACGGATTGTTTTAACATAGACTTTAATGTCCTTTTCCTTAAGGGGCTGAACACAGTGAAAAACAAAGAAAGGAACACAACAGGCTGCAATAAATACTGCGACGCTTACAATGAGCAGTCGTTAAGTGGTGAGTGGAGGTGATTCAACATTACAGTCAGTGTAGTCAGCTCTGCTGTGTTGGACTGCATTAAGTGTTCCTGTGTATTTGTCCACCCAGTGGGACCACACAATGTGGCAACTGTCAACTAAATCATACCTGGAGCTGAAACAATTAGTGAATTAATCACTTAGTTGATCTAATGAAAATAAAAAGCCAGCTATTCTGATAATTAAAGAACAGTTTCAGTCATTTCTCAGGCAAAGATGTCAAACATTTGCTGGTTCAGGCTTCTTAAATGAGTCTTTCGGTGTTGGACTGTTCGAGTCAAACATAAGAAAAATTCTGAGGACGTCACTTTGGACATGATGAACATTTCTCAAAACCTTATATCGCATATTAACCTTACATATTATAGACTCAGAGATTAAGCAATGATGAAAATAATCATGAGTTGCTGCCATAATAATAAATCGAGATGAATTAAGTCTTGTGTTGCACAAAAACAAATATGATGACATTATGAGGGGGCCCAGGTGTTTATATTATTGTGTTCGGCCCTGTTACAGACGTGTTTTTCAGATTATGTCATCTGACACAATCCTCTGCTGCTCTGACAACCAGCCTGCAGTCACAAGCTTTGCCCACTAGAGGGCAGAGCAACCTCAGATTGAAGGAATTCACAACACGACACAGGCCCTGACAGTGGGAAGAATTTAACCCAGAGGTGACTTTTTAAAATAACGTTGGCAGCACAAAAAAAATATCTTGTCAAAAAAGAGGGAGAGGGAGAGACACGGAGAGAATGAGTGCCAGCTGTTTGGCTTTACATCTGCGTGGTGGCAGTGAGGGGCCTCACCTCGGTGCGGGGCCCACAGGCTGAAGCTGGCTTCCCTGTGGAGGTCTTCCACACATGCTGGCCGCGTGGAGGGGTGGAAAACGTTCCTCTGCTGATGCCAGGGAGCTCGGTAATGTGCCGTCAGCTTACTCTCCACATCCAGGTTTGACACCGCTGTCAGAGACAGAGACAGAGCAGGTCAGACATAAAGATTAAAGCTGGTGTGCAAACAGACTGAGTTACTTCTCTGAACCTCCTTGTGACTGTTAACTGGTAAAACATCCGTTCACAGTCGTATTTAACCTGTACTTTTCTCCTCAGCTACTATGTGATAGCTTGGAGCTCGCTAGCGGTATAACGGAATCGCCCGGCTTCTGTTCAGCAGGGGAAAAAGTCTCGGTTGTTATCGTTTTTTGATAAATGAGGTACGGCACATGTCACTGTGTACGCCAACAGATGTAATGGAAAAGCAACTCGCTTTCATCACGAGGGCCAGCCTGCTGAGCTCCGCGGGCACTGGTGAGACGGCCTTTAAATTTCCATTCTGGCATTTTTGCGGTGATACACTGGTTAAGATCATTAAGGTGAACCCAGACAAAACGCAACTCTCGAGCTTTCCATTACGGAGACAATGTGGTGCCTTGAGAGCAGCCGAGCTCTTAAAAAAAAGAGAAAGGTTTTGGGATCCAAGGTGGAGATGAAATACCAGAGAGAGGAGCGGGATAATCAGAGCCACCGTGAGCGGGACAACAGCCTGTTTACTAATGCAAAGCTATTATCTGCAGCTGAACAATGGCTCTTAATGCAACCTGATACTGTGACTTTCATCCTCTAAACACTGATGAGTACCTGGACTGATCTCCCCCTCACACCTCCTCACGTTACGGAGGGAGACGCTCAGCTCTCACATTACACACAGCACACCAGGGGCTGGGCGAGGGGGAAAAGTGGACGTTTTAAAGGACGATTTCAGGATTTACTGGATGCTGACTGCTTTAACGACAAGAAGAGGTGTGTTGTAAAGGAATATGTATGTTATGTGCGACAAATAAGAAAAAGGACAGGAGTTGACTGATCAATAACCATGTCCCAGTCGACAAACGAAACACCTCCCCCTCCCCCAAAACCAAACAAAAAAAATCTATTCCTTTGTCTCTCTTTCACACAAACACACACAATCTATTGCACTGACAGTCAGCGCAGTCAGACAGTAAAGAGCATTACATGTAAACGTGTGAGATGATATTCTACACGTCTAAAGGCGGATCCAAAGGAAATCTGGAGGATTATCACGGTCAGCCTTAACTTTAGCAGACATGCACTTCTGTCAGTCTTCCACTACCTGGTCGACATTTCTGGGCTCGTCCTTGACCTGGCAGCTTTTTACTGAAACACACTCTGTCTGACCTCCATGTCTGTTCGAAGGCAGCTTTGGTTAAGCTCGCTGCCAAGTTTGCTTTGTACATCAGCCAGAAGCTAATTTTAGTCTGAAAAAAGAGGACGTAGTTTGACTGCTACCAAAGGTCAGAATCAACGAGCAGCGTGACGACGGCGAACACTCTGACGAGTCCCGTCCAGGAGTCGTGGTGCCATGCATGCAGCGCCCAGGAGGAGAGTGTTTATCTTGACGTTCTCCATAAAACACCCCGGAGTGATCTGAGGACCTCTGTTGTGACCCTGCTGACCTGAAAACAAGCTCTGTGTTGTGTCTCCTGCTCAGCTGTGGATGCTGAACTCATCAGAGAGTCGAGTCACGTATGTGGAGCTGCGCTGCTTTTCCTGCTGCTTTATAAGGAAAACGTGTTTCAAGAAGCCACGTGTTACTTTACTTTCAAGGAAAGATTTCACATAAGTTGTAAATAAAACTAACATAATTAGAGCTTGATCGATGCTGGATTTTTGGAGCCGATGCTGATATTAGAACGTAAATAAATATATTGTTTTTTGTGATGATCCTTCAAATGCAACAAGGTAGATACATAACAGAGGCAGGAATTTTCACCATTAAACAGTAAACATTATTGTCCAAAATGACATTAGTTGTCCAAAACAATAAACTTCACTGGGAATTTATAATTGTAAATTAATGCAAGAATCTTTTTCTGCATTATGTTCTTAAGAAAAAGTTTTCACATCGGCACATATTGACCACAATATACACCAAAACTGATACATCTGTGATGGTCTTAGCAAAAACTTAAAGGGCTAGTTAGGAAACTTTTCTTGCTTTCTCTCTGGGAGTTCAGCTCAGTGCGATGATTGATTCCACTCTGGTGTCGTCAGAGCCAGGCGAGCTGTTTACTCTGTTTCCAGTCTTCATGCAAAGCTAAGCTAACCATCAAAAGCAGATAATGACTTTCTTATTAAAGAAATAGCTCAACATTTTAGGAGATAGGCTTATTTGATTTTATTTGACATGGAAAGATTCAATCACTCTGATGACTGGGAGATTAGTGTGTAGCTAGAACCAGGAGATTGGGCGTAAAGACTGGAAGCACAGAGGTTCAGAAATACGCCTGCCAACACCTCAAAAACTTGTTGTTACAGCATTTTATGCTCCTTAAACTCAAATCATGAGAGCAGGATCGAAAAATGACCTTTCAGAGGGCTTTTTGATAAACTTTGGTCGGACTCCTTCTGGTACATGATCATCCAAATGTCTTCAAGAAAGCGAATAAGTGCCTTTCCAAAAAAATGCAAAAACTATTCCTTTAATATTGTGATATTGACTATATTCCTCGGACTAGATTCTCAAGGTCTATGAGCACCTTTTATCCTGAAGATATTCTCTGACAGCCTGTTTTGGTCTAGCTCTTGTTCTGGGTGGAGATCTGTTGTCGGCTAAAGTCTAAAGTGTGTGATTCACATCTTTTACACACCTCAAACTATTCACACCCTGTCTGGAAGCATCTGTCGTTAATTAATTCCAGTGTTATCTTTTGATTCGTCACTCTTCATCATGTTTGCAATGCGTCTGTGGCCATTCATTGTGCAACACAAGGCCGCAATATTTCAAACTTGAAACAGCGCATCGAACTGTGACGCACTGTCGCTTCGAGTTGCGGTGAGATAAGTGATTAACCAGTAACGTGTTGGCAGATATGAGCGCTCTCACACCGTCACCTCTCCAGCCCCCCCGCTGTCATATGAACTGCTGGCTCCGCTGTGACACCCCCGGCGTCTCCAGCTAACTACAAACCCATTTGACAACAATAACAACAACTAGGACACACTCTGTGCTCTCTATTTAACCGACCCCCGTTTTTGTCTCACCCCAGGCTTTAAAACACATCAGTACTTACTTCACATTGTCATTTTTTTAAGAGGTTTTAATGGAGAGAGGGGTGCACATGGAGAAACCCTTTAACGGGAGAGCCGTGGTCAGCTGTTACCCCGAATGAGGCCAAAGAAAACACATCAGCCTTCAGTCATCCCACTGACCTCACGCCAGCTTTCTCTTTTGTCTCACATCCAGGCTGAGTGATCGTCAACATGGCAGTAATGAGCCAAATGAGCCACATGGCCGCAGGAGAGAAGAAAAACAAGACATTTAGCTGAAACTCTTTGACAGTCTGACACCCGGTTTCCACTCCACACACATTTCTCCTTCTTCCCGGCGAAAAGCGTCGTCCAGTGAACTTTTTCAGCCGGGTTGAAATCAAGCACTACGTTATCTAAACCCTGACACAGCCTATCAATCTCCTCTCCTCCTCCACTTCATCTGCAGGAGGATCATCCCCTCAATAACCTCACCGCTATCAGCCCTGCCAGCAGGCCTGCGGGCCGGGAGAAGAGGGGAGGGGGGGATGAAAGCCTCCATCGTCAGGCTGCCTCTGCCTTGTAATTTACTCCGCATCGGCCCAGACAGGAGCCAAGCCAAACCCCCTCACACCCACACTCACACTCTCACACACCTACAATTTGCCGGCGGCCTGGGAAAACACAGCCGCAGATGTCCGCCGTTAGGTCACACGTAGATAAGAAACACTTTTTCTGAACTTTATAGAACATGCAGACAGGTATCGTGGAGTCAGCTGTGTGTACTTGATGCAAGTTTGTGTGGTAAATTAAAGACTAAACACATTTACATTGAAATTAGTGCGGTTTGTTGTTACTGAAGGTAAACCTGCTGACAGCAGACTCCGACAGACTCACACTGCCAAGTCTTTACACACCAACGTCCTTAACTTCAACACCAAAACTCTGCACGAAAATGAGTGTGTCCACCCTTGTGTCAGGTTCCCATCACTGCCAATTGGTACTGGAGCAAATATTTACCCTCAACTACTGCAGAGTCATTCGATTATTGTACCCTTTCCCATTGAAGACAAAATCCAGATGTTAGTGGGAGTTCTTAGGTTATGTTGACCGGTGTGAAGGGGCTACTGAATTTTTGTGCAAGACATCCAAAAGAAACAGGCTTTTTAAGCATGCACAGAACTTTCTAAACTAAACAAACAATGCAGCAACTACTGGGTGTCCCAGCATGTGGAGCCCTGAGTTGAATTATGTCCGCACTCTGTAAACACAGATTAAGCTAACCGAGCACAACAACCCCGATGCCTCCGACAGAGGCGGAGAAGAAGAGCACTTTCATGTCGTCCAACTCTTACATCTTGTGACAGCGCTCAAACAAAGAGCGGACACGTTTGTCTAACCGCCCGTGGTCGAGGTCGCAAAAGCCGTGCATGCAGAGCAGAGGGAAGCCGGCGGGACATGCAGCTCAATTAAAGCTCCAGTAAATTATACAGTACCTTGGGATCTGAGTGCAACACAGCATCCGAGAGCCATGACAGACACAGCCGTGTGGTTTGAACCCGAAGCGTCAGCGAGACATTAAATCAGACGGAGTCTCTCCCTCAGTCACCTCAGCACAACCCCTGTGTGCCTCATGTCTTCACAGTGACGTCCCTCCACTCCGCTGTCACACTGACCTACAGCTCCACCGCAACATCTGCTCACACTCCTCCCCCCCCCTCCACTCATGTCCCCTTCCTCACCCAACCAGTGCCGGGTACAGATGGTCCAGCCAGGCCGTGACTTGGGCGACCACTAATCTCTTTATGGTGTGCTGGAGGACAGGAGGAGCGCTAATCCAAACCGCTGAAACAACACTGACCACTCAGCCCACAATGGAGGATCGTGGAGGGTGCGGAGGAATGCCAAATGATGCACAGGATGGTGGATATTTGACTCCATCAGTCAAACACCATCATGTTCAAGTACTGGTGTGTAGCTGTTGTTTAGTTTGTGGTTAAATCTCTGACATACTCTGAATCGTAATCCAGTGTTGTGCTGCATAACAAAAACAGATCACAGAGCGAGCGAAGAAAACACACAAACACGACAAAATCTGAACAGCAGAATTTCACGTGAATCCAGATGCATTTCAGGATACACCGCAGAGCAACGGAGCAAATGAATAAATAAAGCTGCTCACCTGAATCGGGCGAGAAACAACATGCCGACAGATACTCATCAAATAGCTGAGAGAATTATCTGCATCTTTCCTGTTGCCACAAATCTAAACAGTTCAAAACAGAAATCTGTTTGCTGTCAGTGAGGAAACGCTGCCCTGCGCGTCGGCCGCCAGCCGCTGGAGAAAGTCCCCTCCGAGGTCTGATTAGTAAAAAACAAAGAGCAGAGTCCCGGAGCCAGCAGGCACAGAATAATACCCGTCTCCCCCGTTAATCCGCTCTGAGCACACAGCACATCCTCCCAGTTGATGCTGATGTCGCTGCTGGTGACCCGCTGCAGCAGGTGGGGCACAAGACTGTTTACATTGAGGGGAAGGGACAAGGCTAAAGCCTGGAGACCTGCTGAGACGCACTGCTGAAGGTAAACCTGAGTGGAACAACTGCAACAACTTTCTTTTGGGGAGCCAGGTTGTTGAAATTATAATTATAGCATTAATTAGAGGGGGTGAGTGTCAGCGTGGTAGCTGTTTTTGCAGATAAACGATGCAAATTCTTGTTTATTTCCGACAGAAAAATAACATGAGGCCTTACTGATACATGTAAAGTTGTATTTCTGTCAGTCTGGATGAAATAAGTCAAGCTAATCCTTTACTGAGGCCTCCAAGGTGAATTTGGGACAGAGTTCAGCTGGTTGCAATCTGCAGCCACACCAAGAGATGCCACAATGCTCCAGACACTGGACCTTTAAACTCAAAACTATTCTAACATTTAGACGACAGCCCACAAAACTGCTGGCATACAACATTTCCCACAATATCAAGCAGCATCTTCTCACCTGACCCTCCCTGCCCACGTTTATCAAACTCAATGCCCACGTTTTTAACTCGGAGTCATCGTTATAAATGTTTGGTCTATAAGTCCAAATCATAACACTGATCACATAATAACTGTAAACTGAAATGCATGTGTAAAGTTGGTGGCATGCCCCTTTAAAGAATGAAACTGTTACCAAAATTTTTTGCACAAGATGATCAAAATCAAACTGTTTATCACATTTTTAAATCGACCACTGGGCCAAATCTTAGCTTCCTCAATGACTTTTTTGGCTCACAAAGTGACAATTACAGATATAATTTGAGTGCAAGAAACTAGAACTCCTTCCTTCTCGATCTCTGCACGTTTCTGCCACCACACCTTCCCTCGCCTCACCTGGAGCTGCTTTGATGTGGGGCAGCAGGTGGGCCCTGTGACCTCGGCTTGGAATGTGATGCTGGGAACCAGGAGGCCTTACGGGGGGGCTAAATGAGCCATTGTTGCAGCCGGGTGCTGCTCTCAGCTGCCTGCAGGTACCACGGCAAAGGGCGGAAAAGCTGTAATCAAGCCCCCGGTCGACTTCCTGAAGCATTTTACTGTCCCTCAACACCAGTCGTTTAAATACCGGGTTGAGAAATGAGGAATAGCCCCCATTATGACAGCCTAATCTATTTATAGTCTCGTAAACTGTGTGACATTTTGATTCATTCTTTAATGAAACCTACGTGAGAGGATGACATCACCGCGGCAGGAGAAGTAATGCAGGTGTGAGGAGTTGCTTTTGTTTTAATTGCAGTGCCCAAAAGTCTGGTTCCATTTCCTGGCGTGAGGTCACGGTGTCAGCACGCGCTGGCACGGCCGCAAGCCCACACACGAGAAACTCGTCTGGTGGTGAAATGAAATCATACTTGTGCTTCAGGAGACGGTGCTTTACCCTAAGGTTTTGGATCGGAGCCTGGACCGCCAAATTGTCTGTGAGCCGGGAGGTACAGCGAGGGTGGGAACGAGGAATGAGAGGGGGAAATCCCATCAGATATCACAGTTTCCATTATGGAAGATTGAAAAATGCATTTCCTCTCAATAAAGACGACGTTCTGCCGATGGCAAACACAAAGATAGATAAGCTACTTGTTTCGCTAGATATTCAGTACAGTTGCTGAACTCTTGCACAGTAATGTACCAACACAAATGACGTGGACAGACAAGAATTCATTTCAGCAGCGGGAAAATACCCAAACCCACATCACTAAGAAGTTGAACCTCAAAGCTTCCCTCTGTCGCACACTCCCCCAAAAGAGCTATAAGATTTCTGTTTATCCTTTCTCTAAACACATGCTCGGCGCTTAAACAACTCTGACTAAGAATTATTCGGGATAATATCTGAAAACACGCACGCGGGACGTTTCCTGACACTGAAATCCTGCTGAAGTTCGACCAAAGCTGCAGCGGAGGAGCTGCGTGTACGACTGAGGCCTGTTTTCTCAGCTGCTTCGTATTACCACTACAAAGTCCAACAGCAGGCTGCGGTGACTTTGAAATACTTTCCATTTTGAACCCTCCAGAGTGGTACATATTGCAGGTTAGGCACGATGCCAGCGAGACGATCTCTCACTCTGACTTGAGAAAGAGAGCGCGAGGGAGGATTGCGGAGGTTTAGCGAAGACGTAGGCGTGTGTGAAGAGTGTGTGTTGTGTTTTACAGCGCAGTAATGGGCAGGCAATTTTGTTAAGAGTGCCGTAACACATTTATGTGACAGTGACGTTCAATTTGGTCGTGTTTCTGAGTTTGTGCGTATAATAAATAGGATCGGGGACAGAGTGGGATCTGGAGGAACAAAAAGTGAAAGCAGACTTGAAGACAGACTACTGAGCTCCTCCTCTGCAGCCGAAACTCCTCTCATTCACATGTTGGGAGAGAGGGAGCTCTTACTGTGTCACACTAACGAGGCCGACCTGAACGGAAAGGTAAACTTTACATAGTGTCCCCTGGTAACACAGTTTATCATGACTTGCCTGGAACAACTGATATGGAGAGGGCAGTACTGACAGCCAGCTCGAGAAATGAGGGAAAAGTACACCGAAGATTAAAATGTAGATGTGCCCGTGCTTTGTACCTGTGAATACCAGCCCGCTAAGCACCGCACACGACTACTGGATGCTTAAATACACAGATGTTAGCTCAAACATTTGCTATAGCCAAGGGTGCAACATGTCACCGTTGTGTTCACAGCTTGTTTTACTGCCTCACATGACCACACATCTATTGTTTCTGCTCTAACATAAAACTATAAATTGGCACCAGCACAGAGACGGTGATCTGCTTGTAAAATCATGTTTGTAAACTGTTTACAAAGAGCCAAGCGTTAGTGAAGCACTCTGAGAGGGACAGAGCAGTTCTGGATTTCAAACATCCTTTACTGTAACACTTTCATTCAAGCCTCCAATGAATGCAGTTTTTTATGCTTAATGTCCAAAATGTCCAAAAGAAAAGGGAAAACATACCAACCACTATTTCAATGATTTAACTTACACACAGTCATCAAAATGGAAGACTGATCAAAGCAGTCATGATTAATCTATTACAATCAAATAAGGAATCTATCAATCGACCGAGCACAGCAGAATGATCCACCGCAGAATGTTTCTTTCTGAGCCGCAGCGGTCAGAATCCAAAAGTTCATTCCTGCAGTTATGCAACGCAATTAATCACAAGTCACACCAAGCAAACAAGACAAGTGGGAGTTTCCACCGTAACTCCCCATTTGTTGTAATCAAACCTTGGTTTACACCAATCAGCGAGCGTGAAAACAATGGTGAAATCATTAATTTACTGCGAGCAGATCCGCCCTGATTAAAAACTGAATGGCCTTTCCTAACCAGCTCACTTCTCTCAGACCTGCCTGCCTGAATGTACTGCGAATGTTCACTCCCCTGTCCACTCAATACGACCTGACCTCCTGTTCACCAGCATCTGCTCTTTGACTCACACGCGCTGAGCAATGAAAAGCAAAGCCACCGCATGACAAACTGTGAATGAGAGCGACTCCCGGCTAACAGAGGCGGTCATTTCATTTTTCTGTCCTTTTACGTGCGCACTGAGCGGGTCAGCGGGGGTCAGAGTCTGCATTCAGCAACCTTTTACCTCTTGACCTCTGAACACCTCATTATTAGGTCTGCACACAGGCTGGGAGGTCGGCTCACATCAGTCAACACTGAAGTAAACCAGCAGCTCATTGGCAACTCATTCACTCTTCTCTATCGCAGTAAATGCTTCGGACATTTGGGGTTAAGATGCTCAGTGATAAAATGAACCCTCTTGTTTTTTCATACTCATTTTGGCAGCAACAGCTGCTGATAGTGAGAGAAAAAGAAAAGCGAGGCTAATTTTTTGGCGCTTACTTCCCCGGGAAAATGTACTATGAAGAGAAACTCCTCCTTGACATTAATACTGAGCAGGAAAGCAGCTCTTTAGAGTTGTAAATGCAGTGCGAATAGAAAAAAAAAGAAAAGAACAAAAAACTGTTATAAAAAGAGAGAGAAACAGCCTAACCTCCTAAGTACACTTAAAATTCCTTCAGCCCTCAAATCAGCACGGAGTTCATTTTACAGCTCTGTCCTCCTGCTTCACTATACATGCCTCTGGGGGGCTGCAGCACACCCTCTCATATCACATCATTTAACGGTCTTTGAGGTCACAGCTGACTCCTATTGGGCTGTAATGGCTCTCCCGCTGAGCTTGGCCCGGGTCCCTGCTTTCGCTAGACCTTTGAAGTTGCTCACACACTCGGGCCCAGCCTCGGCACAGGAGGAAGGGGTGTGTCCGGGCTGGTCCCTGCTGCAAAAGCTCTCCGGGTTCCACTACCCTCCAGGTACACCTGGCTATTAGTCTCACAAATGAAAATGTGTGCCCTCTGACCCCCTGCTTTTGTTCGGTCCCGCGCTCCCGTCTCGCAGGCACCTCGGGAGAGGCGGGGACTGTTGTTAGGAGTGTAAAAAAGAGAAAGAGATCACGGCTTTACTGGAAGTACGGGTAGTGTTAACCACGAGGCGGAGGATAATGAAAAACGCTGGAGTCGGAACAAGGGAAGGAGTAATGTGAGCGGCGTCTGCATGGTCAGATCTGTCAACATGAGCCAGAGTGCTTACGGGAATATGGCTGCGTTTGAAAAGGTGAAACAAAAGTGTTTTCTCTGTGGCCAGACAGGATGAGCGGCTCGGGACTGAATTTACCTTTCCATGAGATCAAAGCCAAGACAAACGAGAACTGAACAGCAAAGCAGATTAATCTTTCATCAGCGCGTCTCTCTGCCAAACCAACATGCTTCGCTGAGCTTTGTGTTCCAGAATGTCACTCCTATAATAAAGCCAGCATCGTGATTGCTCTGTACTGCAGATGTTATGTAATGTCAAAACAATACCATGTGCATGACAACAACATGGCGCCACGCGACGTGGGAGAAACGGTGTAAAACTTGTGTGTGAAAGCTCACATTTCCTCACTGGGATACGACATTAGTAACACCGCACAGATCACATGGTGCTGCGTGAACAGTAAAGGAGGAGGTTAACTTTTGTAACCTGACACTGTGACGCGCTGCTGAGTTACTGCAAAAACGAACATAAAAATGTGACCGATCAATTAGCAATTTTCACGGCAAACGACCTAAAGTACGATCGGCACAGGTGTGACTGATGACATCAATGACGGTTCTGCTTTATTCAACTGTCCCAGGAAACTGTAACAGGCGTCGCTCTTTCCGTCTCCACATTTAGTATGAAAGGTATGAAGACAAAACAGGGTGCAGCTCAACGTCTATGTAAAAAATAGTGAGTTGGCACGCCAGCAGTACAGGACAGGAGAGCGACAACGCCTATATTATGTGTTCGACCCACAAGCGGGAGATTTATGTTTCATTCAGTGTAAATAAACAAAGGTGGTGTGAAGGACGGTCTTCTTTGTGGCCCTATTGTACAATCTCTATGTATAGAGGGCTTCTGTGACAGTGAGGCAGAATGAAAAGCACAAGGAACATTAAACTGAAGCTAAATGGAATTATTTAATTACCACCTGTGCGTTTTTCTACTGCGGCATGTCACAAGATCTTCAGGGTAAAAGGGCCAATCAATCACCTGCTGAGCTGAATATAGAAATCTCTCTCATCAACTTCAATGGAGCGGATGACAGGTTAAACATCTGCCTCATTCATTAAATAGGCTGTCGTCTTAATATGCATGATAATAAAGTTTACAACATTTCAATAATTTATGGAGATATGCTCAGAGGCGCTCTCCGTCTCAGGCACAGAGCACTGCTGCAGTTCAATAACTGCATCCAATACTCGACCGCTGGCGTAAAGTGAGAACAGAAAATGACAGAAACAGAAGTTAAGTTGTCTCAGCGTTGACCGCAGAGGGGTGAGGCGAGGACAACGGCATCACTAGAGTGCCTGTCTATACAAAGACACGTCATTTGCAGTGGTGCTCAGTGTTTACCATCATCGGCCTCATAAACAAAACCTCAACAACAGGAGCACGTGCAGGTTTTGTGCAGCCGCTCATTCATCAACTTGCTATTCGGCGCGTGGCGGGCTGTGGGGTCAGAGGGGAAAAGTCTGCATGGCACTCCAGTCTGGGGTCACACACACGGAGCCACAGAGGTTAAGGAAACACACATATACATGTGTGTAAATGTGTGTCTGTGCAGGTGTAAGTGCAGGAGCAAACCTCTCACATTTGGACGGCGGCTTTGCAACCTGGCTCAAGGTACACGAGAATAAGCAGACTGTTATATAAGAGTCTGAGCAGCTTAATCACACAAGGTTTTCTCCACACGATTTCCTGTGTAAACACTGGGCTGTGTGAGCCTCAGACTCTGGTTTCACCAGTTTACTGGCATCACTCAGCGCTCACATGGAGCACAATAAGCAGAACAGACAGACTGCGATGGGAGAGAAACACAACGAGGGGGAAAAAGGAAACCCAGCACGCAGACACGGGGGAAGGTGTGGTTTGGAACGAGACGACGAGGGCAAAATGCGCGTCGGACGACTGCAATGGAAACCCCTCGTTTACTGATATTATATGGTCAGACTGAGGTCGGCTTCATAGGCCAGTGACCGGTGTGTGTCTGTGGGAAAGTCATTAGGAGGGAGTGGCATTAGGCCGAGCTGAGCTGAGCCTTGGCCGTCCCTCACACACATGCCTGGTGGGATTCAATAAACTGAAGGCCTGGCTGGTTCAACACAAACTGATAGCTGGCAGGAAGGATGGATATGCAGGCAGCTAACCCAGCAGCCTTTTCACTGGGAACAATGGAGAGGATCAGGCCGTACCAGTTCCGCCACACCCAAATATCCCCCAAACACAAACTGTCCATGAGGTGTTTTGAGTTTAGGCAGGAAAATATATCACCAAAAGAAAACTGTATTCAAATTGGTGCTGCAGGGTGAATGAAAAGGTCGATGAGGAGCACATGCGTCACCGCCGGGACGAAAACAAAACCGGGAGACCTGCTCAAAATCAAACTCCTTCCTCCGAGGACCACATGTACCTTTCTATTGTTAGCCCCTCTGAGTCAGCACAACGCTGCAATACGACTATACAAACACACACTGTTGGAGATGATTCTGCTAAAGTGGTGACCTGCTGTTAAACTGCCAGTGTGTGTGCGCGTGTGTGAACTGAAACAGAGAGGTGTGTGTGTTTTCTCGTTAGCACAGCGGTGTAGAAAGCATCAATAAGCCGGGGCGAATAAGCTGAGCGAATCACAGCTGGGCTGTCTCGCGTCACGCTGACTCCTCGTAACAACTCATGCCAGCAGATGACAAAAAAGGACGCCATTGTGGGTATTATTTTAAAATGGGCGTCTCCATGGAGACGGGCACATATGCCCATACGGAGCGAGACGTGCTGGAGAGAGGGCGTGCTCTCTCACAGCTCATCACACCTCAGCTGTGGAAAGAAAACTCCAGTGTAGCCCCGCAGAGAACCGCGAGCCCTCTGCAGATGTGTGTGTTTGAACAACACTGTGAAAAATGAACTAAATGTTAAAAAAAACAATTACTAGTTTGTTAGATTTACAGACACAGATTGGTTCCAGATGTGTTGCAAATATAAGTTGTACTTACCTATTGATCATGAGCGGAATTCAGCAGGAAGTCGGGGAGACATGAAAAAGAAAGAAAAACACATTAGTTAGTTAATTGCAGCTGGATATCAGAAAAACATCTTGTTATAATTTAATACTGTGCTTTTTTTTTTTCTCAGCGCGCCCGAGTCTCTGGAGAATACGCTCGCTGGAAAGTAGCAGGGTTGTTTTTCATCACATTACTGCTCCTGAGAGAAAAACTTATCTCCCACCATATGTTGTGAGACTGTCCCGAACAGGAACCAAACATCTTCACCTCGCTCTTATCTCTACTACACGCGTGTTTCCCTGGAGTGTTTCACTTTGACACGACGTTACAGATGCCAGACTCTTGACGGGGCAAAGCTCACGTGTCCGCAGCCTCGCCGTGAATGCGGCTCTATCCTGAGGGAGTACGCTGAGATGAATAAAGGAATAGTTCTGGGTAAAGGTTATGGGAGGAAAGTGGGCCTTGGCTCCTGGAGGGCTCTCTCATGTAAAGTGCTTCATGAATGGCCGGCCCAAGGACTGGATGCCAATAAGCATTGAAATCACTGTGGTTGCTGGGAGGGACAGATGTTGTCGAGCTGAAAGAGCAAATATTCTTAGTGGCTTATAAAACTGTAAATAAAGAGCAGCTCTGCCCTCTAGATTTGGTATTTAGTCCTCTCTTTTCTTCTCTCTCTCTTTTCTGAGGAGCTATGTCTGTCACGTCTCTAGGCTCAACTGCACTCACCACCAAATTGCAGTAGCAGCATTTTGGTAATGATGGGTCCTGCTGTTGTGTCATGATGTAAAATTAGTGGGTGCAGCCAACGACATGGCATCCTCGGTTGGGTATGCGGTGACAGTTTTACGCAAGTCGGAGCCCACGTGAATGTAGGCAAATGTTCTCTCCGATGACACGGGAGGACGTCTAATCTCCAGCCTGTGAAAGAGAGTTATGGAGAAAAATTATAATTCCTCTCCAAATAACTCAAAGCGCACTGACCTCAAGGAGTGAGTGCTCTACTCCCCAGAGAGCCCGATATGAGTGCTGTATCACAGCCAAGTCACAAGGATGGAATGTTTGCAATTAACATTTCTGCAGACACAACTATACGTATGTGTTACAGGCTACGTAACTTAGTGACATTCGCACAAAGAATGTCATAGGCAGTTTAGTGACGAGAGAAAGATAGAAATTGAACCTAAAGAAAAAGTTATAACATAAAGTTTTAACATATCTGTGGCAACCAACATTCTTTGGTTGTGTATAAATAACACTATCAATAACACTAAGTTTATGCAGTGTAAACTTCCCCAAATCTGGCTGAGAGCAGGAAATATTAAGCTCTGATAGCATCCAGGACGGCTTCCGCACAGCGAAGATATTAGCTGCTCATGAACAGGGATTTGAACATAGCCAGCTGTATCCCCACAAACTAATAGTTTGTGAATGATGTGCCTCTTGCTTTGGAAGTAATGCTTCGTCTCAGGACCTCTGTTTCTCATCTAGGAAGTCCGCAAAACCCCCAAACAAAGAAAACCCCTCTGAACTACTGCTTCAGCATGTGGCATTCTCCAAATCTTGACAGACCCGCTACGTCAAGTTGCAAACTATACGAAAATTAATAGTTTAAGCCATTTTTCAAGCAAAAATGTCAAACATTTACTGGTGCGAGCTTCTTAAATGGGAGGATTTGCTGCTTGTCTTTGTCATTTATAATCGTAAATGACGAGACTTTGGGTTTTAGACTTTTTTTTTCTTGACATTTTCTTTTAATCAAATGTGAAAATAATCTTTAGCTCTAGCCCTGCTTACTACAGCTGGACAACTGCTGTACTGTAAATATACAGCAGTGTCGGAAATAAACATGTGAGATTGATGTGAACGAAAACACCAACGGATCAGCGTAGAAGTCAGTTTGAGTGACATAAGACAACAGACCGCTTAGCAAAGCAAACACTAAGCAGCAGACCAACATAATTCAAAAGCACTTTATAAAACCCACAAGCTGCTTCTCACCTGACAAACGCCACCGGAGGAAATTAAATACATGAATACACACATCAGTCATCTGGCCCTTAAGGGGATGTTACTCTGAAGTCATTTACCGTGCTGCTGGCATGAACAGGCTTAAAAAGGCTGACAGTAAACGGCCACATTTTTAATTCATGAATGTATCTTTTCTAGACGTAAGAAGCGGACTGAACACTGTTTTTCTTCCCTGCTGAGAGTTTTGGGTGTGTTCTCTCCTGTCAGATTGGGTGGTTGCACACATGAGACCACCGGCACACAGTAGAAGTGGCGAGGAGGAAAAGTTATCTTCATCCAGTCAAGCTGTTTCTAATGGTGTCCCAATTCCACCAGATGGCTTTCCTCAACAGACTGCAGTCAGGAACTGCAGACCACAGGACGAGTCAGACTGAGGCTAAACCCGCCTTCACAAATCCCCAAATCACACTGAGAACTAATTTCAAACTTCACTTTCAAAACAGCTCACATCCTCCCTCACAAGTGCTGCACAGTCAGCATGAACGCGGAGCTGAACGGTTACATTTTCCAGCAACGACACAGAAATTCAAACTAAAAGCAAGCTGTGAAGCAGGGGTGTGTGGTAAAAGATAATAAATGACCGTGAGTAAGGCTGAGCTGTTATCACTGATGCTGGAGTCTCGCTGTGGAAACACAGTACATTTCCTGTAATTTTACACAGGGGCTCATCTTGACCAAAAACACAACCAAAACAAAAGCGAAAGGGGAAAAAAAAGAAAAGAAAAACAGGCTCATTTTCAGGAAGAGTGCGGCCATAATCATAACAAGCAAGTTGGGCTCATTCCCCTAAAGCACCTGTGGGAGCTGCAGCCAAGTAATAAAAACACACAAGCCCTTAAATCTGCTCTGCATCGCTCCCGAGGTCCCAACCCCCAAAGAGCCAATCCGGGCTGAAAAATACAACATCTGTTTGCTGTGCGATGTAGCTATCGATGCCCCGGACACCGGAGAGTTTTAGGTGAAACGAAGGAATTTAACTTCCCCTTCTCCTCCGCTGAAAGAAGAGGAGGATCCCTCCACAGCTGAACAAACAGCTCCTGCAGAATATAGAGGTTTGGGGAGGGTGTGTCAGAGTGTGTGTGTGTGTGTGTGTGTGTGTGTGTGTGTGTGTGTGTGTGTGGAGGTGAGCCTCAACCTGACCTTCTGCATTACAGCATACCAGAACCACTGATAAAAACAAATGACTCAGACACTATAGAGGATAAAATACACATGTTCAGATTGTTGTACCATTCTAATACACTTTCTTATAATTTCTCATCAAGTTTACTAAGTATTTCAGGGCCATGCCTTCTATTAGGACGCTGAGGACTTATACTAATGGAATTGGTGCAACCAGGATAGTTATCAACGATCATTTTAGGCCATAAATTTAATTGTTACACTCTAAAATATCCTGCCTCTATTACATATTGTTGATAACCATATTGAAGGGATCACTGCATAAAATGTGTTGCATTATTAGGATAATTCATTTGGTTTTAGTTTTCATGAGATTCACTAACATTAAATAAACAAGCACAAATCTGCGATAGCTGTGCACACATACATCCACGCATTCAGTCACGCACACACACGCAACCAACAAACAGCTGACTGACCGCTGCTATGATCGTATTACGTGAATCCGTTTAAAAGCTACGCGGCTTTTTGTCATAGGCCCCTCCTACTGCCACACCCCCGCCAGTTGGTATTACCAGGTTATCAGTTTCAACTTCTCAAACACGCCTGGTCGCTCATGCCAAATTATTAACACATTCAGGTGAAATTCTTAGGGACCAAAGGGCCGAACAACTGCATGAGCCGCAGACAGTAAAAACAAAAACCAAACTTCAAATCAAATCAAACAAATTGTATTTGAGTCATTTTTTTAAATAATGTTTTGACAACAAACAACAAAACAGCAATTATTGTGAATAAAAACAGTATTTATAGGGATGAGTCACTTGATTCGCCTCCCCAAGGTACTCAGGGGAACATGTGCCAAATATTAGGCAAGATATAACCAGAAGGAGCACCTGGACTACTGTTTGTTTTACGAATAACATGGATACCACTTGGGTCACATTGATTAATGGCTGGTGGTAAACTTACACGGAAACTAAAATCAATATCTGCCCTCGGGGAACATGTGAAGGGCACTCTGCCAGCTTCGTGCAGTGGCAAACACTTCTCACATGATGCAGAGGAGGGTGTAAAAAGTTGACTGCCATCAAACGTACAAATCATACCAGAAAGGAAACACTAACTGAGGTACTGAGCTCCTTACACGACTACGATTACATGCTTCAGCTGGAGACATTTCCACGAAGCTGCTGAGGCAGCGATTTTGGATCCATTCAGGCCTCTGGTGTCTGAGAGTGACGCTGTCAGTTCAGTCTGTCATATAGTGAAACTGATTCCCCCCCCACAAACAACTGGGTATACTTGTAACATACCCTCCGGCATGCTGGCCGACCTGCCTGCCTAAATATCAGAAGTCACCCGGAAGCCTGAGAGTCAAGACGCAGTGAACCTGTGTGTGCAGCTGCATTGTTCTCTCCAGAGGGAGCAGATAGAGTTTCCAGAGGTGATTATTCCCATAGGGGTTGTGTTTCATTTGAAGATACATGTTCTTGCACCTTTTGTTTACAGTTGTGACTTGTTGAGCTCCAGCTAGTCAAATGTATGTCTGACGGACACGTCTGCCTCCCCCGCTGAGAAGAAGAACATTTCCTTTAGCGTGCACTGATCACACTTTACACCACGCAGGCTTCATGACAGGCAGCATCAATTACTAAATCCATCAGCTGCAGTGGAAAGTCCTCTCTCATCCGCTAACGGACTCAGTCCTCTTTATGCGCCATTACCGTCATATAAACACCATGATTGTAATTTAAGTGGTATTCAAGTTTAGGCATTAGCTGATTCAAAGAAGCACTGACTGATTTTTTTGGCCCGTTCAGGGAAGCAGACCAACTTTTCAGTCACTTTTCCACCCAAAGTACCCCAAACTCTTAGTCTCAAGAACTACTTTTCAAGGAAAGCTTCCTTCAGCCCACAGATATCTGCATTTCCACTGCCGTCTAAAGACCCGCAAAGATTAAGCAAATTAGTCCGCTGACGTATGAAAAAGTGACAGCTGCTTTTATGTGGCATTTTCGCACTCAACTATACAACAACAACGTTGTCAATCCATCTGGCATATGGTTTCTCCTGTGACCGCACGTAGATGTGTCGACACACAATGTGCAGAACACAAACTGGTTTGCTGCTGCAGATTTTAAAAATGGTGACTGAAATAAAATGCTGTACGTATTCATGTTCTTGAACTTTTGAAAAGTACTACAACTCGAACAGGGACTTAAAGTAATATTCCTGGAATTTAACTCAGACCCATGTCCCTCCAAAGGTTCTTAATGCCTGGGGAGAGTTCCTGTGGTTATATCATAATCATACAAATTTGACATGTTGGCAAAAGGTTTCTTATTTTCACACCAAGCAGACACACAGGAATATAAACACTGATTATTACACATTGAATTTGTGTTTGTGGCCACTCGCACCAATCTAAATCCTACACTGCCTCTCTTTTAGCTCTGCTTTTGGTCTCCACCAACCTGACAAAACACCTTAGCAGCCAAATGCTCTGATAAGTTCACCTGCTGGCCTTTAACTGTTCTGTTGTTTACGAGAGTGAACCAAGACAGTTAAGTTGCTATGGCACGAAAAAACACAATGAGATATGATCATTTCAAGCCAACTCGAGACTTGTCTCGGTCTATTTCTGCTTCACGAGAGAGAAATGAATAAATACTTGTTAAATACTTGACGCTGTCTAGCATTATAGTGTGAACACCAAAGGAAAGACACTTGTGAACCAGTCGCCATGGAGATGACTGTTGTTATCTGAGAGTTGACTCATTCAGCCAAATTTCATTGGACAGCCAGATTTCAAAGAGACCAATGAAGAGGAGAGACAATGTGTTTCTTTGTGTGTGAACTCGCTGTGTGTAAAGGGGGCTATGAAAAAAATAGACACTGCTTTTAGTGAGAAAGAGTTTTATAGTAATCCCTCTGCAGAGGTCAGCCGATCCATGATCCCTCATGCACAGCGAAGGCAGCGGGCAGGAGGCGTTCTCGCGGATGCTCACATCAAAGATTGGCGTCGGATCTCGTGTTTATGTTTCATTTTTCTTTCATCTGCCGATCGGTTGCTCCCTCTCTATCTGTGATCTGAGGCTTTATTACCTTATATAGAAAACACTCGAGTCCACTCCGAGCACGCCTTCACATGAGCTCTGGCTTGGAGGACGCTCCCAGCAGTCCCGCCTGTCCCTTCCCATAACACGGGCATTAGGATAAACTAGGCACAGGGGGCCCGTAAAAGGGGGAGGAGGGCATCTACAAAAGGCAGAGGACTGGAGGGATCAGCAGGGAGAGTGGAATTTCTTCATTACTTTCCCCCAACTTCTTAAGCTCTGCTCTGCATTATCTCTGCTCTCAGAGAAAGTCCCCACACTTGTCTGACCTCTCCGGCTCTTCAAAGCTCGACGTGTGGCGGCTCCGCGTACCCGTTCGCACATTAACCCAAACGTGCAAACTGCCACTTAGGCCACTGTAAATTTGCATTTCGCAACCACACAGCATTTTGTTGACAAACAGGCTGAATTCTCGTAAAACACACGCTGCGTTATAATGAATTCCTTGGCTCGGGATTTAACACCAACTGGGCAGAGCCAGCACCGCTCAGCGGCAGCCTAACCGCAGGTTTCTGCAGTACGAGCCCAGCCAAAGGGCAAACCCTGGCTGAGAGGAGGCGGCAAAGGCTGCAGAAGCAATGTCACAACGCTGAGCTATTCGCTTTCAACAGCGTTCAAGATGTTCGGCCCCGAGAGCCGTCGGAGATGGGCAGTTTTATAAACAACAGAGGCCGCAAGGCAGCAAATGGTCTCCCTCTGAGGCAGGGATGAGCAAAGTTTACCCTCCAAGTGGCTTGTGGTTCAGGTTGAGCTGTGTTGATGTTAGCCTTCTCCCAGATGGTTTCTGTTTTATTCACGCTGGTCCATGTCCGGCCAAGGAAACAAAGATCTGACCTCTCCCCATTGATCTCTCTGATCACAGACTATTCCAGTTGTTACTGGAACAGTGACAACGCTGGGACAGTGCTGCGGCCAGGAAACAACAACAGTCACACAATCACTGTATCCTGTTGCATCATGTGCTTTCAAAACAAATCCACATGTCAGCACAACCCAGCATCATTTTATCTGCGTAGTCCCTCTTTCCATTTAAAATGGTACCATTAATAATCGACAATAAAACCCCCAAAATAGCTGCATTCAAATATTCACACAGCGAGTTTCCGATCATTTTAAACTCGCAGCAATACATGAAACGTTTCCATCCAACACTGAAGAATCACAGATTAGAGCAGTTTAAGGCCTGGTGACAACACACATAGGAAAATAGTTGTTAAAGGTCTGGAAACATCCAAAGTGCTTGCTTCCTTTAATATTTCCCTCACTTCAGTACAAGCTGCTTCGTGGTGAGTACTCCTTTGTTTGCTGAGCATAGGAGTGTCTGAAAGAGCAGCACAAAGCAGCGAACAAGGTCCATGAAAATTGGTCCTTATGGCCCGACTCTATAATGGGCGGGAAGGAAACTTAATATGCTCGCCTGTGGGCAGCTGTATATGCACAGTTATGATGCAATCCACCATTACTTTCACATAGGAGAAGTGCAGCAAGATGCTGGGAAGCAAAAATCCTGTTATTTCCCGGGAATTGTTGGAAAGTCCATTCTAGTTTGGGGGAATTAATACCTGAAGGATTTTTATTCTGTGAGTGTTTCAAGTGTCTGGGAGCACCTGTGTGTTCACATACTGAAGAATATCATATGAAAGACACCCACTCAAACCTATGTTGCTATGCCAGAAGGCTAACAAGCCATCTGGGTGGTAAAATATTGTTTTGTTAGTGCCAGCATGGAGAAGTGCGGAATATGTCAACAAAAACTATGCCGGCAGTTTAGTAAACATGCAGGATTGTCAGCTTCATCCTAAAATATTGGGACTATATGTGCATGTTTACTTTACAAACAATTAGTGAATAGATACGTAATTAGAAAAAACACAACCTTGTATTAACTTTTACTTTTTCACTTTCCACATTACAGTTGCTGGTGAACACTGAACCCATCTGATTTAACATCTTTCACCTGATCAAAAATCATATTCGGCTGCATCCAGGGAGGGCAGAACATGAGCTTGACCAGCATTTAATCATTTTCATGTGAACCCCACACGGACGCGGCACGCACGTTTGAATTACCCTCAGGCTAAACTGAACCCTGCTCTGTTCTTTAAGCGCTTGCACCTCGCTCTATTTCTGGGTCGTGAAGGATTACGAGAATTCTTCAACACTATGAGGTTACTAAAGAAACGGATTAGGGGTTATGTTCATCAATTAGGGCATATTTTCCGAACAAGCCCGTGCTGGCCGTTTCTCAGGGGCTCTCGTGTTTCAAACAGACGTTTAACTTTGTAGAAAAAGCACCTCAGAAGCGGACACGCTCTGCCAAGAGCCTATGAAGTCATTGCGAGCCCTGCCCTGCCTGACACGCTCACGTTATGTAACCAGGAGCTCAAGTAAAAACTCACATGACATCAGCCCGGATGTGCGGCAGAGTTTAAACATCCTGATGACACTTTGCTCTTTTGATCTCACTGTGAAATGTCAGCAGGTTATCAATAACAAGCCGGCAGTTTGTTATCAGCTGATTGATTGCCTGAAACGGATAACGTTTCCTGCACTTGGAAGTCCATTTTACTGACAAGAAACCCCTAAAAAAGAGTGTTTGTTTTGTTATTTCAACAAGACCGCACTGATTACATTTAAAACCAGCAGAACAAAGACGTAACTGCAGCTCCTCACGTGCACGGCGTGCACTCAAACATGACTCCTGCTACACACAAGTTCAAATAAATCACAGTGTGTACGGGTTATCATGCTCTCTGGGGTACAAATGCAGTATCATCTCTGCTATTGGCCAGAAGTGCGTGGTCTGCTGGCCAATGGCGTTGCTCTGCATTGTTACCGTGTGTGTGTGTGTGTGTGTGTGTGTTCAGCGCTCCCCGTCCCTCTGCTGTGGGATGTGTGTGTGTGTGTGTGGGAGCAGGGGGGGCGAGGAGCCGACCTCAATACTGAAGCCAACCAAGCAAGATGATTTCATTGTCTTCTCCTTTCACTGCCCTTCCCCATTTAGGGATGTAATTTGTTAAGCAAACAGCCTCTACAGTGGCACATCACATGAACACTCTCACTCCTAAACCTTGTGTCCATCTGTCTGCATATACTGAAGGACACACACACACACAGTTACGGATATTATGAAAGATAAAAACACTGTGAATCAGCACATTTTTCTCATATTTCTCAGCCTAGCAGAAGCCTTTTTTCTCTCTCACGTGCCCAGAGCAGCATAGGTGTTCATGTTTCAGTCTATCTGCAGCTACAGACTCATTATCTGCCTCTCTCAGGCAGTATAAATACAAGCAGGCAGCTTTAGCTCAACTTGCCTGGCAACACACAAGCTCTGAGGATTTTCCTGCTCTGGTCCAGATCTCACGCGGGTCCTGACCGGAGTTTCCTTCTCTCCTCTCCCCTCATGGACTCTCCTGCAACTTGTGCAAGAGAGTCAACCTTATAGACTAAACTAAAGGCAGGTTCTCTAAAGTAGCAGCTAGGGCAATCTGGGTACAATTACACCCACCTTAATTTCAAAATGAGTGTTTTTTAACGGACAGCTGTAATTTCGACTGACCTTCCAGCTCGATATGATTGCTAACGTCTGCTGAGTGGATCCTATTGAGTGTTTATCCGCTGTGAAATTCAGTGTTTAAACTCATCTCTGGATGTATCGCATTACAGTTTTGTCCTAGTTTCTTTGCAATGTGCTCCACACCCTTTTGCTAAAACCGGACTCTCTTAAAAGGTCATTTTCTAAATGTATATTAATATAAATGCAACAGGAGCAGATCAGGTCTACCCATGAAATATGACCCACGGACTACTGTACCACTTAAAACTGTGATAAGAGATGACTGACAGCCATATAAACTCTGCAATCAACTGGAGGAGACATAGACAATATAAGTGCATCTACTTTTGTCCGAGGGCCTCCAAGACATTGAGACTAGAGCTGAACAGATTAGTCTACCAAACTATTCGTTGGTTGAACGAAAAATAAATTACAAATATTTCAATAAATCATTCGTGAAAAAGAGATTTTTCACCAATATCATCTTCTCCAAAAAGAGGATTTGCTGCTTTTCTTTGTCATATCTGATTGTAAATCAAACCTGTTTGGGTTTGAACTGTTGCTTGACAGAAACAAGACATATGCAGATTCATGAACTCTAGCAATGAGCTAGTTGCAGCCCAGTTAACACGCTCTCTTATATTGGTGAATAAAGTTTAATATTCAAACTGTGTGCTCCATTGAGAAAATTGTCATGCGGTCATGCAGGATGCAATATGAACTTACTTGTCTTCTGGCCAATTGGCTCGAAGATGTTAACATTTTACCAACCACTAAGTAGATTACCATTGTTGGTTTGGTTAGAGAATGAAGTAGGGCTGCAACTAAACTTCGCCCACAGAGCAAAGATATTCAGTTCGTGTCACCGAGGACAAACAAGAAAATATTCAAATTTAAGACAAGTTGGAAGATAATAGTTGACAACCAACCAATGAAACAATTAATCATTGCAGTTCTAGAGTAAAGCATTAAGCAAATCTACCAGCCACTTCCATATTTTACCCCCATCTTGCTGTTTTGAGCCCAATTTACGGAATTCTCAAGGTATTTTTCTTTTTGTCACAACATGTGTGGGCCAAAAATGAGGCCAAGTGACTTCAGATTTTCCATTCCGATCTGTAACTCCAGTCTTGCTTTGAAGAAGTGGCAGCTACAGCGCGTTGCTGCAGACTCCGGGGAAAGGCTGATTTAAGAAAGGATCTACCAACCCCAAGGATTAGGCTTCTTTCATAGTAAGTAGAGGGAGAAAAGTGTATATGGTGTGAGTATGTGTGTGTGTGTGTTTTGGTCTGTGTGTGTGTGAGTGCGGGGGTGGGGTGGGGGTTCAAAGATGTCCTTTCTCCACATGTGAAAGACCCCAGACTCAGAAGCCGCCACTCAGTTATGCGTGACCACCAACCCCTCCCATTAGATGAGCTTTTTATCTTGTGAAAAGACTCATCGGGGTTGTTTGTGTGGCCGGTTCCGTCTTCAGTCCTCCAAACAATATCTCTGAGATCTTAACTCCACTAATCAGCGACTGTAAATTAAACTCCGATTACTCTGCTTCCCGAGAGCCAAAGTATTGTCAGACGTTCATTAATCTGCCTCCCCGATGTCTCGAGCCTTTGCACCCTGCCAGCGTGCAAACACGAGAATGCGTGTGCAAACAGTAAATATTTGATAACTGGCGAACTCCTCAGCCTGTCCTCGGCTCCACGACTGTACGAACGTTAGCCTTCTTGTGTGGTCAGGAGGCTGCTCAAGAGAGCTGCAGGAATGCGAGCAGAGAGGAAAGCCAACAATGCTTTTAGAGCCACCGAAATCTTGTACGCAAGCCACTCGTGTAGTTCCTGTGGCTCTGGGTGTGCGGAATAATCTCCCTTTGAAGACGAGGCACAATGAGATAAGGGATTTTAATTGGCACAGGTTCCAGAGTCACTTTGAAGGGCTGGGTCAGGACCTCAGTGAGTGGGAATAACAGAGAAAGAAAAAGACAAACTGCACTGAAGAAGAAAAAATGTAACCAGACATTCAGCGAGAAGTACAATAACTTTTTTCCACCTTTCTGACTGAGCAGTAGAGACAACCCCGTGTCCAGAAAATGAATGGCTTACACAGTGTGGGAATGATCCAGGGAAGTGACTGTGATTAGTCTGGCTCCACTGGGCATGATATCACAGCAGGGTGAACCTGGCTCTACAGGAACGCTGGCAGAGAGACGAGGAAGACACAGTGTGGGAGAGAGAGAGAGAGAGAAGCCAAGGAACATGCATGGTAATCCGGCCTCTCCACTGTCTGACGGTGATTTCTAAGATGCTAATCACATCAACTTTGTAGCTGAGGCAGAGTGACATCACTGCGAGCTTCAAGTTTATCCCGCCCTGGCAGGCCCCAGTGGAACGAGCGAGTCTGTGGGCCCAAAGCTTCCCTGCAGCTCTGCAGACCCTCTAATCACGAACAAGAGGATTGTGAGATATCAAGTAATACGCTGAAGGCGTTAAACAGCGGCTCGCTTAGTGCTAACGGATCATTACATCACTGCTGACGCCAGCTAGGTCATTAAGAATTGAAGTTATTCCTACAGTAAGTCATACAGAATGTTCAGTAATCTTCAATAATAAAGGGATAGTTCAACGTTTTGCAAGACTGTGTTGGGTGTGAAAACTGCTCTCATGCCTGGAGAGTTAGCTCAGCTTAGTGCAAAATTGGAAACAGCAAGCTTGTATCTGTCCAAAGTTAACAGAATCCACCAACCAGCACATCTAAAGCTCACTAAATTAACAAAATTTACTTCATTTGTTAAATTTGTAGAAAAAACAAAGTAAAAACAACACGCTGCGGCTTTATGGGGGATTATGTGTGAGACTATTTCCTGTAATTTGGTCTTTGGACTGTGAAGTTTCCAAGGAACCAGCAGAGGCTCCAGGAAGTTATGAGACATAATCTATTAATCAACGAGCTTTATAGGTGTCAGCAGGTGTATTGTGTTACTTTTTAACAGAGCCACGTAGCTTTGTCCCTCTGTGTCCAGTTTTACTGCTAAGATTAAATGTCCAGCTACTGTGGCTTCCTTTTTAACTGTACAGACACGCAAATGTGTCTCTGAGCCAGAATGAAGGAAAGCACTTGAACTATTCCTTTTAAATCTCTGTGCTTATTTTGAATAATGTTAAACTCTTGGAAAAAAATAAATGAGCCACACCTCTTTGAAATGAGTCAGGTGCACGAACAGGCCTGTATCTGAGTGCAAGTTGGCAGATATTTGAATAAAAACATATGTGATTAGAAGGCAGCTTGGGTCACCAGATGTCACTGCGCCTGTGAGGGAGGAGCTTGTGATTGAATATTAATGAAAGAAAGGAGGCTTTTCCACATGCTTTGTCTTTGTTCAATAAGGGTCAGCAGCAGTGACATCGAACTTCACAGGGACAGAAGTGTGTCACCTAACACGGGATCCCCTTCAACCCGAAGATTAGGGGCGACCACTGTCCCAGATTAAAGAGATCAGACTTAGGTTAGGTACAGACACCAAATTTTCTTTTGTCATTCATAGAAAGGGAAATAGCATGACCAATGATCCTGCAGTTTAGTGTTGTAACAACACGGTTAGGGACATGGTATCTCACTACAGGAGGGTTCAGTGTCCTTTTTAAATCAATACACAAGAAAATGTATGATGGATATTATAAATGATAATTAAAAACATTAAAAAATGTATCATACTTATGAATCTACTTGGAACTGCCTCACTGTTGCCATAATTTAAAACTGGAATTGTGCAAAGAATGTAATTGCTGGTTTTGAAATCTGCTGTTTACACAAAACTAATACAGAAAATGAAAGTGGTGAGCACTGCTAATGAATCACAGGTCAACAACTCCTGCAAGCTTTTAATGTCTCTGGCCGGCAGCCGAAAGTCCCCGATGAGCAACAGGATGGAAGGAAGTGATCAGACATCTGTATGGCCGAGGTTAAACGTGGAGCTGCAGATGTTTTGGCAAGTTGCTGCCTCAAGCAACCACGCAGTCTGCTGCTGCTGCTGCTCTCATCTGTCCTGTGATTGGTCACATTCAAGCATTTATTACACAACCACAAAGGGCTTTCAAAAAGTAAAAGCGTGTTCAATCCGAACAGCTGAACTGCAGGATACAACCTGTTCTGAAGAGGCAATAATGAGTGACAGCACAGGAAAGTTTGACTATTTGATTGTTGTATTGTTGTAAGCTGAATCCACCATGTGCGTCCCCCTCTTCGCTCCATTTGTAGTGGAGCCTGTTGGGACAACTTTCAGACGACATGTTTTAAGGTCACAGTGAGGTTTACTACTCTGGCTTACCTTGCGTAACTACTGACGTAAGGCCTCGAACTAGCCCTGATCTGATGTGTGTGTGTGTGTGTTTGTGTGCTGAACCTCAAGTGTAATTAGGAACATTGAGTAATGGAGGTCTAGACACGTCCCTCTGGAGGCTCCTCTACAGTTTGTTTATAGTGGGAAATGAGGTCTCAATGGACGGTGGTTAAGTCTTTTTGGTGTGAAAATTGTGTATTTGTGGTGTGATATCCGACAAGGAACATGAGGAGGATGACAGAATCACACCTCCAGTTTCCTCTGTTACACTACAGCTCTGTGACCTCACAGAAAGTAAAAGTCCAGATGGACGGGTCACATCTGTGCTCAGAGGAATGCATCGTCCTTCACCCTGAGGGCTTCGGGAATGTCAGGACTGTCAGGTTTTTTCTCCCCTCTACTCCTCATTCTGGTTTTCTACACTCGCACTGATGACCATGACCAACGCAAGCCATGTGCAACGACAGGAGCAGGTCTGCGAGCGGCAGCAAAACAAGTTTTAGATTAGAGATTAGGAAAAAATGAGGATGACACACCCACAAAACACAAACAGACCTCAAGCTACTTATGTGGATGAATCCCACGGCGTCATAAAAAACAGATTAAATTAAACATCATAATCCAGGGGATCAGGGGAATATGCAAATTCACCACTGACTCATCTGTTACCCAGGAGCTCTTCCTCTAGCTAAAAAAAAATACGATTTTTAAAAAAAAGCATTCGACCTGTACAAACATTGGACCATCTTCACATTTTCGGAAGTCATATGTGAAATTCCATGTTATGGTAAACGCCTGGTGAAGCGGTTCTTTGTGTCAGCGATCAGCACCCCTCCCACAGGCGTCCTCCCATGTCAACACAAGCAACGCGATTACAACACCAGCCACCAACAATCAACGCTGTCACCACTCATAAATTAAATCCCCTAAAAACACTCCCAGCTAATGCAACATTAACAACTGTAAGTCATGTTCAGTTTGCTCCGCTTACACCGCCATCAACAGGCGTCAGCAAATGTGAGTCGATAAACGGAATACTTTGGAATCAAACTCAACTTTGACTGCGTGAATCATTCTGCAGCTGCCAAACGTACCCGTTTTTATTCGATCTTTTAAAAAAAAGGGTTGGGATACAGCAAATGAGGCTGTAAAACCTCCTGTAAGCCCATTACCGTCACACATTCAGCCAGAAAGCAATTTATTTATTCAAATCCAATCCTGTTCAATTTCACTTTTTAAGGTCATGATTTCATTAAATTTGCGACTGAAGCTTTTTTTTTTAGTTCTGACTGCAATGCCACTATCGAGGCTTGGTCAGTAAAGAGCAGCAGATCATGGGTTCTTAAGCTCAGACATATATATTTTCTTGTGTGTGTGTGCAATATATACACTGAGGCCATATGGTCAAATTTCTGTTTCTGTTTGTTGGTTGGTTGGTTGGTTGGTCAGCAAGATTACACAAAAACTACAAAAGGGATTTCTGCAGAACATGAAGGAAGGACGGGTATCAACCCAGGATGCACCACATTTACTTTTTGAGGATCCTGATAGAGAGATTTTTTTTCTTACCCTCTTTCAGGATAAAGACTCTTGCACACTGTCCACTTCACTTGCAATTAAGTTTAATGACAACAACGTTTCGGTACTAAAACCTTCAGCAGATTATCTTCCTTATAACCTGATGATGATCTAAGTCCCAAAGTGTTTTTCCTGATAACCTGATGAAGATCTTGCTGAATAAAAATCAGGTGGCTGGAATCTAAGAGTGAGTACAAAGGAGACTGTTGGACCTTGGTGGAGGAATGCGCTCTATTTTAGTTTAAAAATGTATATTCCACCAGTCAACTGGGAACAAACTCTTAAATACGAGAACTAAAAAGAGCAACAGCTTGAGTTTCCTCACCTGCAGAACTGCTTGGTTAGGTTTGTTTTTCTTTGACTTGTTCATAACCTTGGAACAAATGATCATTCGTGGTTGTTACTTATGACCTAAATGTTGTTTCAACTGTAACCTACTAATCCACAAGATAAAATATTTTTCCGAACACACTCTCCAGGCTTTCATTTGCTCACACTTTGAGTTTCTGCAGTCAGGAGTAGTCAAAAGTAATTATGAAAAAAAGCAAATAACTGTAATCTGCTTCACAGGCTGCACCAACAACTGAAAGGCTGATGTTTACGAGCCACCGCTTCATGATGCTTGGAGGGGAGGAAAAAACAACCGGCATACTCTTGTGAAAGAGAATGACAGGCAGCACAAAAACATAGATTGCGCGGTTAACACTCCCTCTGCCCGCATTCAAAACCGACAGATTGCTTTGTTGACGACACTTCTTATCTTTTTATCCACATTTCCACTTGCGTCTCAGCCTCCACTTCCCCTCGAATCGCTTTTGACACCGCAGCTTCCTTCATGAAGCCGTCGGGATGACACCTGGTCCAAATTAAACTGAATCAAAATACAATGAGCGTGCATATTTTCACAATAGGCAGCCACAGTGGGATTCAAACCCCTGACCCTGGGTCAGTGCCATCGCCGCTGAGCAACAAAGGCCCCTGTTGAACGTATACATTTCACAGATGGAGCACGAGGAGGCAGCTGCCCAGTCAGTGCCTTTCAAAGACGAAGCTCGGCATAGTTCCTACTTATGACTTGACTGGCTGCGCGTGACATCATCGGAAAGGCATGTATCCCTGTGTATTGCTATTAGGAATACATTGTTGTCTGTTGAGAGGAGTCTGACGCCTCGGGTCTATAACATAATAGAAGCACTGAGATGGGATGAGTAGGGATGGAGTAGGGAATGACGGACTAAACCCTGAATTATCTCTCTTATAGTCGGAATTATGTGGCGTTTCATTGTCACAACTACTTGGCCTGGAATCTGGCTCGGCTTTGCACGTGATGTAACGTTAGACGATCAAAAGGCTTTAAAAGCCTCAGTCGAGCGCTCGGGCTACCTCGCAACATCTTGAAGAAATTTTCTTCGACTATATTTTACAGTTAAACCCTAATGCTCATTGGTTGTTATTGTGAATATCCTGTGCGAAGGACAAAAACATAGATCAGGAATGACAATGGAATGAATCGCTGGTTTAAGTCCAGACAATATGAGCAGCCTCCGTCATCTAGAGTCAAAAGTCACTCCGGCGGAGACGTTCTCCGAAGACTGTCTCACTCCCTCACATGAGGTCATAAATTAAAAGGTGTTTCACGGATGAGAGGTAAATCACTCTTGGATACCTTTGCCTCGGATCATTCCCATCGTCTCGGGTTTCTGAAGCTTTCTCATGGCAGAGGTCGTGAAAACAAAAAGCTGTGGGAAGACGAACCAGTCGAGTGATTGTTGCGCAATAACTCATTATTCAACCCTAATGCCAAAATATACACTGACAAAACGCTATCCATACTCTGTGATCGCATTTGATCCTTCTCAGATTTCAAGTTTCTTCTTTCCAGCCTGATAAATAACCAAAGATTAAGAGCAGCACACGCGAAGTGAGTCTGACTCAGCCTGTTACTTTCGCTGGTGAGCTGGCCGACACCTCTTTAATAAGATCAGGATCAGCGCTGCTTTGACTTGTAGACCCCCTGAGGAACGGGAACAGGAGGTGAGGATGTATGTACATATGCATATAAGTCAAAAACAAATATTTGGTTTAACTCTTCTTACAGAAAATAAACAAGCCCTTAATATCTGCTGTCCTGACGCACCTGTTCATTCCCAAGAAATTGTATTGTCTTGGTGTAAATGTCACCAAAACAGCCTGTATTCTTAGTTCGCTCTCCCGCATAAATCAAGCTTAAAGAAATGTTAATTCCTTCCTTCTCCTGTCTATAGAGTACTGTATCTTCTGCAGACTCCCCCATCTGCCCGAGTGCTAGGTTTCACTCTAGCAGCCCTACAGGTTGAGCGCACAGATCATTCTCTGGCAGAGCACCAACATCAACAACAATCAGGAAACAAAGCACACCAAATAGGGTGTGTGGGAATACAGGCTTCATATGGACAAGAGCAATGCTTCTAAAGAATCAAAGAAGTATAGAGTACCATCTTTTTCTTGACCTCTGTGAATGATTACCATTTCCTTGAATACTCTCCGTAAAGCTGCCATAAAAAGACACAACAAAAGGCAGCACAAGTGCTATTGAAGGACAAATGGCCCGCAAACAAGAAAAGCCAACAGAGACTCGACTCGAGATATCTTGTGTTCTGTAAACACATCTCAGTCACCCTCAGTGACAGACTGAATGACTTCTTCCTAGCCCGACAAATCCTGCGTCTTATAATTCCTTGATGTGGAGGAAACAACAGTGGTGCGGTGCAAAGATCAGGGCAGCGTGCCCCTCCCCGCGTCCTGCCGTCCTCAGACTGTGTTTAAACCAAGAGATCAGACACCCGTAATCTCCATTGTCCCGTCCTGGGTAGACGGCAGGGTCCTACCGTGGCCCACTTTAACAAGCAGGGCCATCTGCAGAGTCACAGATGGTCCAAAGTCTCACAGGTTCCCACATTTAGATCGAGGGGTTAACCTGATACCAGATACAATTCCACACTCACGGTGAGTGAGCGCAAAGAAAAACAGAGAAACTCCTGCTGCTTTTGATAACTCATCAAATCCATCAGCCTCGGTATGCAGTTTATTATGTTTTTAAGTCCAGAATAACACAGCAGCTATTTTTCACACCGTATCTACGCCTATATCATCGCCCCACGCCTACAACCTGGATCTCCTAAAACACGGTGCATATGCTTTTGATTACAATGTGTTATTCTCCCGTGTCAGAATGAAGTCGCTTTGATCCGCCTCTTTACAACAGCACCTCTAACAACACATGTTCAAAACCAAACACTGCCGAGTACAGCTCCCACACCTCTGGGCCCGCCTTGTTCGAACTAACAAGTGGGTTCATTGGCCGAACAAAAACACAACGGCTTTATGACAGGGCTGAACCGACATCATCGAGGTGATGAATGAGACATTTCTGTCACTCGCTGGTGCCACCGTGGCATTTAGTTATAGTGAGCAAACAGACGGGCAATAAAGCAGGGAACGTAATGGGCACACTTAAAGGACACATGTAGTGAAAGAATTCAAATCAATAGCCATCAACGTGTCCTGCCAAAAGGGTTCAACCGCTACATTTCTTCCTTTAAGCACAGTGCTGCCGAGGTAACTGTCCAGACATGGCGTGAATGGAGAGACTTCCTACTGACAGCCTCATTCAAACAGGTCCCGTGGCCGACGTCTCCGTCGCTGATTGGCTCCCGGGCGATGAAGCTGCCGAGCGTTATCCCAGCACGGAGCCGCGACCTTGACCTCACGTCAAGGTGCAAACGGGAGGCTGGGAGACTCCCGAGTTCTGACGGGTGAGCGCGGCCCGGCTTTGTGTCCCTCAATAGAGAGGTAATGAGTCACACAAAACTTCCCAGCAGCCGGCCAGCTGGCATGCAGCTCGCCTGCACAAAGAGATCTGCGAGGGTAGGCCTTCGGCCCAACGCCGGTCTGTTTCAGCATGGCAGCCATTCAAGCCCTGCTTTCCATTTCATTTGCACAAGTGCTTTTATGTCTGGATGTCAGGCAGACATGTGTCTCTCTCTATGTGTTTTCCTCTTTTCTAGAGGGATCGCCTGACTTATCTCCACTTTGCTGTGGTTTGATGGTCGGTGGAGACTCTGAGGAGTGGATCTAGCCGGTACCGCTCATGCCTAAGACCGTACACACTGGGGGCATTTTGCTCATGAGATCAAGTGATACATTGATACTGTTGTTTTTGTCATAAGTTCTTGAACACAGCGTGCAATCAACCTTTCTGATGAATAAGCCGGTGTAAATCTATTCAAACATGCAAATTTGCATCTCTGCCAAAATAAGTTGATGTGAAATATTTGCAAGTGAGTATTCTGCATTTCTGTGTCATTTCATGGACTTAAAATCAACTTTAAATGTTCGAGTCACAAGTGCGACTGTACTGAGAACGGTCAAGCTGCATTTGCAGGTAGTCTGAGACATATCTGACCAGTTTGAATGTATTTTCCAGCTGCTCTGAAAGTCTTTCTCATCAAATTAGTTGCGTGTGAGCAGCAGGACAAACCTCAGAAAAGGTTTACAAGCTTGTACCTGAGCCAAGGTACCAGACAGCCACAACAATCCACCTCTCTATTTCAGCGACTGAGGAGAAATGTGATTATCCTTATAATTCAGCAGTCACAGTTTCCCACAGACTGACGCAAATCACGACTGTGGATGAGACCGAGCCCTCTGACGGCTAAATCAAGCAAAACAAGCACCAGGGACATTCAGCGTCCAAGAAATCAGGTTCAAACTTTACTCAGAGTCACGCTGGGTTCAGTGCTTTTTTATTTTTTCATAGTTTGTGTATAAAAACAGTCTTGTAAAACACACTGTATGGAATTATTTGGGTGTGTTGGTGAGTTGGAAAGACAACGCATTACATGAGAAAGTCTCAGTTTCCAAACTGAAGGAAAAAGTTACACACCCACACACAAACAAATCCTGATGTCTGGTTACAGTTTAGCAGTGTTCCTGCAGGAGGAGAAAATGAAAGTCCGTGCTTCTAATGAAAGACGCCTCCTCTGCACAGCGCTGTGGGCTCTGGGGCTGACGTCCAACAGATGGGGCTTATCAGCTGGTAACAACACGGCAGCACCTTCAGGTTCTTTTCCCCCCCGCGCATTTCGTCCAGCTACCATTTCATACACAGCCCAAAGGAGGAAGTACTCGGCTCAGATAAACTGATGTGAACACGCTCGGCAGGCTGACCCTCCGTCAGCTCTGTGATGCAACAGAGGCCAGAAGCCCTCGCAATTCCCATAAATGACTCGTTGTAAAAAGCTATTTCCAGGAACTATTTCTCCAGAGTCTGTCAGAGAAAACAAGTCAAAACCACAAGTGTAGTCACTAAAACTGGAAATCTGGTTTAAAGACTGGTCTGTAACATCCTGTCATTAATATGAATGTGGCTAACAACACTACGACACTCTCGCTTAAGTCAATTTAGCCAATTTCTCCACTTACGAAAACACGAGAAAACGTGTGCCAGCTGTACTGATGCAATGAAGTGACGTTTCACTCCTTACATGGTGGCATCAGTTGCCTCCTGTTTAAAGTCATCTCTGTTCTTTTTGGATGCGTTTACACTTCAGTATTCACTGCCGATTCCTGGTTTTTACTGTCGGCCGCAGCATTCATAACTTCACCAAAATAACTGAGGAAGCCGAGAAGCTTTCCAGGCAGTTTTCCTCCCGTCCCGTACTGTAGCTCTCTGGTTGTCTCTTCTGTATATTCACTCTGTCCTCCACAGCATACAAAGCAAACATTTCTGAAAAAAGGATGCCAGAAATCGTCTCGATATTACCGCGTGGAAAAGAGTGGAAAACCACAGAAAAAGGGGGCTAATTTGATTTATCTAACATTGTATAACTGAAAATGAGGCCTAAACTCTCCGAAGTAAGTTGCTCTGTGATGGCGTGCTGCCTGATGCAGAGGGCGGCTGCCAAGAAAAGACTGGGCAAATCATCACAAAAGCCCAACAGCAGCTATGATGGAGGATATAAAACTGGGTTTATCCCAAATAGAATTTTTTTTTTCCAAGTCGCTCCCTCCCAACATGTTCACTGCTGTGGGAGCGCGGACGCACACTAAAGCTGTCGGCTACACCGCGTCACTAAAACACATCCCTCCTGGATGAGCCGTACTATTTTTGGCCTCTCGTGTGTACAGTCAACACGCTTGTCGTTTGTTAAGGTAGAATTACACCATTGTTTCAGCAAGGGAGCTCCAGGGACATAATGCCACGGTGTGTTAGAATCTAAACAGGTGGAGTTTTGGAGGATTTGACCATTTCTGAGTCTTCTTTGTGGAAAAGCAACAATAAACTTTCTCTCAATACGTGTTTTCAGTACTCGGGTGTCAGTGGAAGTTCCCTGTGAGTCAAAACTCCCCAGTGAGCTCAGAGGGTGCAACCTTTAGGTTGGTAACTGGATCTCTCTTCAGGGTGAGAATCCAGAATCCAAGCCTGACGGTAAGCAAGAATTTAGTGTTTTCTCAAAGCGAGCGTCTGTAGAGTCCGTATCAATGTCCACAGCAAAAAGCAAAGGGGTTTACTTGGAAACGAACCCTGTTTCTCTCTCATTCCGAGCCAAGGGATATTTGATTACTCATTTGACTGTAGTGAAGTTCAAAAAACCCACAGAATATTGAGCCCGGTCCCTGTTTTATAAATGAAGCGCTGCCATTTACTAGAACTCACAGTGCAGTGATTCAAACATTAGTATTCAGAAACTGTATTAAATATTAACCCTCACAAATGTACGGAGCACACAGCATCAATTCTAGGTTGATTTGTAGTCCGTAAATGTTTAATCCAGACAATCTTTTACTACAAAGCAGAACATAATGGAGAGCAGGTCATCCATTTTTATGGCAAAGCATTTTTTTGCTGCCCTAGCAGGATGGTCTCTCCCCAGTGGGGCTGCTGGGAGCGGGTCTGGCTGAATCTCAAAATAAGAAACTGGGATACGGAGATGAGTGAGTGCGAGAGAGAGACCCAGAAGCTCAGAGAGAAGCAGTCAAGAGGAGAGGAGCGGAGTATACAAAGCGCCCGAGGCAGCGGGCAGGCACAGAAATTACTGGCAAGGATAAAAGATGAATCCGGATGGCGAGGAAATATCCCAGAGGAGAAGGCTATAAAGGAGGGAGGAACAAAAGCCAGTGCAGGAGGGCGAACTTGCGTGTGCTTCAAAGCACAATGAGCCGGGCGGAGGAGAGCCGTCCTCTCACACCGACCTGTCCAGGAAAGCCTGTGTGGAGGCCTCGGGTCGTTCTCAGTGCCACAACCAGTGCTATCTGGAGCATTAAACTGAAGCACATCTGGCATGAAATCTTTACTCTGAAAGAAATGAAAGAAAGGACTACGCAGAGTTCCCTTTCTGCTAATAGATTATTTTCTAGGTGAGGTTTGGCATCTTCCTTAATGCAGAACTTCTGATGTGTGAGAAAAAAAACTGTGTGTGTCAAAAGCGACGCTGTTCCTGAGTGGAAACATGTTGAAGTGACGAGAAGCAGAGCTCCCAAAATCTCTGTATCCAGGTCAGCGGCGCTTGTTCACAAACACTGCACCAGCCTGCTACAGGGCGCCTTCCACCACTTCTGCTCAAAGTGTAAATAAGTGTGACAACTGAGGGTCCACAGCACGGTGCAAAACACAGCAGGAAGCAGATAAGAACATGAAGAGGGAGTCTGGCCTGACGTGGCGGGTCTACAGGGGACGGCGGCGCGAACGGCACAGGAAACACACAGATGAGGCTTTCTGACTGAGGCTTCATCAAGAGTGATGTCTGATTGACACACACTAAAATGGAGCGTTCAGACAGGGGGTGAATAGAGGTGCTGCAGCAATAGACAGCATTAAAAAAAAATGTTTTTTGAACAATTTGAAGCATGTCAACATTTTCTGGTAGACACCCAAATTACAAGTGTGAACCTGAAAACAAGCATGATGTGGGACCTTTGAAGTAATACTTTGACATTTTGGGAAAACATTTGACACCACTCTCATGTCTGAAAATGCATCTACAGCCCAGAAGACTGGAAACTTTCCAAACTTTGACAAAAATACACCTATCAGCATGGTGTATAGTATCTCAGGTACAGTGACGTCCTTTTGGCAGAACCAGGCTAGTTGTTTCCTTTGTTTCTGGTCTTTATGCTAAGAAAATGTAACTGTTGTCTGTGGATTTATACTCAACAGACAGAGTCAGAGTGGGACTGTAATTCTCATCTAACGCTCCAAGTTGCTTCAATATTCTGTTTTGGTGAAGGTGATATAACTTTAACAATATTCCTGAATACCTCACAGCTGGGATGAGATTATTCCGACTATCCCAGAGAAGTGAGAAGAAATCCCACCAGACTAACTGCCTCAGTCCAATGAGTTTGCACACGCCCTCACATCCACAGGTGCCTCTGCTTTTTTTTTTTTTGCATCCCATGTGTGATGGTAGGATGATTGATGAAAAGGCTCTTTCAACTTTAAAGACTCAGCCTGGCTGATCCACTGGCTCGTATATAGAGGAGAGGTGAGGGGAGTTCACATTCCAGTCAAATCCCAGTCTAAACACCTGCACGGCAAAGACTACGGCCTCACATGTGTTTCCTTCCTGTTAAAATACCACCATTTTCCCCACCACGCAGCATTTTCACACCTTACGTTTGTCTTAACCTGAGATGACAATATCTTTTTAATATCCTTTTACATGTGCATAAATAGACCTACTGTACACACAACTGCAAACTTCATATTAGTAAAAAAAAAGCAGAGGAGGATTTACATATATGGTTCTTTTCATAAGAGCACCATTCAGTCTGTGTGTCAGATACTTCCTCTCTCACTTCCAACTTATTTCTCTCACCAGATAGCGAGCCAACTCTCTATGCGGAGTAAGAGGGGTGACAGTTCATGAGAATTTCACGAGAATTTATCTTCTTTTATTATCGTCTCTTCCTGCAGAGATCCCGAGATGTGTCTTAACATATCTGTAGGAATAATTCCATTGCGTAACACTTAAGTCTGTCTTTGTGGCGGTGGTGGCCTGGGAGGAGCGTGGAGAAGCACAAAGGGAGATGGTATCGTTTAAAGACTCTCTGAGCTGGGAGAGGATCCCACGCAGGTGGCCTGAGACGCTCCTGGCGAGTGGCGGCGAGACAAAGAGCAGCCGACAATAGTTTTACAGCCCTGTGAGCTGTCAATATTTCTCCAGGTTGCCAGGGGAAAGAATGTGGCGTGGCGTCGTAAACTGCATGCTACAGTAAAGTTAGTTTAACTTAAAGTCGGACGCGTATTTATTTGATATTTGGGCCAAACCTTGTCGTTCCTGCTGCAGTGTTAAGAATTATAGCCACATGTGGGTTCAGACGGAGGGCTGAGCAGATGTTGTAGAGCCGTCTGTCCTAAATAAATAAAGGTGAGGTAACACAGGTCTTTATTCTCTGTCGCAGAGAGCTGCAATCATTAGTGGATTAAGAGAATTAATGGATAAAAGAATGAATTGACTTAATTGACAACTATTTTGATAGACGATTAATTATTTAAGCAATTCTTCCAGCAAAAAAGTGTCAAAGATTTGCTTGTTTCAGCAGGAGGGTTTCTATCTAGTGATGAAAGTAAATGAAGAGTCTTTGACTTTTGGACTGTATGTTGGACAAAAGGAGCAACTTGAAGGGCTGATGAGCATTTTTCTCACAATTTTTGACATTTTTTTTTAGTAAATGAGTCTTTTAATGAGTCAATTAACAGTGTAAATACTCAGCAGATTAGTCAATGTAGTGAAAATAACGCTGAAGTAAACAGTGAGATCGCTATTTTGTAGAGAAGATTAATAACTACAAAATTCAATCTGCAAGTTAATGATCAAACACAAGATTTCAAAGTGAGAGAACTCCTTGTGAAGTTGAAGGAAGTAAAGGACAAAAACATTCAGGGGCAGCCGTGCAGCTTTTCACGGCTCAGTTCCGCCTCAGCTATGAGCGACAACCTGGACGGGAGACTTTGTTTAAGTTATTGAGTTGACTTTGACAGTTTAATAATCCCCGGCCCTGGAGTAGGTTGTCGCCGGTCCGCTGACCTGTGGCTATTCAGTATCATGTCAAACATTAAATCCACTCTAATTGGCCGGTCAAGTCTTTAGAGGCCGAGCGATAAGCAAGATGGGGGCGGCTGTGTTTGCTCTTTTGTGTTTTGAAGGGGTGTGTAGGAGAGGGGGGGGTTCGAGGTCAGCAGGCTTTTTGAGGTCAGGGGGTAGATGACTCTGCCCCCCCACCACCACCACCACCACCTCCTCCTCCTCAAGACAGGCTTGAATTGTCTTGCTAGCCCCTCAGCCCCACACTCAGAACTCCATAAAGAGTAATGGCTGCTGCTGGGGAATGTTATTTAATAAAGAGACTCACATACACCTCAGGGCAGGGAGATAGCTTATCACGGTCCCCAGTTCCTGCAGCAGAAGAAACAATCCAGTCTCGCCGACAACAAACTGGAGCTTAACTTCCTCTCAAGGAGCCTATCGCTACAAAAACAGGAATCTTCCACACACATGCATTCCAGCGCAGAAGCCCCCGAACACACTTAACACCGGTGTTGCTCTACACACCTGAAAATATACAGAAAACCAGCAGAGGGATTTAAGGTGTGTGGAAGCCCACGCTCAGAAGCACTTGCTCTCGCGGAGGGTCCGACCGCAGGAATGTAAAGTATAATCACTCACACATTTCCCTCAAGCAGAGCAAATGAAAAACCTTCACCTTCATTTTAACAAAACGTCTCCTTTGATAAACAAACACAGCCTCAACCTCTAAACTCCTGCTTCCCCTCCACCCCCCTTAATCACACCAGCCATCCAGGGCCAATTTAGGGGGAGCACGTGTGGGGTGCAAGGTCCCAGAAGTGCAGGCGAGGCGAGCACTGTGGTTTCCTGGTCACTGGCTTTTCGGAATGCTTGACTTGACAGAACGGTTCAGCAGAAAACCACTTCAATCGCGGGCCGAGCGATCCACCGGGGGCCGAGGTGCTGAGACACACACATAGTTAATGGAGCCGAGTGGAGCCTCGGGTTCAACTCGGTACAGAGACCGCACTTCTCATTTCAATGTCAAAAAAGGGCTCTGGTATAAAAAGTAATTTGCTGACAATGAAGTGTTTATACCACATTATCAAGTTACCATGTGGAACGCTGAACAAAGCTGTCGTTTTGTTCTTAGCTGGGCACTTTGTTTCATTCTCTGGTCCCAAAAAAACTGCAAAATCAGAGTGCTGAATAAAAGCTGCGATGAAGAAGAAAGATATGAGTTCTAAGACGGCTGAATGAAAACAACAGGGCACAGCATCACGGCTGTCTGGGCCTTCTCGGTGCCTGTCTGGAAATAGGTGGTGGGGGGGGAGGAAGGTGCGGGAATAAATGAGCCAGTCTTTGAAATCTGCTCTATAATTAGCAGGGGTACTATATCAGCGGCAGGTTGTCTGGACCTGCACAAATATGCTCACGGTTCCGATAATGAAAGACGAGTAGAGGCTGTCGAGACCTCCAGCGTGCGATTCACTGATGAATTTCTTTTGTGCGAACGACTGAAAGTGTGTGTTCGCCTCGTGGAAAAGAGGTCGAGGACGGTGGCACTTATTTCTTTCCACAACTGCTCCCACCACATGTATTTAACTCAGCTGCATGATTACTAGAAATAAAATCCCGACTGCTGACATTTGATTTCGCTCGCTGCTAAAATCTTTTCATACCCACATTATCTGAAATTCTATCGCGCATCCGAAACATGGATTGACCTCGGATGGAGTGTGCATTGACTCGTTGCAGCGGCCTCACTTAGTAAATCAAAGCCCCAGTAATGGCCGGACTGGGTCAATGAAATGCAGAAGTCACGGACTGTCGGCGGGCTAATGTGTTTCCCTTCTCCTCGCTGCTCTTGTTGGAGTGGATGATGTGCTGCTGCTGCTGCCGTCCACCGAAACTTTCACTCCGGGCAACGAGGCTCACAGAGCTGAAGTGGGAGAACGGCTCCGGAGTGAAATCAAGAGACAGAAAGGACGGTAACTGAAGAGTATAAATACGTGGTGTGCAATCTTTACTCAAGGGGTTTTTTAAGCAAGCAGTGAAAGTAGCACAGCGGAAAGCATAAAGCTCCTCTAAGCGAGTGAGAAATCGTATCTGCTGCAGGGCCGAGTCTTTTCTTAAATGTTAAGTCACATGTAGTGTGTGTCAAAGTATTATATAAGCTGATTATGCTGAGTTCGATCATTTCAGTCGACCGCGCTTGATACAAATGCACAGCCCTCGATATTAAACCAAACTTAATCAGTCAGCTGGTTAAATAATGGATACTTCAAAATAAATCTCATAAGCTATAAAGAAACTGTGAGTGTGTGTGCTTATCCTAAAGATAACATACAGATCCTGTTTCTCCTTTCATGTGGGCTCATTTGCTCCACCTTTGCTTTGCGTACATAACGATGAATTCAAATTGTTTTGCACTTGATCATCCAAATTGTGTCCACGTGTGAATTAAACCCTCTTTGCCACTTTTTGTGTCCCGCATTTTGTCTCTGATTTAGTTGTGCTGAATGTTTATGAGCTAATACTACAACCGATAACGCGTCTTATCGCTTACAGATTGTTCCTCCAAAGTCTCGAGATTATGTAAGACCGTGCACACAGTTATCAACACTAACGCGTGATGGACTTAATGAGGTCCTGCTCCTTTGTCCGTAATGAGCAGGGAGAGCGTGACGCAGCGCCAGGAATGATAGGCATTATTAAAATCCTTTGCGCTGCCGTGTTTAAAGTCGCTCTCCGCGGATCCGTGCTTTTCTCTGTTTGGTATTGTGACACAGTCTCCGGTGCAGTCAGCACAAGGAATGCGGGGGAACTGCCAGCCATGTGCTCTCGGACCAGAAAAGCCGGAGGGCCACTTGCCACCACAAGTATTACAGCTCCCCCCTCCACACTGAGCTGGTGTAACTTAAAACCCAGCAGAGTGCTTTTACATGATGGGACTGCACTACAGAGACCCGGCCCGGCTGAGGGGCTCCGTCTGTAGTCAAACACAGACAATGATGGGGTGTCACAGGAGACCTGTCCAATCAATGTATTGAGGGATAGATGCCAGGCTCCCGGTGTGTATTTGTGTGGGAGTCCGAAGAGTGTTTTTTGCATTGAACTGGAGACACATTTGCATATTGTTTGTTTAAAAGGGATCTCTGGTACGACTGAGTTGGATTCCACTGTATAAATAACCACGTCAATCAATCACAGACAGTAGAAGCATCACTCGAGTGTCTATATATGGACGCCTCTTGTACAGCTGGTGTTGTTGATAGAGGATGAAAGGCTGGGCATGAGCTGGAGCAAAAGTGAAACCAGCAAACCAAGTCATCTGACCTAAATGTGTCACACAAGGACTTATGCTCGAATAAAAAAATAACAAGAGAGGGAAAAAACAGCTACAAAATAACACTTTTCTGCATCAGAAGACATACTTCTTCCAAACAGCAAGGTGGCTCACACAGGACAGCAGCTGATGAGTCAATATCTGATTCTGCATAATCCAGTGTGGCATCTCCACAGCTGTGGTCCTCGGCAGACGATCTGGGGAACGAGTCGCAGCCACGTCATAAAAGCCCACCCCCCGCCGACTGAGCCCTCACTGCCTTGAACTGCTCCATTTACACTAATTGTCATTCAGATGAGGGAGGGCTCTGTTGTTTAAAGGCTGCCCCTGACACCATTAATGTGAAAAGCACAATTAAGAGTAATTAGGCTTTTCCAGGCAAAATGGGGGTTATTTGGTAACCACGCACACGAGACCTCCTGCGCGACAACATGTAGCGGGAAGGTATCTGATAGCTCCATCCTAATATATTAACTCTGCAGCGCAGACGTGGAGCAATCAGGCAGCAAATCATTTGACTTTAATGATGCCGTTTGGTGTCAACTTACTACAGAAGATTAAAGTGAGCTGTGAGTGCTTTATTCATAAAATACGACTAGTTCTGCTCTAATAATTGATTCTTCTTTAAAGCAGCTTCCCAGATTAACTTACATGGAGTCCGGATAGACACAGAAAAGTAAGATAAACTCAAAAGAAACATCATACACTGTCACTTATCATCAGCCCTTAAGAATGCATGTTGCATCCCAGCTCAGAGAGGAGCGTAGTTGCAAATATGAACTGATGGAGCCTCTTTGAATCAGGCTCAAACTGTCTGCAGGACCAAGCAGCAGATCCTGTTGCCTTTGACTTACTGGAACTAGATATGACCAAGATGACTCAGAGAGGTTTGCAGACGTGCTGCATGTGGTCAGCTGAGAGAGTGACAGCACTTATAAGGAAAAACAACAAGCAAAGTGTACCTACAAGAGTTATAAACACTGGCAAAACATCTCTGCAGGCATCCCTGGTTAAGAGGTGTCTGCAGAAAAATACCCTCAGGCAATCCAACCCATTCACAGACCACAGGAAGCCGGGTCTGGGAGACATGCAGGGACTTGCTGAACCCAAACTAAAGCGGGGTAAATCCACTGGGGTATGTCCGAGCGGGAGAAACAGTTCCGGCCCCGGACAATTCTCGAGATGGAAAGAGGGGTGCACAGGTTTGTTAAGTGCTTCCTGGAGGGTTTAAACATAAACACACACACACACACACACACACACACACACACACACACACCAATTCCACATCACAACCCCCTCTCCACCAGCGATTGAGGAGGGAGGTG